>VZRH01003435.1:790116-859465 GCA_013397555.1 Urocynchramus pylzowi
TTTTTTTTTTTAAAGCCATCCTGCATTTGACACTGTTAGGAAAGAAGTAAGTTTTATCACTCAGTTTTATGTGGGCTTAAAACCCAACAGTATCACACAGACAGAAATGCAACTCAACTTCAAGTGAGAAAGGTAACATCTTAATTTCCTAAGTTCCATTACCTTCATATGTGTAAACTCCATTGGGTTTGATTTTTTGTTTGTTTGGTTTTGTTTTTTTTTTTTTAACTAACTTGTAAGAAATACAGTTAATTCCTCAAATCCCACATTCATTTTTAACAAGGGGACTGTTTTCAACAATGTGAATCCATGGCACTGAATGCAAAGAAATATGCATCAGCAATGGAGGGGTGAAGGGTAAAGAGTGAATTAAGGCTACAGCCATTTAAATGGACAGGAACAGAGAATTAAAGGGATGGGGATGAGCAACAGCACTTTTATGGATCTGTTTTCTCTTCTGCCTTCTGTAAGTGCACACAAGACACCAAAACACTTGGGAGGTATCCAAGCTCAGGCTCTTTTGAGGTTTTCCCAGCACATTTTGGATTTAATATTGTTCTGCAGTGTAATGGGCAGAGACATGGAGCCACACTCTTCATGGTGTGCAGGCACTAAACTTCAGTCTGTGAGAGCAGACATGTATTTTAACAGCCATGACTGAAGCAATGCCCACAGCCTGTTTGCTGGCTCAGAATTTGGATATTTTTTCTTAAAACAATCCTTAGGAGAAAAGAAGGCATTGCAAATTATGTTGCAGGATGTGCTGGGTTGTGGCAAGAAGGGATTGGTACAGTCCTTTCAATCCTACCTTTAAAATTATAGCAGGAGGATGAGTGAGAGATGGTCCTGAGAGTGTCCATAGAACGTGAGAGGCTGATGATAGAAATAAGAAGCTCTATCAGTTGTTACATGCGGCCAGATGAAGAAACCACTCAGAGCCTTTCATGTGGCCTGGAGAAAAGAAAGAGGAATGACATGGTGTTTAAGAACAGTTTGGAAAGAATGGGGGTTTGCTGAAACAAGGGCATGATCAGCTGCATGGTTTTGATTTTGTTGGGTTCAGCAGCTGCCCTAACCATGGAGAAGGGACAGCTAGAAAATGAAGAAGGTGGTGAGGAACCAACAGATGAAGAGGGGCTGGGGAGCTGGGAATTTTTGAAGGGTTACAGCAGTTAGGAAAAATTTGGTACAAAGGCTCATACAAGATCTCAAGAGAGTCAGTCAATCAGGAAGTAACCAGTGGCACCCAGGAAAGTACCTGTGGCTCTTGGATGGTGATGGGGGAGCTGCTGCAGCTCTTCTAGTATGGGACTGGGAGCGCTCACCTGCAGTGCTGCAAGGGTTGAAAGCAGAGACAAGTCCATGTGATTTCTGTCCATGTGCACCAGCCCAGGGACAAGCACATTTGTAACTTGCCACTTGGAAAGAGCACTCCCAGTTTAGCTTTCAACCAGTGGCAAAGCCCAGCCAGAGCAGTGAGATGCCCAACACAGATTTAGGCTGAAAGCTGCAGGACTAGGAGTCAATAGAGTATAACTGACCTAATTTCTTATTTTGATTTCATTACTAAAAACAACTCCAGGGAACCCTGAGCACTTGGTCTTGCTCAACCCACACCATAATTGGACTGGCTGATTGAACTAGCTGGTTGGCTAAAACTGTGTTCTGATTAAATTGTAGGACCTTTTCTCCAAATGGCAAAGCTCTCCTCCCTGTAATTCCTGAGAGATCTATCTGAGAATTACAATCTAAAGAAGAAGAGAGTGCACAGTGTCAAGCAGCCTCTGTTGTTCCCCTCAGCAAGTTATAAATAAATATAGAATACTTACAGTGCTCTGTACTAGAGAAAGCCAAGATCAAGGCCAAGTGTCACAGCCCTCCCTGAAAATAATTGCAGCATGCAATATAATCCCATGGCTCTAGCAATATGTAGTCTAAATAGAAATGAACAGCACAGAACTGGATTGTGGGTGGTAGAATTGTACCAGACCTTGGGAATTTTATGTTGATTAAGAAATGCTGATTAATACAGAATGGTAAGTTTTAATAAGCCAGTAATAAAAGAGAAATTGTGTTTAAATAACACGTATGTCTTGATTCCTTGAAACAAATGTTCTGATTTTTAATTGGGGGAATTCACCTAGTGAAAAATTTTGTCTGGCTTAAGAGAGCAGCTTTCTGTTGGTGTTTCATTCCCCATCCCAGAGGTCTGCCAGGGTAACTGAGCCATTGGGAAAGAAGTCTTAGAAGCAGTAGAAGTTAACAGTCTTGACACCAAAATTACTGGGTGAGGTTGTGTCACACTAGAGGAGAGAACAGAGGACCACAAGACTTCTGGGGTTAAGATGTTGAAGACCCAGCAGCACAAGATAGTTCAGCTTCAATTCCTGTAAGGGCTCAGAAGGCAAATTACAGGTTTGCTGAGAAATATTTTAATGAAGGTGCAGGGACTGTTGTGCCCAGCAAGATCTATCCTCTTTCTCACATTAGGGTACAAATGCTTCTTCCCCTTCTAGTGGCACAACTAAACATTCCTTGAGTACAAAGTGAAGGAGAGCCCTGGATCTTTCCCATTTCAGAGCACACATGGTAATGGGAACATCCTGAGGTTTGATGCAGATTTCCTTGTACAAATATCCCTAAAGGAGGGAGAGGTGACTCTGAGAAATCTGCCCATTACTGTCAAATCATCACATCACTCTCTGCACCCTGGTGCAGATCTACAATGCTTTATAGATAATAGAAAGGAGCTCTGTCCAATAGAAGGACATTACCATAAGCATAAAAAAAGGAATCTAGACAGGTTTGGTATATCCAGCCTCAACCAATAATGGCATAAGAAATCCACTGTAGCAAAGGAAAAATGAAAAGCAAGGTCTAGTTATCAGCAATGGAATTTCAGAAGTTAATGCTCAAAAATTCCAGCTGACGAATACACACCTCCCTGAAATGCAGCATAACTGTTTACAGTATCAGTAGATAAAATCTGTGCCCTAACTCTGCCTCATACCACCTAGGTAACTTTCTGCAGTGATTGGGAAGTGCAGAATGTAACAATTCACTGCCACACTACCCTGTCTGGCACGGGAGGACACTGTTCCCTCCAAGACAGAAAAATCCTGGGTCTGGACATGGAGCTCTGGCTAAATGAAGCTGAGTGTGCTACGTGCCTTTAATTTCCTTGCCTTGATGAAAGCCTTAATGTCACCACTTAGGCAACGAGAAGGTGAGTTAGGGCTTTATCAGGACTAACTGGCAGCAGGCAGAGCTGAGGGCAGATCTCCATTAAGTGCTCTAAGCCACTGGAATTAAACTGTGGGACTGCAGAGTCTGGGAAGTAGTGGTCCACATGCACATTTTCATTTCAGAGCACCTCAAACTAAGCCTCTTTTAAAACCTGACCTTTTCCCTCCAGCTCTCCTCTTCATGCTCCAGGTAACCTGGGCCCTGCCAGAGCAGAAACCAAACTTATTAGTCACCAGACAGCTGGTGGCACACAGAGCCCACTTCCTGATTAATTTATCAATCTGGGTTAGTTTATGTCCACCTGGCCCACCCCTCCTGTGTTACATGAGCATGCTGCAAACTATGAAATGATCACAGGAAGATACATTCCTCTCTCTTTTCCCTTCAGCCTCTCTGCTTCTATTCTGTGCTTGTTTCTTTAGATACTTGGTGGAGCCATCCCACCCCACACAATCTCTGAGTGCCTGCTTCCCATTTGCATTCAGAATCCCTAAAGTGCCATGAGGGAAGTTTATTGATAAGTAAGATTCACTCTTTGATTTCTGTCAGGATTAGAGAGGGGTGGTTTTGTTTCCTTGTTTTTTATTTTGATTCTTTTAAACTTGCATAAACATAACTAATATCACTTCTGTTTCAACAGTACTCTAAGTAGTGGCTCAGATTACCCTCCCTGCAATTTAAATTTGAGGAGTTGGCTTGATTTTAATACTGATTTATAAAGAGAAAGCACAATGACCCAATTAGAAATACTGATAAGGATACTGACCAAATCTATACGTTTTATCTTAAAAAAAGAAAGAAAGAAGGAAAAAATCTCAGACAGCAAAATTTTGAAAAACACAATGGGAAGTGCCACCTTAAGACCGTGCTTCTATTGAAATTCTAACCACCACAAATTCATTTTCCATTTATCTGAATCAAGACTGGAAATATTTTCCCAATGTACTAGAATTCTGAATTTTTTTTTTTTTTTTTTTTTTTTTTTTTTTTTTTTTTTGTTCTTACAATTTGCAAAGCAAACAATCCAACCAGATTAATTCTAATACTTTAACAGTCTGTCAAATACAGCAGTTCTGTCACTTACCTTTCAGGCTACTGCATTCATAGGAATCTTTTTTTTGTAGCATTATCTCATAAAAATACACATGTAAGTTTAGCACAAACCATAAAAATGTGTTGTACACTTCAGCTAATCTAGTATCTTTCATTTCTAAGGAGGATTTGGGTGGAGGCCAAGTTAATTAAAACCAGAATAGAAATGGGTTCTATTCACATGAGTCATATACCTCTGACTCACAATAGAGTCTGTGCAGCTAATGGGTTAATTTGTCCTGATAACAGAAAAAAATAAGCTGAAGGTTATGACTGTTTGGAGTGCTGGTTTCAGACAGTAGATGCACAAGGTTTTTATGCCATTGAGAACACAGACCTGCTCTAATCATGTCCTTTCTGTCTATTCAAGTGCTGTAACAAACAGTTCAAAAAGATCTGGAGGTACAGAGGGCTCAGAAATGCAGGTCTGGCGCCTTCAAAGCTCTATTTTTGTAACAATATGCACATGGAAGTGTTTAAGTTACTGTCACAGTGAGGAAAGTCTCAGCCACATGCAAGCAGCTTGTAATGCTGGCCATAGACTGATGGCCCTGCAGCACTCCAAGGGAAAGGATTCCTCCTCCAGCCACCTGGGAAATCCACACACTTACCTCAGAGCTCCAGTGCTGAGCACCCACATCTCCACCACAGAAATGTGGAAATCTTCTAAGCTAACAGCCTTCCTACTGCCTGTGGCCCCTGTGCCCCTGGGGACTGGCACCCAGACCAGCCTCACTGGTCACTTTTCAGTTCCTTGTTTTACACGACAACTTAAAGGCAGAAAGGTACAGAAAGGGGCACTGGGCTCCTAATCCACACCTATTGTTCCTATCACGAGATAGAGAAGTTCACAGCTCTTCTCCTCCTGCACTCCTGCAGGACTGTGAGCTTTTCAAGACAAGTACTTTACCATAGTATCAACATTCCTGTATTCAGTACATGTATATATATATCATTACATATATATTATGCAGAGTCCTGGCAGAGAGGAGGGAAAGTAAAAGCTCAGCAGGAACTTTTCACTGAAACAGAGGCAAGAGGTCAGTTTGTTCTCTCTTCAAAATATGTTTGGGAATTTTAACACCTTTTGATTGACTGAAAAACAGAAGCAGGCTTTACAGGAAGCCCAGAAGATAGGTTCCACGTTTTCAACAGCTTAATCACCAGCTACGCTCCCTCTTCTGCTCTCCTTCTGTCTCAGTTAATGTGGAGTTACTCTACACACTGAGTTCAGCTTAGGCATCAACAGTGCTCCTCCAACAATAGCAAAAACACAGTTTCACCTTCATTTCCCACTGCAGGATTCTAAAAAGGAGGAGGAATCACTCCTGTAGCTGTAGAAGGGTATTAAAGCCAGATCCTTTGCTTTCTGTGTGAACAGCAATGAAAAGATTGAGGTAGCCAGACTGTGACCTTTGTGTTGTACTGCAATGTTTGAAGAAGAGCAAGTCTACTTGTTCTTCAGGACAAAACCCACAAAATTCAGGACAAAAGCTCCAAGTGCCTGTGGTGGGGGTTGAGAACGTGGACCCTAAGCAAGCAGAATTGCTTCTATCCAGCCCTGAGTAACAGACTGGGACTGAAGACTGGCATTAAAACTCACCGTGTCTTTAGTGCTCCCTGTTGATTAGGCAGCTCTGCTTGGTGGTTTCAGCTTTACAAGCAGACCTAAAGATCAAACACCTGCTTCTGGATTCCAGACAGTAATTCAGTGGCTATAAATGTCAATCTGGAGCACATTAGATGCCTATATTTTGGACTGGTTCCAAGCTCTGCACTGAAGCTCCTGCACTAAAGGGTCACAGCAAAAACAAGTTCATAAAAAAACAGATCTCAAAATCTTCCTAAATGTGATTATTTTCTGGAAATATAATTTCAATTTTCATGTTTTGCTAACATTTTGTTAGATTAAAAATTAACAAAATTTCTCTGCAGAGAACTGCATTATATCCAGCTGGGATATCCCCGCTGAAGTGCTCAGCACCACAAAGTTAAAAGTAAAGGTGTTCTTTGCTACTTTGAGTCAAAGACAGCATTTTCCTGACCTGCTGCTGTTAATCATTTCAAACACATGTTTACATGATTGCTTTTGCCAACCCACATTCAGCTGTCACCAGCCCCCACAGAATATAATAATAAACACCTTGCACACCCACAAAGGGGTTACTGGAAAAGGGTTGGGTGCATGGAGAGGTCTGGAAGTTTCGAGAACACAAAACACACAGCTTCCCTAATTTTTTGTCAGACAACTCATCCTTCGACCCAACAACAACATGCAGTGTTGATTTTCAGGTGCAAATTTTATTGTGGATCATAATAAAAGGTTTCAGGAAAAGCACAGAAAAAATAATCAGCAAGAGTGTGTCTTTTACTTACAGAGTACATATGTTCTGTGAA
This sequence comes from Urocynchramus pylzowi, assembly GCA_013397555.1. Classification (NCBI taxonomy): domain Eukaryota; kingdom Metazoa; phylum Chordata; class Aves; order Passeriformes; family Fringillidae; genus Urocynchramus; species Urocynchramus pylzowi. The sequence continues at coordinate 796,852 of VZRH01003435.1, forward strand.
AGCTACTAACTCTGCAGTTGAAGGCAACGCAGCTTAACTTAAACTAGTAATTATTTTTGGATACATGTTTAGCAAATTTTGAAAATATTCTTTCTCAATTAGTTTGATATTGGAATTGAGGACCAAACGTTTCAATGACTATATTATTGTTGCACAGTGCATGGTATTAAATTATTAGAGAGAAAATAATTCTCATTATTGCAGAAACAAAGTCACACAAAATATTTTCACAATACATAAAATTAGCCCTTGTAAATGTTGATTGACTCAAAACCTCTTTGGAAAATCTGTGGATACCGAGACATGCCTAATTTTAAAATTTTGGTGATGCTATCTAAATTTTTCATGTGACTAATCAAAATAAAATATTTTCATGCAAGCTAACTGTAACTTTTTTAAAAGGACTTCAGTCTGTAATTGAAGGACTTCTTCAGTCTGTAAATGTACTTTGTAAAGAGAAAGCCCACACTAATTCTTACAATAAAATGACAGAAGTCTATTATAGGTAACAGTGTAAAAATCTTGTGAGAGGTCTTCAAGGCACTATTTTCTCTTTGGATGCTTGGCCATTAATGAAGGTTGTTTTGAGAAGAACACAAGAATAACAAAAACTAGACCTAAGGCTGGCATCTAGTATATTAAATATCACATATATCTTTATCTAATGAAATAAACTTCTAAAAGTCATTCTGCTTTGCAACACTGTGGCTTGCAGTAAGGTGTCTGTTAAAATAATCTGAAATTTGAATTTAAAACCATAGTTCCAGAATAAAAAGCATGAACAAAAGCCAACCAAGTACCCAAATCATCATGGTCTGCTTGAATGCAACCATTCCCCAGCATTGCAATGCTCTGTAAGACAGAGGCTCTGGTGATTTCCTACCACTTGGTCCACAATTCACTGCAGTAGATTAGGACCTCATCCAGCTCCTGCTGGTCCATTTGAATTCCTGAGCTATGGAGCTGCTAGGGCTGCTACCCTCTGTAACATGGAGCTGCTCCTGACTAGGAAATGTAAAGACCTGCATATTCTGCAGTCAGCACATTCAATAGGAAACTTGGTTTGTCTGGACTCCATCAGAAATACAGAGTGATCCAATTCTGGGCTTTATGAGTGTGTCTTGGGTAAAATTATGCAAAGGTTCCTTTTTATAGGCAAATAATAGCCAGTCAGCTGAGAAAGAAATCTGAAAGGAGCTGACCTCAAGATATTAGGATTTTAGGTAATTATTTTGACAATACCTTATTGACACACTATGAAAAATTTGTGGCTCCTCTTTAAAAAAAAAAAAAAACAAACCCAAACAATAAGTTTTGTGTGGTTGAAAGAGCATGCCAGGATCCATCAAGAGAGAAAGGATGCCCATCTCCAGCCACAGAAGAAACCTAGTTACCATATTGCTGGCTATGGTATCTATGCAATGGATGAATCAGAAGTCACAGAAAACAGTTCTTTTGGTGGTTTCACAATGCCCCAGCAGCAGCAATGTTCACTGCTTGTTTGCTACTCAAGGCAGGCCAAGAATTGGACCCTTTTTGGTGGGCTCAGCTACCTGTGGGCCTTTGTATGCCACAGCACAACAGACAGGCACATTGCTCTGGTGGGTGGGATCCCAATACCACCACGAGATCCTCAGGCAGGGCCTTGGATTTACCCAACCTGGCTTTAGGATCCAAAGTGCTGAGACAGCAGCCTTGAGACCCCAGACTCCCTCTGGGACCACTGGAGGAACTGGCCTCTGCAGGTAGCTGTTTATGTCTCACATGAGTTAAATCAATCCATTTGGGTCCACTTAATCATTTTAAGTAATTATAAGTAAACCTGGGATTAACTAAAATTTAAACAACTTCTATCTTGAAATAAACAGTGAGGAGAATTCTGCTTTCAGCAGTATTTCAGGGTGCACTGCTGTGTATCAAGAATAAAAGAAATGCAGGTGTGGCAGAATTTGGCACAGATAACTTTTCCCTTCCCTGAAGGAAAGGGCTGGCCTACACCAACTGCTGAAAAGCAAGCTGTCCGCAGTAGTATTCTATATTTCTCTTATATTCTGAGCCAAAGCAATAAATATTAGATATAATCTCTATATTAGATTTCGTATTTATCTGATAGCTATTTAAATCTACACTGTCAAAAATATAAGCAGTGACCCACTCCTACATGGCAGCATATACTATTTGTGTGTAAGTGGTAAAACTATCACATGGATCTATATTAACATAGGACACTCTTGTTTATATAGCAGATTTTAATTTACATAAATTCTTACCATAGGACAGATAATTGTGGAAAGGTTGGATATTGTTTAAATGTTTTTATGGTTCTGCATAATTGCAATTCAGCATGAAGATTTAGTAATTCTGTCTCAGTTTTATGTTTTATAAGGATGGAAATGGAGCCTGACAGATAAATCTCCAATAATGTTATACCAATACAGCACACTTATTTGCAAGTCCAGGCAAAGAAAACAGTTTCACTGTTCACTTTACCCATACAAATCTCCTCTTTAAAGAAAGTGCACTCCTGAAAACAAAGGCTGTCAAAATTTCAGCACTGTTGAAATGTAAAAGTGTTGCAGCTGAGCATGGTCAGCAGAAAAAACATCATTTGTTTTCTAATTAGCTATTGCAATTAATACTAGGTGTGGAAATTTAAAAATTGCATGTTAAACATTAAAATAAGCTGAAATTGCTGCTGATATATACATGAGAAGTTCTGTCTCAGTTTGCTCAAAAAATGTTTGGTTAATTCCTATTGTTTAGCTTCTTAGATACTAAACATATAAAGAAAATGTTCATTTTCATTGAGGTCAAAATGTCCAGCCATTTCTCCCTGTAAAGGGGAAATAACTGCTGTTTTCTGTACCTCTAATTTCACAAACTCAGTAAAAACCACACAGGTGAATATTTTAATAAAGATATTTAGAGTGCTTATTACAACTTCTGAGATTAGGGAACATCCAGATATTGTCCTTTGAATTGAATACTGTCTTTCCCTTGAAAAAGTTCATCTTATTTCTCAGGAAAATACTTTTGTAGCCCCCCAGCAGAAGTCAGTATCACCTTATTACTAAACATCAGCTGGTGTTTAGCAAAGACAGAAAATAATTGCTGGAGTTCCCCCTGTGCTGATGTTGTACTGGAAAGCTCTACATAAAATAAAAAAAAAAAATAAAAAGAAAAAGCCTTGGAAAATATAAAACTATGTAATGCTTTACATCATGAGTAACATCCAGCTGTTACTGAGTGTGTTTGCCAGCTCTGCCTTTCTCCTGATGACGATTCAAGCACTGACAGATCCCTTTTCCTTTGACCTAAGCCAGCTCTGCTGTAATTGCATGGCTGTTAACAAGTTTCCTTCCTGCACTAAGCAGTCCCAAGATTTCTGAAGAGTTATCAAGGAATCTCAGCCTGAGGAATTTTTTTTCCTGACTGTGTAAACCAGGATCCCAAGAATTTGGGGCTGCAACAGAATGCTTTGTTTTAGAAGTGATCCAAGCAGTCTCTAGCAGCTTCCTCTGGAAGCATAACTGGTGCTTGGTACCAGTCTAAGGGAAGAATCAACTCCCACTTCCCTTTTGTGTCTTTGTTAAAGCTAAAACCAAACACATAACAGCTTATAATTGGTGGTAATTAAAAAAAAATAAAAATCTTTGTAGCCATGTAAAATCACCAAAGAACTTTACACTCTAATGGAATCTTTGCAGATGGAAAAGTTTTGACTATTTCTAGAAAATGAATCTTATTTTTTTTGTGTTGAACATTATGTAGCAACATACATTCATCATAAAATCAACCAAAGGGACAATTCTAAATTCTATTCAGCAATGAATCTAAACTTGCAATCTGATAATCCTGTGATTAAACTGCCAAAATAAAAACAAGCTATTCTTCCATTGTCTAAAATTATGCAATACAAATACTAAAGAAAAGCTGTATTATACAGGTGTGTCTTCCTGAAAAGTGTTCTTTGCAAAAAAGATCCTTTCCTTGAACAAAAACAAGTGACAAGCTGCAAAGTGTGGTTCTTGGAATGCTCAACAGCACATACTGAAGCAGAGTATAGTATATCACATCATAGTAAGTCTGAAGGAATGAGCAGCCACTTCAGTTTGTACCCATAAAATTAAAGCCTAATAATAGCATTGGAACTATATATTCAGCAGGTTAAGTTTCTTCTTCTTCTTAGCTGTCATGTGAACAAGTGTATTTAACTGTTTCTCTCCATGCACATTCCTCACAATTAGAATGGAACTGTCTTATCATGGGTGGAAAATACTCTTCCCCTTCCCAGTTTAAAAAAAGATATATGTAAAAAATAATTAATTACTCAGTACAGAATATTCCTATGATTGGCCCCAAAGGCTGATTTGAATCAAACTTACTACATTTTTTTTTTCATTGTTGCTTCATCTATTAAAAACAATGCAAAGACAACCAAGACATGAATTCTCCCAGAATATACCCAAATAACTTCCCCCAAACCCTTTATTTCTTTATATTAGTTTTAAATCTACTGTGAAAATAGTGCCAGAATAATCAACTAATAACCAAAAATTCTTCAGGTAAATGGTTTCATTCCTTTTAGGATAGAGATGCAGAGGAATACCAGTGGAAGATATGCTAGTTATGTTTTCTTTGTTAACACTCCCTTGTGACTCAAATCAATTCTTCACTCCACGTTCCTGTATTTGGAAAACAGATTGTACAGTACTCTCAGTGTAGACTTCAAGTCACAATTTACAATATCTAGAAAAAAGACAAAGGAAGACAAATTAGTAACTTCATTAGCTCCAAATGTTTTCCAGAAAAAAAGTGCCCATTCTCTACTCCTCTCCCTTGCTCACATTAATAACCATGAACATTAGATCACAAGGATAACAAAAAAGAGTAGAAATATCAATAAAACACAATTTTCAAACTGGTAACTCAAAACTTGGTGTTTTAACCACTTCTAGTTAGGGATACAAATAGCTACTGCTGCTGCTGATGAAATGCAGCCAAGCTCAGATGCTCCTGAGTCAAATTGTGCCCAGGATTATACATACTTATATGACTTCATCTTCAGACAGTTGTGCTTGTGAAGTAATGATTTTGAAAAAAAAGTCATCAGGCAGTAACCAATGGAACCTTCCTCTTATGTAAGAATTGTAGGACTTGGCACATTCTAGGCTGCAACATCCTTGACTAGGCCTAATTTCAGCCAGATAGCTAGAGGCAAGTTTAAATTTTCTTTTCCAGAGGATCTAAAGAAGCTAGGTATACAAGTGCTGCTTGAACAAACATCTGAAGATTCTTTGAGTTAGCTGACATTCATGGCTGAATCAGTCCTCAGAAACTCAACATCTAAAGTAAAGGATTTATATGAAACAAAAAGCTAATGAATACCTTCTGTTTCAAAGAGCAGTTCTTGAGAAAGTCAATATTATTTCACAAGAAATCTATAAAACAAACTGACAAGTACTACTGCAGCAGTCTACACTAGTGCTTTAGTCAATCTCAAACAGGGATTCAGAAATACCCTCAGAAAAAACAGAGTGGAATCAGAATTGTCCTATCTCTTTCTGCTGAATGTATAGGAACTCAGCTTCCTAACTGTGCTTCTTGGAATTGGCCAAAACCTCCAAGTAAGCCCAGCAAATGGTGCATTGTAGTCATCAGAGTTTAGCCATTATATTAATCTATATTGATCCTCACAGATTGTGAAGGGGTCACACTTTGAATGATTAATCCAATCAAACCCATGCATGATGTCCTAAAATACGCCAACTAAAGATATTGAATTTACATCCATGGACAAAGGTGGAAACACTCAAGGCTAGATTTTATGCCAGGCCTGTGCACGGTCATATAACCAGAGCCAGCATGGCTTTGTGGCTCTTTGTAAATCAGATGAAAAATGCTTGTTATAAAATGAAGAGGAAATGCCAAAAGCTGCAGGAAGGGTGCACTGCCCCCACAACATCCCACTGCAATCTGCAATACTGTTTGCATACAACATTGGAAGTTTCCTCTTTCAGGCCAGCAGCAAGGTGCAGAATTACTTTTTTTCCAAATACAGAAATTCTATTATTAAAGAAGTAAGACCTTTGTTAGGTCTTTGCCAAGACGCCACCACAAAAAAGATACCATCACCACAACAGAATTCCACAGAAGGGCTCAAAGGAAAAGAAGCACGCTCCCAGAGAAAGATGGGTTATTTCCATTGCTACATTGGTTTGACCAGCACATGTAACATTTTACTGGTTGCAAGTTTCTAAAAGAGAAACTTGCATATGGCTTTGATGTACACATTGCAAGGAGCTCTGAAAAAGTTAAACTGCAAATGAATTTGTTATAGATTCAGCAGATTAATGTCCCAGCCTTTTTTAAAGTAAAAGGTCACAGGAAGCTTTTTAAGGCCTTTTCGATTATATTGCAAATAACCCAAATAAACTGTTGACCCCATAAAAATCATTGGTTTTCATACTCATTTATTTAACTGCATTCTTTTTTTTTCCACTAAATATGTTTTTCATATTCTAAAGCACTTTTCAGCATATTTTTTTCCTCAAGAACCTCAAAGAAACAGTGTAGGAATTCAAAGAGTATTTAGTGTACACATTTAGGCTAAGATCCTTTTCAGTACTCTTTTGCTCACTGGAAATTTTAAATACGGGCATTGTGCCCAATGTAACAACACATAAAACAGATGTGTTTTTCCATTCACTTTGGGCAGGAAGTTTCATATTAAGCATTTCAATAATTGCACAAGAAATGTCTTATATATGCTGAAATATCCTTATGGTTTGATTTATACTGGAAAAATTAGCTGTCCCCTAGAGCAATAAATACCTGAAAAATTAAATGCCATAAGAATTTTAAACCATCCGTGGGGAATAAGGGATCACAGATACTCTGTGTTTTACTTGGATCCCTCAATTTCACTGTTTCCCCATTCTCACTTTGACTATTTCAGACATAAAGGCTTGTGGTACACTCACCAGTGGTACAGTTAAGCATGACTGGGGATAAGAGTTTAAGCAATCAAAAGAAGTAAAATAATCAGGCTGGATAGGTCCAGATTTAATTCACAGGCTTGATCCTGAGATGCATTGTTTTTTGTGTGTGTGTCTCTGTGGCTGTTATAACCTGGAAGTTGGGAGGGATGGAAAAAGTCCTGAATGGAGCAGAACATGATTCAGCAACAAAAGCCTGAATCTCCTGAGAGTTCTGACTGTTAGAAGCAACACTCTGATATGAGCTTATGTCACCTCCTCAGGGAATGACAACCCAATACTGTGGCAGGAAAAGACTGTGAGCACCACAGAATGTAAGTCTGACATTGGTCTTGAAAAGACACAACTACATTGATTATTGTGGCAGGTAACAAGCAGGAGCCCAGATATCCTTCCTGGTGGGAAGAGTGGAGGAGAAGCTGCATGCCCAGCTCCTGCACGGTAAGAAGTGGTAACTCCTCACAGGAGGAGCTACACAAGAAATACCCATTTACCTGGTGAATCAAGGGCTCTGTCTCCAGCCTGAAAAGCTGGATTTAAACACTATATGTGTACGAACAAAGAGGAGTGGGGATTCCAATGCTCCTAAAGTCAGCAGCAAAACCTTCGTCCTCCCTGAAGCACATTATACTGTCAGTCCCCAGCTCTACATCTAATTTAGATGTGCATAATTAGGTCCTGCATTCAAAGGCATGTATGTATTTGAAATTCTTCTTCCACAACATCTCCTTCTTTTGTGAAAATCTTATAAATTACTGGAATACTCAAGGTTTAGTGTGAAAATGTGAGATGGAGGAAAATGGAGCATTGGAGTTATTCACATCTGTCAGTGACACCAATCACAACTGTGTTCTCTTTCTTTCAGGGAATATTAGAGTATTACTGCATATGTGTGGCCAATGAAGAAAGGAAGCATTGCAACCTTTGAAAAAGTGCATTTAAAATACAGAGTTCCTTGAGCACTACAAAATGTACCTTGCCTTTTGCTGCTGGATTAACTTTACCTTCATTTAGCCACACTGTAACCTTGTAAGATCTGGAGCCAACACAAATTTTTAAGGAGATACAAAAAAGGTAGAATAGGTACCTTCTGGTCTTGGCTTTGGTTTTTCCAATCCACCATCCTGCATTAGCTCAAATGCAAAGGATACATTGACGACCTGGCAATATAACAAAGGCAGTCACGCTGGTGAACTCTGTACAGTGCAAATAGTCAAGACAAGATATATTTAAAGTTGCAAACCCAGATATTCAGAAGGAAAAAATAGTCAGGGCTCTGTATATCTGGTCTTGGGAATCCAGACAATCCATTGTTTTGCTGTTTCTGGGTGATGGTGTTTGCAGAAAGATAAAGGTAATTGAAAGTTAACATGAACTAACATAACCTTTAATAAAACTACGTACAAGTAAGCACAGCCCACCTCCTACAAGTTCAAAAATTGGAACATGATGGCCCCTGAAGTGCTCTTGTCTTGAGCAGACAGATGAATTGCCTGGATAGCTACAGACACTGATGTAATGTTGGTCTTAAATTGACACACTGTACATATATGCCTTTATGCTTCCAAAACCCATTAAATCTTTCCAACGCTAAATTCTTGGATTTTGGACACACACAAAAAAATCAATTCTGTCATCAGTGCTTGTATGTAATCCTATATATGTTAATGAACAGTAGGTCTTGTCCAATGACAGCACCACACAATGTCTGCCAAAATCTGTTAATACTTGCTAACCACCCCATTATTATATAAATTAATGTATCATTAATATAATTTTCTGTTTTATTCCAGCTAAGTATTAATACTGATTTTTTAAAATACTTGGAAATGGTTAGCAGTACGGTCCTTTCTGGATTTCAGATATTAGCATCAAACTTATGCACAAAAGTTTGTGTTATCCTTCTACAACTAGACACATTTATATGTTTGTTTTTAACAGAAAAATGAAATCTAGTTACCTTTTGTTCAAAACTATCAGGAGTCAAGAAAAAGCTGTGCAGAGGAACAAAATAGCCTTCCAGGAGACCCATTAGCAGGACTAAGTACACTCCATCTGCAAACTGTGAAAAAAAACCCAAACATTTCTCAGTACACTTCCTGAAAAATAGCTCACTGCTTTTCTTATTGAGCAATGGAGTACTGGAACAGGATTGACCAGGGAAGTGGATTCCCCATCTCTGGAACTGACCAAGGCTGGATGGGGCTCTGAGCAACCTGGTCTGGTGGAGGTGTCTCTGCAGAAGGGGTGGAACTGGATGATCTTTAAGGTCCCTTCTAACCCAAACCATTCCATGTTTCTGTGGTTTTGTCACAGGCCTCTCACTCCTACCCCAGTGGCACCAGGTCTATTAGCAACCCATCACCTTCCTGAGGCAGGTGATTTTCTTTCAACTCTTGGAAATACAACCTCTCATTTCAGGGAATGTTGTTTCAGATAAATGCTTAAGGAGTTTCTAGGTACGTTTGAATGCTTTCCCCCAAGGTAAACAATGCAATGAGCAGAAATAGGGAATGCCCTTTTGAAAGCCTTTACACACGATTTCCATCTAGATCTTAATTTTACCTTTGAAAAATCTCTATCAGCTTGGTAGGTGTGTAAATAAAGCAGAGATTCTTAATAACATGAATCAAGACATAAAATAAAGCCTGACCTGAAGACACCTGGGGTTTTTTGATAGTGCAGACCCCATCCCTTCCTGCCTGACCCCATAATTTTCTTATGATAACTGCTGCAATTGTTCACATGGGGAGGTATTAATACAGCAGGATTAAGCTTTTCTTTTAGCTTCTTTTCAGCCAATTTAGCAGCTGAGAACGAGACAGAAGAGCATGCAGCACATTATTTCTGTGGTGCAATCAAGCCTGCAGCCCAGCTGTACAGCTGCCTCTGCACTTGAGCAGCTCTGCTCTCGAGACGCCCCGAAGTGCCCTGAATAGAGGCATTGTGATCCCACGTGGCTGCGGGCTGCTGCAAAGGTGGGCAGGAAACAACTGCTCAGCCTGCACTGCAGCAAACCAAGGGCACACCATTCCTTCCTGACCAAAACAAGCAGGTCCTCCTCACAGTGCTTGGCAGCACCCAGAAGGTAGTATTTGGGAATTAATTTTTATGCTAATGGAAGTACAGAACTGTTTTAGATGCTTAATTGGTGAGGGTCTTCTTCGTACAAACGTATTTAGAAATGAAGGGTTCCCTGCTGAAATAACATCATAGAGCTCACTCAATAATAATTCAGTGAAATTTCTGGATAAAGGTGAGGGCACAGCGCATAACATAGTGCAACTACGGAAGGCTAAGGAAGGCTATAAAATTCTACCTGAGTGTCCAGTTCAGTCACCTCCAAATTCAATTTATTCAGGTGCTTGTTCACAAAGGTGATGAGAGTCTGAAATATGAAAACAGTGCAATGAAGGCCTATTCAGCAGGGCAGCAGTTCAACATCAGCAGTATAAACTCCACTCAGAAGAGAATCTGCATGAGTGAAGAGACTGCAACACAATCTCCAAGTTTTGAAATTGAAATGCGACATTAAAAATTGCTTTTAAATTATTTTTTACAAGAATGAAGAACAGAAACAAAATGAATGTGATTTATATATATAAAAATACACTGTTAAAACATAGAAAACTCCCAAATTTTTAGCAGACTAGGGAGAAGTGTGTAATTGGACTCCACTCAAATCTGACAGCAGCCAAAATACTCTAGGGTCAGACCTCTGGCAGCTGTAAACTGGATATCTCGTTGGCATCAGTACAGTCAATGTACCAGTTGGGTTCTACTCAACACACACTTTGTGAGAACTTTTCTGATGGAAACTTTGATAGCTGTATGTTGTTCTGTGTTCCAAAGTTAAGTTTGTGCTGCTAAAAATTAAATAAAAAGTAACATTATTATAATGACTTTGTGTATTTAAGCATAAAGCTCAGTTGTATTTAATGTATGCAAAGCATGCCAGTTATACATTATATCCACACACACCATATCCACACCATCTGATACACACAAGCATGCACATGAACACATTAGGTATTTTAAAAATAAAAACCTTCCAACCTTTTTTACTACATTGAGCTTGTCCGGGGCATGGTCAAATAAAGTGTCGAATGCATCTCTTTCTGAAAAATATTCAGTGCCATTAATGTACTGAGCAGCAGTTGTTCCAGTGCAGAATAAACACTTACTGAGACACACATTCATTTGAGACAACACAGTCAGCAAAATGCTCCAATATAGTCTCTGTATTCCAAGTACCAAGTAGTTTGCATACTTCTCTTGCTGCAAACTGCTATTAACTCATTCTCTATTATTCACAAAAAAGCATCATTTTCAGGTAGGATTTGGATCACATAAAGACCCTGCTTCTCAAAAATGAGCTAAGAATAGCATCTTTATGCATGAGATCTTAAACAGACAGATACAGACAGATTTGGTTACTTGTAACCAAATAATTTTCTGCAGAAGAACATGAGTTTACATTCGTCACTATATATATACACAGAGGAAGATTTTCCCCAAGGGCCACTGACTGCATTATTAAGCATCTCAAGCAGGTTTATGATTACACATCTGCAATACAATCCTCTGTATAGATGTTTTGGGCCATTCTCAGATGCAATTTAGGGCACTACCAGCAGGACAGCTAACCTAAGGTAGCATGACTGGAGTGCTACTGCAGTCATCTTCTGAAGAAAACAGAAAAATACATAAAAAGGCACTTTTTATATATTTTTATATCAGAAAGGCTCAGAAAGATCCTTTTCTGATCAATTTGTGTTTCAACAATCACCTAAATAACAGCAAATGACTCAACAAACATTCATATTCCTCAATTAAAAAAAAAAACAAACCAAAAGCTAGAGTAGATCCAAAGGCATTTGTAGAAGGCAGACTTTACACCAAGCAAGACTCAGGTGAGTGTTTTCTACTGACCAGCCTCACTCCTGGCAGTGAGACACACAAGGCACAGGACCTTGCAGGCCTGCTGAATAATGACTCAACGTCTTTAAAGTATAAGTAGGTAATGGATGTAGAATATCAACATTCACCAGCTGGTTCATGATAAGACACCATTTCACATTATGCTGGGAACTCAGGACCATTAATACCACTGCAGTAATGTTCTGGAGGTTAAACCACAAAGCATATGCAAATTAACACATGCTGAAAAGCAATGAAATATGTTTTAAAGATGGTCAGAGTGATTTTAATGGGGTTTTTTCCCCTTTTGTTAACTGCCACAACAGCCTGTGGCACATATTGCCAGGGCAACTTGAAATCCTATCCTTTCTTGCCACTTGATCAAAGTGACCACCCATTGCAGAACTCATGTGTCCTCTGGCTGCCTCAAGAAAAGAGACAATAATCAAATGAACTTACCATGCCTTCCTGATAATGCCCTGTGGAAAAAAAAAAAAAAAAAAAAAGGAAAAGAACAAAACAGTTACATATAATTCATTTGCAGATATTGTTCTGCAACAAAACCCAGCATACATGGTAAGATCTTCAGCTTCGTGAAAAAGGGAGTAGATCCATGGAATTAGGAGAATTTTGTGAATAACTTCACCAAGTTACTCCAACTGAGGATAAGGACTAGTCTGGAGTCTATCAGTATAATATCTCTTGTCTTCACCAAAGTCTCACAGGAGGCCAGATCTCATGTTCCCTACTTTGAACTAAATCTGCACATCTTGCCTGAATAAAGAAGGCTTTTCCATGTTGATTTTGTGAAAACTTTTCCCTCTGCTTTGATGATGCACCTATCACACGAACCACAACAGAAATCCAGCCTAGACAAGGCTTGGACTGGGTTCTTAAGGACTGCAGGATTTTGCTCCAGTTGATCCTTCATGTAACTATCACACATAAATCCATTCAGATTAATAATAATTCATAGTGCAGCTTCTCTCCATTCAATTAGAAACCAGGATATTCTACTGCTGTTCCTTTTTGGTTTGGAATAGCTTTTCTGTTATGAAATGTTCAGTGAGATGGCACATACAAGGCTTACTACCATCATTTTACACACCTAAAGTCCTGCTTTTGGTTCCCCACCTCTCTATTTCCTTCCCCTTTTGTATTTTCAGATGCTTGTTTGCAGCTCTTGAAAAGGCTAAAGTACAGTCACTGGCTGATGCATCATCTTCTCTGGAACCCCAATACTGAAAGCTAAATATCAGCAAATGTTTGAATTTCTGAGACACATCTGTGTTCAATTACTGAACTGCTGGCAAATGTGGTGTTGACATACTCAGTGTTTCCAGTTATTTCCTCTTGGATTTGTCGAGACTGGAGGATTCCTTCTCGTTTCTGGAAAAAGGAAAAAAAGTGACATTTTTTCTCAGTAAAGTTTAATGCTTAGGGTACAGTAAAAATTTGTGATCCACAAACATAATTAGATAAGAAACCTGCAGAATAAGAACTTTTCTTACACAAATTTTCAGTAATATATTATTTTGCCTTGCAAGTATTTCAGAGAACTCTTTTATACATTAACAAGAAACCTAAATCTCTACCTGTATAAGGAAGTATTTATTTTCCTTTCTCCATTGTTCTTAATTCACTTTTCTTTTAAAGGCCCCAATTCAGTGAGACATTTGAAACACCCAAACACTTATGTAAGTATTTTAGTGGAGATATGTCTCGGTGAATTGAATTAAGCCCTGTATTTCAATGTACAGCTTGGCAGATGGTGCCCATGCTTCTCTTTAGCAAAAGTCTTGCTCCCATGCTATTTGTTCTTTTTGCCCTGTTCGTGCTTTTTTTTTTTATTTTTTCCCCCCTCAGTGTTTCCTTTCTCTGCAGACAAAGAGCCCTATTGGCTTCTGACAGAAACCAAAATGGAGCTTCCATTCACACTCCCGTGCTGGTCCAGCAGTGAGCCTGGTGGTCCTTGGACAGGAGCAGCCCTCCATGCTGGTGCTGAGGGGCCTTTGCCCAGAGGCTGTGCCCAACGTGGCAGAAGCCAGCTCCAATCACTGCTGCTTGAGTCAGCTGCAAAATGAAGCACTTGAAGAGTTTGATATTGTTTCAGTTTGCTGACCACACTCATCTGGGGCTGGTGTAAATACCACACATGTTTCGCCTCTCTTTGTGCTCTCTCTGCCAATTCTGTTTGCTGGTATTACCAAAAATTTGCAGTATGCAGAGAAAAGTCAGGCAAATGCTGACAACTCCATTTCAAGTCGAGACATTAGGCAATTACTCATGATTCTTCACTCCCTGTCATACAAGGAAATGAGAAAAATAGATTTATGCTGGTCTTAGACTCATCTTCTATGTGGAAAAGAGAAAAAGAGAATAACCTTTTAGAAAAGTACTTCATGGCATGTGAATTGGGGCTGCTGCTTTTCCCTTCCTCGGAGAAGACAGCACATCCCTACCTGAGGCAGTCCTCAGTGTGTGCTGTGCTGAGGACTGAGCCAGGCTTGTCTATTCCTTCCACACTGCATTGCTAAAATACATTTCTTGCTATATTTCTTCCTTCTACACTGTATTACTAAAATATATGAAGAAATATATTTATTTCTGCAAGAAAAGCTGTGCACAGTCCTCTGGGTCACTCCAGACTGGCATTTGGAGTAATGTGAACTGTCCTTTCAGCTAGATGACAATTTCAGGGGGTTTCTGTTATATTTTTTTAAGTCCAGTTTCTAAATATCTTGCACATGGTGAAAAGTGCATTCAGGGAGGACCTTGGAGCACTTAAAAGGCAGAGGGGAGTCCAGGGTGCTACACTCTGGAGGAGGGGGCACAGACCAGCTGCAGAGGCATTGCCTGTCACACACCTTCAAAGTCTGAAGAAGAATGACATAATTTTGGGCTACCTCCACTTCCAGCTTGTGCAGACAGCAGTCAATGCTGTCTCCAGTACTAACTGAAGTAACTCCAAGTTACAATCTGGTTCATGCTAGCACAACTTGGAATTCCACTCTGTTTGGTATTTTTGTTTATTTTTCCCTTTGCTGTAGGGTGAAAGGAAACTCTTATTTTCCTCCTCATGATGACTCTGACATGCCATTGATGCCTTATGCAGCAAGAACCCTGCTGCTCTCATCTCCCCCAGGGGCTGAGCACCACAGCAATGCCATCTGTAGTTTTCAGTGATCAGAGTGGGAATATGGGAGCAGAAAAAGGCTTCTATACACCTTCTCTCTGCAAGCACACAAAAGCTGCCTGAAATATACTCCAACACTGATATTAAAAATATTTCCCTTTCTGATAAACTGCAGCTAATATATTAAAATAAAAAAATCTGCGCCTTAATCTTGTTGACAAAAACGAACGAAAAGAAACGAAACCAAAAAGATCCCAAGCCCTTGTTTTGTGTCTGGCACCTGACCACTAACACTGATGCGATTTCCACGCTGCCCAAATACAACATGCATCCCCAGGACACTTACTTGACCAGCACATGTCAAGACAGACTTTCCTATACTTTTGATTTGTAAAAAGACTGGTGAATTCCCAACGGCATGGACCTTAAAACACTGGTCTAAGCACCTTCTCTGAAGGCTGCTTCTCATAATCTCTCGCTCTTTAAAAACTCTTCACCTCAGAATTGACCCTAACACTGATGTCACCTATTGTGAGAATTTTCTTATGCTAGACAGAGAATGACACAATATTACCGAAAATACAGAGAGGTGCTACTGAGGACTGAAAGACTATCCAGCATATTCCTTAAAGGCAACAGTGGCTAAATTTGAAACAACAAACTATAAAAATCAACATCAACTGTTTGAAAGTCCCTGAGAAAAGAGGCATTAATTAAGATTCCCCATTAAAAAAAAAAAGCTGGACATGCATTCCAGTGGTGACAGAAGACCTTAATGAACAGACTTGGCATTTTCTTCCCTCACAGCTGAAAGACTTCACAGAAAGCCCTGAAGATATTCCTAATCACTTACCATTTAAAATTGGCAACTCCCTACAACAAACAACAAAATCTGAAACTGGGGTAGTACATCTGGAAATAGAAAAGATCTCTTCTTATCTCCTTTTGTGTCAGCATTTTTATGTAACTGAGGGCCAACTGCTTAATTTCCCCCACAAAGTCCCAGTCTGAAAATCTTGCCATTATTCAGATGGCTTTTTGCCTATGTCTTGTTACAACTCATTTCACCTGGAGGACCGTGTTTTACAATTGCCCCACCAAAGTGAAATGCAGAATTATTCTGGAGCTTGAAAGAACAAATACATTCGTCACAGGTCTAGAGAAGACTTCATTGGAACCGGGAGGCAGTGCTGCTCCAAACCATTTCAGACCTTCCCAGTTAGTGGTACCAACAATCTCTGATTAAGGTTGTGATTTACATACTCATCTCATCTCATCTCAATAATTTCCTAGCTCTGCCTAAGAGTAGTTTATGCACCCCAGAACTGCTGGCCCAGAACATGCTGAAGCCATTCTGGCTGCTCTGCCAATGCATTCTTACAATCTCTGATTTCCATCTCTTGGACACAAACAATCTGTCATCTAACCATTTGTGGATGGTAAAAATGCATAATTTTTAAGAAGAAGCAAAATGATGACAAGACCCATCTCCCTAAAAAAGCTCTCAGCCATTTCAGTAGATACGATCAAACAAAGCCTGGGCTTTGTTCAAAGCTATTTATTCTACTGTTATGGCAGGAAAAGAAAATAATAGAGTAGCTACAAAAGGTCCAACTATCACATTTTTTCCTAAATCAGCTTAAACCCAGATTTCATATCACTCTCATTGCTAACAGCTTTTGTACAAAACAGCCAAAGGAAACAAGCTTTCATAAGAACTAGGCTGATTACCTGTTGGACATGAGCACATTTTTTGTTTCACAAATATGTTTTTTTCTATTTCAATAAACTACATCCAGCCAACACGGCAACCCTCACGTTTTATGTGTTTCTATGCCTAACAAAATCATGAAATGAATTAAGGGAGTCTTTCTTAAAAGACTTCACAAAAGTACTTTGTTCTTTTGTTTCTGTCTCTCCTGCTCTCTTTACCAAACCATATGCAGCAGAATTTTAAAACAGCTACTGCATAGTCTGTTAAGCTTCTCTAGGCTTGATCTTTCTTTACAGAATGCATGAGTGTTCAGAACATGAGGTGTGTAAGTCTGACCACTAAATTAGGCATTAAGATCTGCTGATGGTTGATTAAAACTTTCATGAGTTCAAAGGGTACACGATGCATGATATAGAATCAGTCCCACAGAATGTGAAAGACAGATTTGAAAAATAAAAATAAAACCCTCACCCACCGTAAAATAAAAATGAGAAATGTCTCAAACAATTACAGCAAATATACTGGCCCCCACCCTCTGTTAATAGGAATCAGCAGAGCTCTGGAGTTCCACTGACTGGATTTCACCAAGGTCAGGGTCTGCAGCACAAAATCTCCTTCAACATTACTTGGGTATTATTCTGATGCAACTGCTTCCACTGCAAACCACTGGCGCCTGAGCTGCAGCTGTGTAACTAGGAATGAGCCAGATTCTCCCACTCCTTATTGTTTTAAATTGGTTTATCTGTACTGACTTCAGTGGATTTGCTGTTGAGCTACATTAAGCTGTTTAACAAGAGGACAATTATGCCCACTGACTTCAACTGGAATTTTGTCTGGAGGTACGGAATGACAGCAGAGGGTCTGGTTCTTTCTTCAAGGACTGTGTTCTTTTTCTCATTTAGTTTTTCATTGTAAAGATGCCCTGCTCAGTGTACTCCAGATTTCTTAAGCTGATTTTGGTGGAACTTTGAGATAAACCAGTATAAATAATACATTTATAATATGTAAATGTTTCTTTGAAGCCTTAGACACGTAAGTGCAGATTCCCAGGGACTCTCCTTCATCATCTGTAGAGAAACCCATGAAGCAGAATCTAAGTCAATGAGTCACTACCAAACATCAGTGAGACATTTACCAGAGACTCTCCTTAAGATTTCTCCCTAAGTTACAAAACTTGTCCTATTTGAATTCTAGAAGAGAGAATGTTTACTTTCTCAGATCAATCTTGCAGATTTTCAGTCACACAAAACTTGAGCAATAGCTCTTTCACCCAGTTACTTCAGGGTAACATCAGTTAAAAGACATAAATAAAGACAGTTGCAGTGTGAAAAATAAAGGCAAAGTTAATTGGAGAGAAAGAAAAGGAGATTAAATGGGAAGAGGACAAATAAGATAGAGAAAGCACAAGTTCAGCTGAAAGAAAAATTATGAACAAAAAACATGAAGAGTTTGAATGGATGAGGCTCTAATAAGGAGACTGACAAAAGATTTAGATGATGGGGACTTTTTTGCATGCTTTTGAGAAAACCAACACTGTAATCAGACTAAATTAGCATGCACAGAGCTGAAAAAGAAGTTAGTCACCTAACATAAATGTGAATGTAATAAACAGTGACAATTCATCATTCAGTGCCAAGAATGATTTGAATCAACACAAGTTGAGAAGAGCGTCAAAAAATGGGGAAAATAATAATTCTAGCGATCATTCTGGCTGATAAACTCATTCCAACAATAATAATATTTCATATATTTTTTACTGTCACAGTCTGGCCACTTCACAGCCAAAGTAAGATATGGTGAGCCACAGCTCAGTCTGGGAAAGCACTCATGCCTTTTTCTGGTTGAAGCACGGACAGCAGGGAAGGTGCACATATGTTCCTTGTCAGCCAAAGAGACACATGCGTGGCCGCCCAGCCAGAAACTCCAGATGCATTTTTCAAGAAACCCCTCAGTCAACTTCACAAGCCTACCAAGAGCTGTTTAAGGCCCCTCTTACCTGCACAACAACCACCTGAATGGACACATGGTCAGGGAGTCGGATTGGTGCTCGAAAATACTGAGATAGTGCAACCAGAAGATGAAGTATTGCTACGAGGCTTTTAGCATGAACAGCTGAAATAGACATTAAAAGCACAAGTTACAAACTGCAAAGTAACTAGGGCACAGATTTTTACTTCTGCTTAGGATGTAGGGATTATGGGACTCTTTTCCTCTTGCCACCTGGAGCCAGGGGGCACCTTTAAGGCACCCCATCTGTAATGGTCTCCTGCAAGATTTGTCAGCACCAATGCACTACTCTTTACAACATCTGAGTGCCACAGGCTCGTGGAGATGGAAATCTAAAGCTAATCCAAAAGCCAGATTTTATGTACGACAGTTTAAGTGCTGTCTCTGCATTCTCCTTGCCTCTCTTTTATTCTCTTTATTTCAATAAGGATTTACGGACTATCAGAAAGATATTTTTGTACTCATAACATGCACTTATTCATTTTTAAGTGTCACAATGTCTGCAGGATGATAAATGAGCCTGTTCTGGCACAAGCCTTAAGCAATAACTTATTAAACTCAATGACTCAAACATTCCTCATGAAGTTGTTCTAGTTCTGTTACTGAAGCTTTTTTGCAGCAGGTTTCATATATGGGTAGTTAACACTAATACAACTTACAAGACATCAAAAGCCAAAGTGTAGGAAATCCTTGATCAAGTATCAAACCATTGGCATGCATGTGGATAATTTCCAATCCTTATTATTGCCTTTCTTCTTCTTCTTCTATTTTGGTTTTGCATTCCCAAAGTAGCATTCCTAAAAGATCTTTGACAATGCCGTACACTTAGGTTTTTTGTACTTGAACTAATCATAAAGTACTACCTTACTGCACTACTGAAACATGATCAGATTCACTAAAATATCCTTCTTCATAATTTTACAGTGCAAGTCTCAGCTGTGCCATGGAGATACACATTCATATAAAATGTGGCATTGCTGTCAAATGCTGCTGGAGTGCCCTTGGTCAGAGATGAGGTGCTTTAGCAGAACACTACAAAGATGTCTGTCTGCCTACCACTGGTGTGTTCTACAGCTAGACACAGCTGCTGCTCTCTGTCTCTACTCCAGCTCTAAAACACATGTAAAACATTAAATTAAAACTAGGAGTTAAATTGTCAGGCCACTCCAAACACCCCGCCTCCAGCTGCATAACAGAGAATGGAAAGAAAACTCAGGGCAGGTTGAAAAAAGGGGACAAAAAATTCAGCAGGACCACAGAAAGGGGAAAGTCAAATTGCCAAATGTTCACTCTTCCTCCCTTGAAATATTTCTCTCCTTCTAACTAATTTGTTGTGAATGGAACAGGATACAAAACTGTTCAGCACAAGACAGGTACAGGAGACAGGGAAAAAATGTGATGTACTGGTCAAGGTATTCACCAGCGTGAAATGATTCTGAAAACCAATCTTAAAACAGATTAAGAGGCCTAATTTTATAAAACTGATAACCTGCTTTCTGCAATGCACTGAAGTGTCTCGTGTTGGGCCACAGAAGACATTTCTATTAGGTACTGCTATGCTCATTCTTATTACAATAGACCAGGAAGGGCACATAATTAGTCCTGAGTAGAGTTTTGTAACCAAAACTAGTGGCTCAGACTTTGCCTGAAATGATCAGAAATACTATTAACATCTATGTTGCAAATTTCACACAGAGTTCTAGGACCTAACTGTCCTTATGTCCATCTACTGCATTTCTGCAGGTACTTGCCTGTTTCAACAAATCAATTTAGCAATACAAAACTTAAGCTGGTATGCACATGGACTTCAGAGCCAAGCCACCACACTTGGACAGACTCTGAGAAGACACCTAACTGAAACTGAAGACTGAGCACCAGTAAAGAGGATAGAGTGGCACATCTGGAAGTGCCCTTCAGAGCAGTTCCTACCATAAATCCCAGGTTTCAGCC
Source organism: Urocynchramus pylzowi (assembly GCA_013397555.1). NCBI lineage: Eukaryota > Metazoa > Chordata > Aves > Passeriformes > Fringillidae > Urocynchramus > Urocynchramus pylzowi. The sequence continues at coordinate 817,577 of VZRH01003435.1, forward strand.
CTCCCTTGCCATTGGATATTTCAGAACCCCAGATGGCACCTATGACCTCCCAGCTGTCAACAAATGAGAACAGTATAGCAAATACAAAACTTACAGTCAACATTCCACTTAATGCTTCTTGGAGGGAGTTTAAGGGTTTCATTGATCTTTTCAAGCACTGTCTGCAGCTTCTGTTTCTGAGCAATTTCGGACTGAGTAACTTCTGCAACATTCAGCTTCTCACTTTCAAGCTTCTCTGAAGTGATAGAAGAAAAATGGAGGAAAAAATATTGTCAGCTCCAGGAAGAACACAAAGACACTCCATACACCCAGGAATACATACAGGAGACATCAGACTTCCTAATTTTGTATCTAAGCTTTTCTTCCAGAGCCACTTTCCCTCCACACTTCTGAGCTCCTAAAGTTCACATTTTGCCTTTAGCTTCACACTGACAAGGAGAAGGCCAAGTACTGCTCTATGCCACACCACTGGCTAACAAACATTTGCTGCAACTTTCTTTAGGGAGCACCAGACTTGGAGATAATGCCCATTACTTCTGTTGCTTCTGGATGAAGGCTATTCTGCCTGCAAGTGGCTTGTACAGCAGACCATCAAACCTAGGAAACAGACACCAACTTTATTTCATCAGTCTCAGCCTCCCAGCTTCTACCTCAGATGCAGGAGATAAAAATTTTACTTGGCCTCATAGTGATAAAACTGAAGTGATTCTGTATTCATAGAGGCAGAGGACGCATCAAAGAAAGGCAAACAAGTTTTCACGAAAACAACTAAAACCTCAGGCAATTTCTCTCCATGAAACCACAGCCATTTTCTGTACTCAAAATTTGCAGTAGATTTTAAAATGCTTTATGAATTGGTTTGGTACAAGTAGTACAATTGCTATGCATATACATACATGGTTTATTGTTTACCCTTAAAGAGTAAGCAAAGAAAATATAGCAGCTCCCTGGTGACTACACCAGAAACAAAATGCTTGGTCACTTATTAATTTAGTTCTACAAAAGAGTATCTTGTTGAGATTTATCTTACTTGGTAAGAGCTGATCTTGCTCCCATCAAAGCTAACTGAGTATCTTCCCAAAGTGAGTGAGCCTAAACTACCAGCCTAAAATACTGCTCTCTCCTAATCCTGCCTAAGAAACTGCTATCTCCTAATCCTGCCTAAGAGACTGCTAGCTCCTAATCCAGCTATCTCCCAATCCTGCCTAAGAGCTACTATCTCCATAGGTTTCTTGCACCTCCTCAGAAATCAGTTTGTGTACAGTCTCACCCCAAGACTGAAGATTTAGCAGAGACCTGATTCACAAGGAATTAAGGGTAATGGAGAAGATTCCTCTGAAATCAATAAATGCTAGCTCAGTGTATGCGTACTTAGAGTCAGGCTGTGCTTGATACACATTTTTTGAATTTTGGGTGAAGTCACTGGAAATCTGCCCATGACAATCCAATTGCTCAGTCTGGGCATACCCAGTCCACCACAATATATTCAATAGCTTAACCATTCATAGAAGGGAATAGTCTGTGAAGTCTTTATTAGAAGTGCTCACACGATGTTTCAAGATTCATTTAGGATACTGGAAAGAAATTTACTAGCGACTTTATGAGCTGTAATAACTAAGAAAATGGCTTTCAAGCCAACAGTGTAAAAAGCACATGCCAACTCTGCATTAGCAGTTTCTTTTCTCTATCTGTTTCTCAGCTGAAGCTCAGATTGCAATCCACTGGGCACCATTACCTCAGTCATGTTAAAAGCCAGACAACAAACCAGAAAGAAATTCCAACTTTCCAGAGGAACCTTGAGATGAAGAAACTATAGCATGGAACGAGCAGAGATTAAAAACATCCACCATGGTACTGAGAATGCCCTTGCCTTCAAACTTACTTTTCACTTGTAACATGGCGAAGTTTGTGCAGCCAATACGCTGATAATAAATTTAATTGGAATGAATACTGTTGCCAAGACAAGAGCCCTCCCTCAGCAGCACCCCAGGTAGGCTTTGTGCTGTTCTCATCAGCTGCAAAGCACCACACATTGCACTGCAGCCACGAGGGCTGTGCATACAGCCCACTGCTCAGGGGTCTCATAACACAATGCTATTTTTATATCACTTAGTGGCATAAATGTAAGATGATACCGAGGCTCCTGGGCAGGAACAAGAGATCCACTTCTTGACAAAGTGCCTCAACACTGTGCACATGTATTTTTTCTTACCAAATAATTTCTGCAGTACTTGTCCATCATACAGGTCTTCAGCCAAGTCTTTCACAATAATCCTCTCTCCTACCAACACATCATTAATCCAGTCAATTAATACCTATGTGGGAAACACAAATTTGGCAGTATTATACACTATTCATTTGCAATTTAAACTACATGTCATTTTTCTTAGCAGAAAGAATACCAAAGCTGCAGTGGCTCAAAATACAGTCTGAGATACCTTCAGGAGCAAACACGAAAGACTCAGGAAGGACTCATCTGAGGTGACTGTGCCAATGCACTACAAGGTCTAGACAAACCCTAATTAGTGCAGTATCTTCTGGAGTAAATTTTCCCCTTGCTTTCAGCAGCATTTTAACATCTTATTGTGAAGCAAAAGGTGCAGAAGTTGATTTTAATGAAGCATCCTGCTAAAGTTATAATCCCAAGAATCACAAAGACAAGGGAAAATCAGTGTGATCTTTGATTGGGAGTGGGATGGGACTGAGACTCTGGACTCAGGATTTTAACAGAAATTTTTAAGTCTCCCTGTGTCACACCTAGAGAAAGATACTGCCACAAATGACCTCTCCATTTCACTGGGATGTATGCACCACATGGTTCCAACTAATTAATATCTAATTAGTGCTTTCAAGAGTTCAAGTGAAAAAGGCAGGGGTGGCATTAAAAAATAGTTCCACTTTCCTGACAGGGTTTACATGTTTTAATTACCTTCATTAGTTCTTGTAATTTTGGATCATTTCTTGAATTTGGATCCACCATTGTTCGGACTTCATTTTCCTCTGGAAGGTTTAAGAGAAAAACATTAGAAACTATCCCAGGCACAACACTTCATTTTACATCAAGTTTTCACGTTGAGATGTAAAATTTTTGTGAATTACCTAGCATAGTGTCCTCGGGGTCTAGTTCAAATGGAATGGGACTGAGAGGTAAGTTAATGGCATTTATTCCTTCTTCCTGTAATTCAGACACTAGGAAATAAAAAAAGAAAAGCTTGGTCAAATTTCAATTTAATTTTACTTACTATTTCCCTCTCACTAAAAGTAGCATTAATTGTCTTAATTTCTTTATAAGAACATGACTCTATTAGATAAGCCACTGCATGTAATTACAGCAATAAAGTAAAGCTAACAAAAATGGGAGGCCCAGCCAACAAACTTTTACTTGTATGAGTACATTTTTCATGAATAATGGTGCTGGAAATAACACAATTACCTCAAATCTTTTCCAGGATATGGCCCATTGTCCTCAAATTTTTAAAAGGCTCACTTGCATGTTAGTGGTCCTGATATTTTAACACTAATGAATCATTTCAGCTGAGGGAGATGGTTATTGCTCTCAGTATGTCACCATGGCTCTGGAGATGCTTCAAGTTTAGCTCCTTGGGAAGAGCTGGTCTGGCTGTGTACCCCTCACCCAGGAGTCACCAGGCTGAGGAACTATCCTGGACTGAAGGTGCAGCTGCAGCACACAGCACATTCTGCTGCCCAGGATGCCGATGGGTCTGCACTGCCCAGCTGGAGCAGGCTGCAGGATGCTTCTACCCTGTGTTCTTGGCCTTTGCTCAGCAGAAATCACAGCAGCAAGACACAGCGTAGGATGATGAACCCTCAGAAGGGTTGCCTTAGTGTGGAGTCGATGCAGGTTGAAAAAGGACTTGGACATAGGAATGGAGAAGTTATCCAAGACCCCCCAGTTTGGAGATGCCAGCAGTTGTCAGGAAATATGGACAAGGTCTTACTCAGCCAAAATTTCCAAATTCTGCAAAAAATCAGTGTTCTTGAGAAGAAAAGACCAGAAAGATCCAGAGAAGTGGTGTAAAGGGAAGCCTGTCACTTGTTCTGTACCTGGTACAGGCCAGAGCAACTTCGTTCATTCCTCTGGGTGACCCAAACTTTAATAGGTTGCAAAGACAAAACCCTTCCAAAACTGCCCAAACATGCCTCCCTAACAGAGGGCATGAAATACCAACAAGCCAATACACAATCCTGTGCTGTGGAAGAACTCCCAGCACTGAGCAGGGAGGGAACCAGAGCAGAGATCACACAAGTTTGCACCTTGCTTTGTGAACAAGAAATCAGTGCAAAGCTGATTTACCAAACCAGGAATGGGGCTCACTGCCTTATCCATGACCAGGAAGTAATGTTGCTTTGATCACTCAATTTCCAGTGCACACAACTTTAACAGAACTGGTTGTTAGCTCATATGTTCCAGTCAGAGTTTAAACTTAAATAACTTAATCGAACAATCCTACATATGGCCTAAAGATTCAGGCAGTTGTCCACACCTTCTGACATGTACTGAAATATCTGAGTCATGTGCAGATGCAAGATTCACCATCCAACAATTCAGATGTACCAGCTGATGCTTCCCTCAGTTTATAAGTACAGAAAAAAGTGCAGAGACAATTTTGTTTCTAAGAAAACAGAGAACTACTCTAAAGATCTTCTGTTTTGTCTCCGCCCTCATGGCTGCCTCATAAGTTAGCTTTACTTCCTTGGAGCAATAAGTATAGTTAAATTCACATGAACACTGTGATCATCAGTCAGTTGGTACAATAACAGGACTTAGAAATTTCCAAATATTTTCTATGCTTCATGAAATGTTTTGTGGTCTGCCAGATGAAATGTTTCTGTGCATGCTTCAAGAATCTGTGCAGCTGTTTTCAAGCATCCATGTAAGACTCACAGCAATAATGGCTGCTAGAATGTTTATTACTTTTAATGGTACAAAAATAACTCTGGAAAATCCACTACCTTCAACACTGAACCCATAACTTCACTCCATACACTCACCCTGATTATGTATCTGTAATATACAAATACTGAGCAGCTCTAAAGAGCCATAAACAGATGCTGACAATAATAGTTCCCTCGATTGTTGTATATTCTCTAAAACTGATGGCTGAAAGCAATGGACCAAATTAATCCCTCATGTAACTCCACTGAGTTCTGAGGAGTTATAGCAAGGATGAAGTTGGTCTAGCATGTACAATCTCGGGAACTGTTTGCACATTAAGTAATGGCAATTGTTGAAACTGCTAGCACTCCTTAGAGAAAATCACTGTTGGTTTCTTGGTTTCATTAACCTCCTTGATTTTTATTTTATTTTTTTTGTTCAAAATGGTTATGGGCAAATGTCAGCAGGTAGAAAACTTCCCTGTGAAGGTCCTTCTGCTCTGAAACGTTTAGCTTATGGAGGACTTCACACAAAGCTTCCTAGGCAAAAAATGTGGGATTTTTTCATATCAGTCCCAAGGGGGAGCATAGTAAATAAAATCTATTCAAGCCAACTGCCTCCACTGAGCTCTCCTGTCCCAAAGGGCTGGATGCTCTGCTTGGGTAAGACACACTGGAGAAAGCATTCAGCTCATTTTCCAAGTGAAGGGCAGTAGTGAAAGCTTTTGGTTCCTCTCTCCAGGGAGCAGCCTGCTGGAGGAGCTTGCTGACAATTCTCCAAGGAGTCTGAGTGGACCTTTCAAGGTTGAAGGTTATGTAAGGAATTCTTTACAAGGCCCACTGAACCTTGCCATACCTGTCCTCTAATGTGCACAACATTCTACCTTTACTAACATGACCTCCATCATATTCTCAGAAAAAAAATAAGAGAAAGCAAACAAATCCCTGTCACATTTTTGCATGAAAAGTGAACATAAAATACAAATAAGACAATAATAGATATACATGGGGAACTAAAACATTGCCGTGTTCTAGAATACAAGTGGTGTATTTACTGCCCAGCAGGGGCTAAGCTCTGCTTTCTGTAAGCACAGACGTTTTGCACACCTGCCAGAGCCATTTGCAGAACCTACCCACATACCTCCAGATGATCCAAAGACCCCAGATGGATCCAGTTTTTAGAGAGGACAGCTCCTCCTCACCTTTGCTTTCCGCAGAGCACAACCCATGCCCCAGGCTGGTATTAGACCCAGAATAAAGGCTCCTCCTGCCCTCCTATCCCCCACAAGCAGAAAACATGATGGAGAAGCCCTGAGTCTGACAGCATCTTTTTCATTTCTTTCCCAATACTGAAGAGCAAAGATTTAACTGCAGATTAGTACCCACTAAATACTACTAAATGGAGCAGGTAAGCACATGCATTATATCAAGCTGAATGTAAACTGAGAGAAAATGTATTATGTAGTATAGCCTCACTTTCTAAGACTTTCCATCAAAAAAATACCATGACAAATCACTGCTATACCCTTAGGTGTTTATAGAGCAACCACAAATATGTGATTGAGGTTAAGAGTTTGCATACCACAGTTTCAGTAGAGAAGTCCATTTTTCAGCTGCTTTTCATTAATTTGTTTTAATTAATTTTCATGGAAATCACTTCAGCAACTTAGTATTTTAGTAAAAAGAAAGAATACAGTATTGGGGCAATTTTTGCACCAGCAGAAATTGACGTAACATAATCTAATTTCTTGAAATACATTGAGGAGTGGCTTTGGAGCATCAGTAAGAGCTGCACTCCAAGTCTTACAGTGTAAGACCAGGAAGGGAGGAGGGGATGGGATGTACCTGCAGCAGCTCATGTCTACCACACCGGCTGCCAGGAGCCAGAGCAGTGCACTGGGAGCTGTGGCAGCTCCTGTGAAGGACAGCACCCAGGGCTGTGTGCTGGGCACAGGGCATGCTTGGCCACTGGACAAGGCCAGCAATTAGAGCTAAGACCCCTTTGTGTTCTCACCCTCTGCTGTGACCCAGATCCAGCCCAGTTCATCAGCTACCACAGGGCTTATGCTCATCGTGCTGACACTGGGAAGATTAGGGACTTCATCCCTTTGGGCATGACAGCAAAATCCAGTCCTTCAGGGTTTTTTTTTTCAGTCACCATGCTGAGTGGAACTGGGGGAATGCACTTTTAAAGCAAGACCCTGAAAAGCAACAGCTACATCTGGGCCAGACAAACCTCTGTGGATTGGCAATGTGAAAGTCCCAGTTTTAACTCTGAATGAGGAATGGACATTCCTGCTCATACTTCTGATTCAGCTCCACGTGCCAAATTTCTTATGATGTAATCAAGTGCAACTCCACTGCTATCAGCTGTCAACAGACTTCCTCCCACCATGCCAGCACCAAATTTGGCCCCAGAGCCGGGGAGCCCTCGAGCCTGTATCAACAGCAACTACAGCAGTTATTTTAAGCTGGATGGAATTCTTACTGTTTTAGATGCTCTAGGATTACAAGGTCATAAACCTATGCTATCAAATCCAGGCGTGTGCTCCGAGCCAGAGCCTGCCCTGTGATGTGTGCATCCAACTGCCATTGGAGCTGCACATCTGAGAGTGCAGCACTGCCCATACGGTTCAAATTGCCTTAATTCCTCCAGTACATGCAGCCTGTTGCTCCACATTGTATTTATTAGACAGTTTCATTTGGGTTTTTTTACTCATTTACTTTGTGCGCTTGAAGGCTTTTTGCTGCCCTATTTAGTATTCAGGGCTTAGAGTTATTCTGATTTGAATGAAACACATCTCATTATTTAACTGAGCTCAGCAATGCCACATCACCCAGTGCACTCTCTGTGGTTTAGATGTATTTTATATCCATCAGAAGAATCATGAAACAAATACAGCAAGATGCAGAGTAAAACAGTCTCTCCTCTGAGTGCTGCAGCCATGTCTTCCCCATGTAACTGGTTCTGTACTTACAAAATTAAAATTACTGAAGTGCTATGACAGGAATGGATGAATCCTGAAAGTGTGCAATTAACTAGAACCAAATCATCATTTTGGAGGAGCACAATGCCACACTGCTTCTAACCTCAATCTTTCAAATCCAGGAGATTTAGACAGATGCATATACACCTACAGAAGTATATACATACATAACATTTTTGCAGGTCTTCAATTGCCTTTCTTTCTCTAGCATTAGGGTTTTCCATTCAAGCTCCTCAGCATTTTTAAGGACACATGTACATTGGGTTGGGTTTTGTTTTGTTTTGTTTTGTTGTGGGGGTTTATTTGTTGTTTTTCTTTTGTGGAAGCTGAGATTTGCTGACATTCATATGACTCCAAGAGTTTAAGCTTTCTATAAGAAAGTCAAAATCTCCCTGATATTTTAAACTGCTACCATAGGCAGCAGCTTTACATGTCATGTCTCTATCTTAAGCTGTTTTTTCCTGGAACAAGCATCATTTGGAAGGCTGGCTGCAGACATCATATTGCCAGAATAATCCTAGATATTTGTATGTATGCCCACATTCAAACATGCATGCCTCTGCTACATACATTTAGATATATAGCCAGAAATTACAGCCAGTTTAGAAAAATGCTGATTTTCAGCACAAAATGTCTTTACTGCTCTTGTATAAGACAAACACTCAATTACAGCTGAGCCAAATTTAGATGAATTGGGTTTTGGTTTCACATTCCCTTTATTGGGTGCAAATTTCTGGTAAATGCCCATGACCTCTATGGTTTGCTTTTGTAACCACTTGTGCACAACAGCAGCTTTAGTTCTTCTGCTGCCTTGATAGCCTGTAATGCAGACTTGAGTGTAAATGACTGTATCCACACAGATCTCAGTGGATTTCTGCTGATTTATACCAGCTCACTGGCTCAGCATGATTCCTGTTCCCTCTCACATACTCCAGTTCTATAAGCTGATATAATTCCAGTGGGGTAATTCTGGATTTGTACTGGTAAATGAGAGAACTGATCAAAATTACTTAAGACAGCTAGAGAATGAGAAAAAAAAAAAGAAAACAAAAACATTTTCAAAAAGTCATAGTTCAGGCTTCTATAGAATTATACTATTTAGTCAAGCAAACTTACATAATTGCTTTCTGGTACATCTATCCAAAATGTTACTTTCTAATACCTGTGCATGTGCATCCAATACGTCCAAAAAGGGAAAAGAAAATATTAATCTAAAATAGTACTGCCTAATTTTCTGGAATACATAATTCATTAAACATGGATTCTGGCAGCTCAACTTTAACTCTGAAACAAAAGAAATCCACACAAAAGACAATAAATCTGCATTACACATGGTACTAAAATGATCCAATGGATTTATAGATGTTTACAAGTTTGCAGAGTGTGACACAGCGTCCACCAGAAATTTGATATTCACAGCACAAAACATCATAAACATATGTCTGCAACTACAAAAGGGCCTTTTTATGTGGGGATCATTGTTAAAATTGTCTTCAGAACATAAACCTTAAGTTGTAAATGCTACTCCCCATTTATTCTCCAAGACATAACAAATGAGGGAAGAAAAGCAGAGATATGTTTGTAATTGAAAATGTTTCTCAGGAAATGATCTGTACAGGAACATCATTCTCATTCCATTAACTGCTGACTCCAAGCCAACCATTTGTAAAAGTAAATAAATATGCAAACTGGCTGACAACAATGTGCCTGCCTTTAATGTTTCTGCATTAGTACTCAGTCTCCAAAAAAGAATCTATTTTCTTTTCTCATTTTCCATTAAACCAAACATGGCATGCTCACAAAAGGAACAGGAGTAATGCTGCTCACAATAAAAGATAGAAGAAATGCTATGATTTGATTTTCATGTATGCAAAACAAATTAAATGCCATTTGCCTTGAACTTTCTATGAAGTCCAAAGCCATGCTCAAGTACCTCAGTGACTAGTTTGCTGTTCCCTTCTTTTTTTTTGCAATTGGCAGGGAAAAGACCCCTCCACAGACAGACAGATGTCTGGTTTGGGTAGGTAAAAAACAATAAATCAGGAAGCAAGCTCAGTCCTTTTTTAAAAGAGCACATATGATTCTCTTTTGCCAGCTTCATTAAGCCTTCCATGCTTTCTCATTTCATTTGGGATGAAGGTTCTTTCTCAGAATTTCCCTCTAGTTTCTAAGAGGTAATAAGCAGTAAAGTGCCAAGCTAACACAGATGCCAATCATTCCATTCATTCCTTCTACACATCCTCTCAACACATCTTTTAAAATACCTAAGCAGTACCTGCAGACATTTTGAAAATCCTGTCACCCTTCAGGAGTGTTTAAAACCCTACTGAAAAATCCCAAAAGGCAATTTTGGGAACAAATACAGACAAGAGTTCAATGGATGCTGGTTCTTATTCTCACTGAAGAACAAACCATGCGTATGAGAAATGCTGAGACCGTTCCAAGTTCTTATCAAAATGTGCTGTGTGGAATCTGATCCCAAGACAAACTTCAAAGAGCCTCAGATACTTTGGTAGGGTGTTTGTGCAACAGAAACATACAGGTTGTTAGCTGGTCTGCACATGGTATCCCTACATGCAAAATACTTTATTGAAACAAATCCTTTGACAGCAAAGTACTTTATGGAAACAAATCCTCTGACAGCTAAATTTCCAACTTACTGAGCTATGTACTAAGAGATCTCTGAACTGATTTACTGAGGGACCTCAGAATAACACAGAGTACTTGGGGCCATACACAGAGAAAAGGAAAGCATTTGTATTCTCCTCACTGACATTTTGTTATTTCTCAAGTTACAACAAATCTGCAGGTAGTAATACCCAGAAGAGAGGCAGACAGACCTCTTGGTGCAAGTGGAGGCAATTGTTCTTCTTACATGCTCACCAGCTTGCTGCAACAATTTTTTCCAAACATCATGGAGTGGAGGAGCAAATTTTACAGGGCTGACTTGCCTCATTTTGTGAATCACCAACCAGCTAAAAGTAGCTATTCCAACATCAACAAGAAGCGCTCATGCAGAGAAGACAAAACCAAGGATCTGTTCCAAGAAGTCTTTCCCAGCTCAACAAGTTCTAGCTATTCCTAAGAGAAAACCCAAAAATAGTTCTCAGGAATGTGAGGGCACACTAGTAGCAAGCTGAGGATTTCCTGAATTTCTTGCTCTTTTCTTGTGTATATAAGCCTTGTTTCTGAAGGAGAAAAAGAGAGACCTACTGCATTTCAATAACCTAGATGAGTGCTTTTTCTTGAAAGAAATAGAAAAATGACTACTTTTACTGGAAAGTTAAAGCTCCTTCTCAGAGACTACAAACTAGTTTATGTGTCACACATTGCCCCCATTTTCAAACTGTTACTAGAACTACTTGTGTTTTGAGATATCATCGTCAAGGAAAGACTCTGTGACAAAGGATTAAAAGATTTTTAATAAGTGGTCAAACCTTTCTACATCCCAGAAGGAAAAAACCAAAAAAACCAAAACCACGTTAGTATCTTACGAGAGCTTCTCATGATTTTTACTATCAAAATCGACCAGGATGAAGGTTGGGGCTGACACCAAGGCTGGGGAAGCACAAGAAAGCAAAACACAAGAAAGGGTTAAGAGTCACCTGAAGAAATTAAAATAATGATGAATGCAAATATGTAGATATATTATAACTGGTAGTTTGCAGTCCATTTTTTGCTACCTTCTGTGTCAATCCTGAGTATCTAACTGTGGTTCTCAGATTCAGGAGCAGAATTGACTTGCAACATCTAATTCTGTTTTTCCCCTTGACTTTAAAGATTTTAAATTTCTTGCTATGTTTAATATTTGTGCCTAACACGCAGATGATTTCTTAAAGGCTCTGCAGTATGTCCTAGGGAATTCAAGTTTGTAGTCAAGGACAGAATCAGGATCTAATTTGGGAATTGGGATCTAAAGACAGGCCTTCAACATGGCTAAAATAGGCTGTGGCTTTGGCTGGATCACCAGAAACCCAGCTACATTCTGAAATAAAAAGGGGTGGATTTGGTAAAAGGCTGCAAAATGAAACCTTAAAATAGAAGAAATGTATCTTCTAGCATCCTGAAGACTAAACTGCCCTTCAGGGCTCTCTTGGCCCACGTAGAGGTTAATGTGCATTGACAGCAGAAAAACTTCAGGCTTTGACTGCTACAGCAAGGACCTGAGAAAAGGGAAACTTCCTTATCTCATATGAGTGTGCATTACCAAGCTGCACATCTGGTGCTTTTCCCAACCATACAGCACTAAGGGCTAGTTCAGGGATGAGAAGGGATCTATCAGGGCTGTCTGTGGAAATCCCTGGCTAGAGGGAGGACTTTGGTCAGCTGGCATAAATCACAGTGTGGTGTGATCAATAGTGTGGCTGTGCTATCCTCCTAAAACACATTTACACAGAAGTGTAAGATGATGATGCAAGACAGGACTTTGGTAGCACAAACTAGAAATTGTGTTTGGCTTAGGAAAGCAGAATTTGTTCTCAGTTTGCACAGGAAGGAAATAAATCAACACTTTCTAGCCTAGGTTTTCAAATCCCTTAATCAGAATCAATTCATTTAACAGAAGAAAACAGCAGTATCCTCATTCTGCAGCACAGAAAGAACCACAATTCTAGTTTAAGGAATATATCTACATGTTTCCTTTCTGGAGACAAATTGCACTTGTAAAATGGATGCCTGGCACTTAAAATAAAGCCGTAAAAGCTCATCTGTAATATTACATTAGCCTGACAGAGCAGACAGAATACCTGTACCTTCTGCTTTCCAAACCCATGTCATGGCAAAGAAAACACCTTTATTCCATGTAAACCAGTAGTAATGATTTTCATCCAGCTCTGAGGCTTGCCCTTCACAGGCCCTGCTCTGTGCATTCCTATTTTTGCTTATTTCCTTATAAAATCAAACAGCTGCTCCAACTTCCAAATGCCCTGTCTAAAAGAAACCACCTGACTGAACTGTTCATCTGCCTGACGTGTTTCTTTGAAGACCAGCACTGTAAGGGTAAAGCCCTAGCTTTGAACTGCAAATGCACTGCCACTGTCTCTTCCAAGAGATCTCAAACATGCTGGAATTTCAGAGCAGCACTTGCTAGCACCTGTCAAGAACTGTCAGACAAGGGAAACATCCCTGTGTGAACTCCTACCTGTTAAATGCCTTTCCTGGGTTGCTGTCATTGCCAATGTATCAATTTCACAATTAAGGACAATCACAGCAACAGTACCTGTGGCTGTATTTCCTGTCCCACTTTGCAGGTGGACATACCTAAACCTGCAACTCAATCATCGACACAAATAACCTCAAATGGGCTTTACTCTATGGCACTAACACATTTGGAGTTTCCCAGAAATAACCTGCAGCCTTCAACATGGATGTTGTGAGTTTGTGTTACTATTCCTCTTAGAAAGTGCATAGTACCATGAATTTTTCATTCTGATAAGCATGAATATTAAAACTTACTGACTGCATAACACATAGTCCATTTGAAAATTGCTATCCCAAGCATGCTTTTGACTACAAATGACAAAACTTGCCCTGAGTGGAAATTCAGCTGATAATAAAATCACTATTTTCACTATGGAGCCAGTGTTACCCAAAGACTGCATTTGTACCAAACTGAAGCTAATAGAAACACATAATCTTATGAAACATCACAGGATGAAACAGCTAATTCTATTTCATACTGCAGAAATACTTTCATGGCGTAACATTAAATATTAACAGACTGCTGTATTTTCTTCTTCTTTTACCCAAGAAAAACAAAGTCTGACAGGAGTAAGAAGAAAATAAACTCTCGTTCTTATCTTCAAAATATTGCAAACCAAAAATAACTACCATTGTAAAAATACAGGGTCAGAAAGCAATATCCAGAAAAGCAAAACAACCAGATGAGTCGGTCTGGGCTCCTACCTTTAGGGCAAAATGCTCCACAGCCCATTGTAGGGTCGCTGGGCCACCCTCATAGTGCATCCCAGGGGGAACTGCAGCCCTTGAGTTGTTGGGAGCCCCTGGCAGGGCCCTGCTCCGCTGCTCTTCAGAGGAGCTGGTTTAGCTTTCGAGCCTGTTTTCCACCAGAATGGTCCAAGCACATCACAACTCCTGGCTCAGTGCATCGCTTCAGAACAAGCAACTGTCTGCCTATATAATTTAATATGATGCCACATGAGACTCATAGACCATCTGCAAAAGAAACTAAATCTGCTTTTTGCAGCTTTGTGAGTTGTGTTCTGAAGGCTGAGATGCAGTTTTGATTGTGTGCTTTTGTTATCAGTCATACAACTAAACAAAGTGCTCAAAGGGCAAGTGCAAACCACACGTTTTTAGCAATCCCAGTCTATTTCTGTTCTGGGTAATTTGTACCTTTTCCCCTTGTAACTGAATGAAGTCACAGGTCCCCTCAAAGCATAGGAAAAGTCTATGCATAGACCCTGCAACATTGGATGGGAAATTTTTTTTTTTTAGTTTTTATTGTTGTGAAACAAAGTCTGATCAACAGGAGTTACTTGAATCCTGTTGTCTGAATTGAGATGCATGTATGATATTACCAAATATTACCAAATTCAGACCCTGATCACAGAATTGTTTTCTCTACAAATACTTCCCTACTGAAATAATTAGCAACACTCACATGGAACAAGGGCTAAGCCCGGAAACAGGCAAAAGCATATAAAAAGCTAAAAGGCAGAGGAAAGGAGATATATGAGCCATCAAAAAATAATAAACTACTGGCAAGAAATAAACTAGTTTTATGGTCTATGGGTTCTTCTAAAGGGGGACAGTAATGAAAATATAATCTAAAGCAATTACTTACTTGGGCTAAAAATCAAATTCCTATGAAGTTTTCTACTGACTAAAACTTTTCAGAAGCTATAAAATGTCTAAGTGCTTGTTTCAACTTGGAGCAGGAGGAGGGAAGTGACACATCCCTGGCTCATTTCTAAGTCATGGGAAGTAGTTACCTTTCTAATTTCCAATGGAACTCCATTTAAAATACCTGTGCCAATAGACAAGTATGGAGAATGGAGTGGTATCACTGTTTAGGGTTATTCAGCTGTGTACACAACATTCCTCCCCCCAGGTTTCATAACAGATGTGATCCCTTGCAGAAGAAGTCTCAGAGCTCTTGTCAATGTCCCGACACCACATTCTCTGCCAGTTCTAAGGAGTCTCTGATACACACTGGACTGCAGCTTTTGGGCCACTCCTAAAAGCAGCTTTTCCTGCCAACATTTCTATTTCATGCTGCACTCACAAGCAGTTATGGGGCTCCCCATTCTGACTCCTGGAGTCCCATTGCCTTCTGGCACTGAAAACCTGCATTGCTGGACTGCTGAATAACAGCATTCAATTACAGACAATACTGAGCTGGCAGTTCTTTACAAAACTTTCCTTTTCTTAATTTCTGAATAGAATCATAAGTGTCCCACATACTTTATTATGGCAATCCTGTTCGGGACACAAGTACAGCTAAAGGAAAACAATGTTTCACTTGAAATGTCAAGAAGGATGCTGAAAATTATTATATATTAAGAAAATTCATGAAGTCTGAAGTCACAGCTACCTGCATTATCAATTCAGCCTATTTTATAAGTGATTATTTCTATCTGTTCATAAAGTGGTATTTTTTGCATGCAGAAAAGTAGCTATTTTACAAAAAATAGTAAGTGAAATTTGTTTATTTTATGCTGAGTTTTTGTACCTACACAAGCAGACAAAAGACTGTGCCCAGGTAACAGGTGAGGTTACAGCAGGGTAAGAAAGCTGCAAATTAGCTAAAGCAGAGCTCTTTTCTCAGAGGGTATAACATGGCAAGAAGTTGAAAACTTTAGCAGCTCTTAAGTGCACAGCTGGTGGACCCAGCAGAGGAATTTCTACTCCTTCTCTCTGTAATTCATTTTCACTTGTCACAAACATAAACTCAAGCAGGGCTTGATTTCTAATTCCTGTTATATAACAACAATATCACCTTTCAAAAAGCCTTCCCTTAGCAGAGATCACTGCAGGGAGAAAACCCAGCACATTGGTAAGATGCTTTGGGCCTAGAGCTTCCCAAACTGCTCCTAAGGGCTCATTTTCAACCCTGCAATTTTCAGCTTTGTAAAAACAGAAATATAGCCAGGGAGGACTAAAGTCTTATTCAAGCCGTTTTGGCCATCAATACAGGAAACAATTCAAAGGCAACATGACACTGATAGCTTAATTTGTGAAAATGGATAAATACTGGATCTGCCACATAGCACATTAACCCATGTAACAAATAAATACAGAAATAGCACTGCAATACTTGGTTAAAAGGTTTTGGTTCACAGAGGAGGAAATTCAATTAAAGCATGTAATGTCAATTACTGTCATTTGTAATTTTATTTTGCTTCCCTAGAAACAATACAGATGCAGGATTCTAAAGTTACCTGCATGTTTGATGCAAATGGGATAAAATTATCTAGGTTCTGAGAAAATCCAGATAGTAGTAGGGAAAAAACCCACAGTTTTACCTAAGCTCACTCGTGGATCTTCTTCAGAGTGCTGGTCACATGAGAACTGACAAGCCTTCAATTTAAACACATAAGCCAACAACCCAGACCTGAAACAGGACTTTTATGTTTCAAAAATTATGCTAAGTCATCAGAAAGGCTGGGAGGGGAGGAACTGCTTAATTCTCAGCTACTGCAAATGGGCCCAGCCTTACTAAAGCTAACAGAAGAGCACTGACTGATATCAGAAGAGAATTCTCCTTATTGTTTACACTGATTGATTCCAATTGGAAAATTACAGGGTCAGGTCCTTAAGGTTTCTGTCTCCTTCGCTCTGTTCTGTGTAAAAATGACAGAGACTAAAAGCCACATGGAAGACCCCAAGCATCCCACCAGCACAGCAACAAACATTGCCAAATCTCATCAGTCCCTTTTCCCCTTTGCCACGGGAAATGCGCTGCAGCATCAGCACCCAGGTCTGCTTTCACACCAAGAGCTTTGCAGCAGCAGAGCTCAGTGCTGCACAGAAGCATCCTACCCACAGCATATTCTGCTGAAGTCAGGAAAGAATACAAAAAATTAATTCATTAAAATTACTGTTGGTGAAATAAATGCCAGGCATCTTTCTACCTTGCAAACTACAATATGAGCTACACCAGAACTAGCAGAAAATCTCCTGTAAAGACCTCCAAGCCATTTTCCTTTAAGCATCACCACTTCTAAATATGGAAGCATCCTGCCTTTGAGAACCCATACTTTCCTCAATAGTGTAATGCTACAGTAAAACGATGATTAGAATTATAGGAAAGAGCTAACAAAAGAAAGACTAAATCAAACAGATGCTTTCTTATGCCTCTAAATGATACACATAAATCGTGTCTATCAGGTTCCCCCAGGCTATTTCAGGAGCAAGCAGAATACAAAATGATGCAGATTCATTACAAAAAGTCTAAATCTAATCTACCTGAATTTAAAATGCCAGGAATCATGTAAATGGAAGAAAAGACGACAGACCTTGCATGTTATACATAAGCAGAAACAAGACTCATAAACTGGGAGTCACACAAAGTGCTCATTTACTAAGAAATTACAGGTTAGATCCCTGGCAGTGCCAGCATCTTTTGGTGTAACTGCAGTGAGGAAAGAGGTGTCTCCAAACTGCCTTTGTGCCTTCCCCTGCCCTCCAGAGGATGACATGAGCCTGGCACCTGGGGCTTCAGGGGTGGCACTGACAGTAGGGGTGACTTAACCGCTTCTCTCCACTCACCAGGGCTAAAATCCAAAAGTGAAGAATTCCAGCACAGGCTGCATGATGCAAAGGGAGAAGGTAGATACCTGAGTTATGTTTTTAGACATGCAAATTAAAATGGTATCCTTCCCAAATAACATATGAATGCTGACAAAAGTAATTTAAAAGGGTCAATCCCAACTAGATCTAGGTGGCAAATGTAAGAAAATTAAACTCTTGAAAAATAAAATACTATTGATGTGACACAGTTCACCTATAATATAACTGACATGGCAAAAAATGCATTGACAAGAACCTGAGGAACTCCAGCTCCCCCAGAATGTTACTATTATTTGCAATGCACCTTGCAAGGTCCAAGTGTTACTCAACACAGGCAGGCCCAGTGCCTTTTTCCCTAAACACACAGGAGAAGGAGAATGATGTTATACCTATGAATACACACACTTTTCTATGCCTTGTATCATAAACAAAATCTTTACTACAACCATACATGCACACAAAATTGGATCATTTGGAACACTCAATAATACAGCCTCTCTCTCCTAACAGGCCATCCTCATTCCCTGCCATTAAATCAAGACACATTCAGGTCTAAAACCTTCACCTGGAGCCAGACTTCTGGACTTGCTATGTGCTGACATTTTAAACTGAATGCAGGAATAACTCTCCTCTCATTTTCTAAGCTATGCTGGATCAAAATCTAAACATCAGCAACACTACTGAAAATACAAAAAACAACCTCAAAGTCAACAGAATCTCAGCAGCATAAATCCAGTATGCAGATCAGACCTAAATCATAACTCCTGCAGATTTCTCTTGTGGCACAAAAATATTACTCAGCAATAGGCAACACAATTGATTACCAAATAGTTTACTCAGTTTTATGTCATTATTTCTCAAGTGGAAAAAGTACTGACTTTCAGGGATGCACTAAACTGGCTCAAAGTTTGTGCTAGAGCAAGAGGAAAAAACCCTTGATTTATAGACCTGCACATTAACAAGTGCCTCTTTCTTGTTACTCTCTCTCTGCCTTCCACTTAGAGTTCATGTTACTGGAGTTGGATTTCCTCTAGGCCTGGGCCCTATTCAGTGCCTGCATTACGACCCCAATTCCACTGGAGATTCCGTTTCCAGAATCCTGCCAAGCTGGCAATATGGTTCCTGAGAGACTACTTTGCCTGACATGCAGTAAGCTATTTATTGACACACCACTGTTCCCATTCAGTTCTGCACCTAAGCACTGAACTGGATAGCAGTTCCATATGTTGGATCTGTTACACTTCTCTGGAAAATTATAGTACTTTGGGTAAATAAAAAGCTAAGAGCAGCAGGAAAAATATCATAAAAATGCAGCCGAATTTGTTTCATCCTGCCTCCATCAGCAAATTTGGTCTATGACCTCTGCATATGAGTCATGCAAGTGCTTTAAAACTTGTAGTGATTTATATTTTCAGGATAGGAAGTTCAAGGCTTATATTTCTGCTCCCCTACCATACATTATTATTCTTTATACACAATTTCTTGATAACTATCTATCTAAAATATATGAGCATCTTTTTTTCCTACTTTGTGGTGTACATTAACCAAAACCATTCATCTCAATAACCAGTCTCTGGGTTCTTGGCAGAGTGGAGCTGAATGTGTAGGTTATTCCTGGAAGCATACTAGGCTGATGCTCTCATAGTTTTAGTCATGGAAACAGGCTTCCACCAAGACAGGCATTGTTTGTTAAAAAGGAAATTCCCAGCATATCTGTGAGAAATGAGGAGTAATAAGGTACACCACTTAAAAATATAGTATTTGCATCGGGCTGTTCATTAGAAGGCTTTAGTCTGCTCTACAAATCAGGTGATGCTTTTTGGAGCTTAGGGCTCGTGTCCTGCTGAGAAACCACTCTCTGTATTCAGAAATACTCTCTGTATTCACAGTCCCTCTGCAGCACAGCTTCGCTCCATGAAACTTACCTTCATACAAGAGCAACAAAAGAGCTGACTTTTCAGTTTCTCTAAGCATTATTAGTGGGGCTTTTGGATCCACAAACCTGCATTTTCTATGCTCTATTTGACCTTTACCACAACACTTGCAAGGTTATGAGGAGGGTCTCACTGCCTTGAAAGGGATTTGCTTCCCTTGTGATTCAGCCCCCTGAGAAGCACAGTGCAGCTCTAGCCATGGATATGTGACTTTACCATGCAGGGACCAACTGAATTGCTGTAGTGGTGAGCTGCCACTGATTAAGCACTCTTTGCCTGACTTCCTGTCAAATTCAACAAAGAGACCCTTCATTGAATAACGGTGTAAAAATCTATCTCCTAAGATACATTCTTTGCAGCTCTGTGTCTTCAGCACTTGCCTCTATAGGATGTTTCAAGACAGCAAAAGCAAAGTGTCTCACTCATCAGAGTCTGGGGAGTTTGTTTGACACTGGTGTTTATCCTCTTTGCTCTCTTGGGCCGATCCTGTCCAGACAAGGAAAACCTTTTCATCTCATCTCTCTAGAGTACTAACAGAGATCAATAATTCTGCTTTATCAAATGGAAAATCTCTGGGGTCTTGTGAATCATGTGCTGGCAGCTTTATTTAGATGGAAATCTGTATTCATCCCTGGGAAGCCTTACTTTATAAAACGATTTTCTGTAACATTCAGACTTCAATTGATCTTTCAAATAATTTCTAGGCTGAATGAGTTAAAACACAGGTGAAGCGTCCCTGCTGAATGATAGCTCAAGCACAAAACCTGACCTGACAGATCTGGATCAGTTTTAGAAGTCGGCTGCAAAATGTTACATCAGTGAGCAAGTTAATCCTAACGCAGGACCTGAAAGCTTCTGTTTTTCTTCAAATGTTTCCATTTTCATTAGTACTACAGGGCATGTCAGGCGAATCCTGCCCTTTGTTACTTGTGCAGCCCGATTGCAATTAAGCAAACAAGTCTGCTGTAATACAGGATGGTGTCCAAACCCTTTTCATAGCTGTGGTAGCTCAGGAAGAAGAAAGCAAACCCTTAATTTGTCACTGAGGTAAGCATTTATCGACTGTGGGCACAAAGGAAGGTCAACACATCTCTGCTGTTTTAGAACTACAATGGCACTTTAAGCCTCCTGATACCACTTTGATGCAGACAATGGCCATTATCACTATTTCATGAATATGAGAACAGACACAAAGAAGAAAAAAAAAAAAAGAAAGAGAATTTGCATGCAGCCTCAGAGCAGAACAGGATTAGTGCTCAGAGGCTGCTGGCTCCCAGGCACAGGCTCAGTCCCCTTCTGCAGCAGTCCCCACATCCATCACTCTCCCCTCACCCACTGTCCTGATTCGCTGGTCACCTCCTCAACACTGCTCTCCCCTTGTCCATCTCCCCTTCCAAGGCCCGTGTTTGTTATTACCTTTCCAATCTCCCACTCTGGTGGTGCTCCTGCCACTTCCTCCCCACGGCTTCCCCCTTCTTCACCCTACAGCTGCAGGCATAGAGCCAGAGCTGTTATGTCCAAGTGATCTTGTTTTCCAGATCCCACAGGGAGCAGAATCAGATAGGTAAATGATGAAAAACAGTGCCCCATGTTGCCAATCTAATTTATCAAATTTTGAATGCAGGTATTAAAAATATGAAAATTAGTACTGACTCACTCTTGTCCCACTCAGTGGCACCTTACACTGATCATATGAACTTTGCCTTAGAAATCTGTTTCCAGAGTTAACTGCTGATTTTTCATTACATCCTAGATTGAGTATTTCTCACCATAATCTCCAGCCTTCTCTGTTCTCTGTAAAACATTTCTTCCTGTCAATTTCTGAAAAGTCTTTAAACAATATTAGGAAGAGAACCTGATAGTGTATGCTTCTAGAAACCAGTGTAGGCAGAACCAAATTCAAAAGCACTGCACAGGCAAAAAAAAAAAAAAAAAAAAAAAAAAAAAAAAAAAAAAAAAAAAAAATTTGCTGAAAAAAAACAGCNCATTTTTGGCAGATCTTTAGGTATGCCTCCTAACAGGAACAAAAAAAAAAAAAAAAAAAAAAAATTTCCTGGATCAATCAAGGCTTAGTTCAAGAAAGGGAAGATGTTGCCTTTAATAGTAAGAGGAATCTACCACCTTGTGAAAGGGCACGAGGCAGCCAAGAGCAAAGAGGAGATTCTCAGTGCCTGGCCCCTCGCACAGCAAACCTGTGGGTTTATACAATCCCAGCTCTCTCTGCCCTAGCAGGGCAGGGGAGAGGCCAGGCCAGAGCTGTGCCCCAGCACAGCAGCACCTGCATGCAAATGCAGCATCAGCTCAGGAGCTCCGAAGGGAACCACTTGCCATAAGTAAATGAACTTTGACAGCAGCTCCTAATAAGAGGAAGGAAATGAGGGAGAGAAAGAAAAGTGATAGGAGACAAAAGGACTTTAGAAAACAGGGCTTTATTGCTTTCATTTGCAGCATTTTCCCTTTGTTCTGTTGAGCCTTCCAATTCCAGATACTGCACAAAAGAGATACCTGTCTAAAAAAGTTTATTTCAATCTGAAACTGACTTGTAAGATGCTTCACTAATTCAACAGCCCATTATCAGGAGTAACAATGAGCTACCTCTAATTAATTTGGTGCAGCCTTTGCTTCTGATACCAATCAAATCAATATTAATGGGGAGTTTGTGCTCTCTCATTACAGCACAAAAAGTGTACCAATCTTCTCATGAAGATTTTTGGACCATAAACTGTGTTTGAGGTCAGCGTAGTTGGCTTCTTCCCACACCCTTTTTTTTCAACCAGGATGGAAAAAAATATATAATGATGTGCTATTTAGTACCTGGATAAAAATCTACACTCAGGCTGCCTACACCAAAAGACTGAAACCAGTTCAATATGAAGAAATCTCAGTCTAAGAAAATAAAGATTTTAGTAGCTCGCAGAGCTCAAATTAAACACTTAAATAGGTAACACTAGATATTTCTCATGCTGCCTCACATTTCTCTATTTATTTTTATCTGCAGGATCAGGCGTGTTAGAGAGGGAGGCCTGGTAAGAATTGCCTCAGCCATCATTCTTGGTTACTTACATCTGTGGTCAATTTTCCACACTTTCTTCCATAAAAGGTAAACGAGGCACTGTACTTGCAACAGGATAATCTAAACAATATGAACAATGTTACTGTTGAAGACCATCTGGCTCATCAAGCACAGCTCCAGACTTTTAACTCCTTGAATAAAGTGTGGAACCCCGCAGTGGCTTTTTTTTCTATCCAAAATTCATTTTTAAAATGCTAAAAGTAGAGGTCCTAGAGACATGAGTGATTCAGACCAGGAGAAAATTCAGTTTCTGGTTTTATCCTTTTTGTATCTTTGTATGTTGCAATCCAGGCTACATACAAATGCTCAGACGTCAAATTTTTCTATAAAAAAAGCCCTCCGTGAGTAACTGGTATGTGTGGGGTTGGTGTTCCAGAGAGGAGACAAGAGGGTTAAGTATTTCATAATTCACTTCAACTTAATGGCCTGATTCTGCCACTTCTTAAAAGGTAATAAAAGTCAAAGAAGGGTCATCAGGAATTAGAGGAAAACAGGGGGCAGGGATAAGGGTGAATGCGACCAAAGAAGGCTTTTGCTAACTGTACACACAATTTCTTATCTGTAGACAAATTAGCAAGTGGCTGGTCTCTGGGAGAATGTGAAAGCGTCGCAGGAACAAAACAACCTGGAAGAGGGCGAGCCAGCAGGGAGAACACAGTGATCCCCAAAGTCCAAAGAGCAGAGGAAGCACTGGAGCTGCCTGGGCCCCATCCTCCAGAGGCAGCCCATGGCTCTGTGCCTCAGTTTCCCCTCCCCCAGGGGACTCAGCCCAGAGGAGCAGTGCCGGGGCTCACCCCAGCTCTGTGGAGCTCTGGAATACAGAATGGCAGCCAGTTCGTGGCTGACAGCACAACAGACACACAGGAGTTAAATATTCTTACACTTCCAAAAGGCCACAGACTTCAAGACATGCTTGTTTTTCAACTGAGCAACAAAAAGAGTTAGATTTTGTCGTGGGTCTCTGTTAAGTTTTCGCTCAGCTCCCTGATTTCTCAATTCTGTGATTTCTCTGTGCACAGAGTGCGTTAAAAAGCCCCGTATGCATTGGCTGTAACAGGGCAGGGCTTTGGTCCTCAAGAGGGTTGTTATCCTCCAAAGAAGTTTTAATGGCATTATAAAAACCAAACCAAAACAAAACAATAAAAACATCCAAAACAAAACCAAAAACCCACAACCAACTGGTTGTTGAAATACTTCAATGCTTTTTTATTTAATTTCTAAACATATTTTTGGAAAGGAAAGCAAAGAAAATTAATTGGACCATCGTTGGATTTTTTTCTTTTTGTGTAAACACAAAAATTAATTTTCATATTCAGCGGTTCCTTGCTTTAAATTCTGCATCTTGCTTTAACTAGAAACATCAGCCTATCTGGTTTCTAGGTAGAGCACACATAGGACTGAACCTTCCCCTACAGTAAGTTCTTCCAGCCACTCCCAAAAACATGTGCCCACAACCCTTTTTCAAAGTCTACTCTAATTTAGATCTAATTTTCATTGAAGCTAATATATCATAAGCCCACTGCAATATGTACTGACATACATATGCTGAATTCTTGGCTTACAAAATCATCTTAAGATGCAAGAAGGACTTAAAAAAATTATTTTTAAAGAAATTGTATTTAATATATGCTCATGACTCATCAATTGAAAAGAAAAAGCAATATTACAGTAAGCAAGATCAGGCAGTTTTAATTATTATGATTAATGGGGTCAAAAAGTTAGAATTCATGTTTAAAACCTTGGTTACTCACACTGAAACAATTAACCCTATCGAACATCAGGCCTCAAAAAACAATGCAAAATTTCAGAAAGAAGCAATACTATGTTACAAAACATGTATTTTGGTGTGTGCTCCTTCCCTTCAAAAACAGAGTAACAGATTTCACCCATTTATCAAGAGATCCTCTGGGTGTAACTCTTCCAAGACAAATCTGGCTTTGAAGCTTGAGATGTTAGAGTACAATGTGTAAACTAGGCTTGCCCTAATGGCTATTTTGCTGCAAGATCATACTGTTTTCTGCTCTCCCAACTGGAAGTCCCTTTTCTCCTACTTGAGCTAATATTAGGATTTGAAAAATGAAAACAGAAGTCATTTGATCAACAAGGAATCTGCTGCCGAAACCTCCCGTGCGTTCATGGCAACACCGGTTACAAAAGCGCCTGCCAATTGTATCGTAGCTCAGAGAAAAATCATTCTTTAAATTTATTTTGCTGCTAGCTCGACTGAGTGCTCATGATAGCGAGCATCAAATGCACCGTAAGCAGCTCCTGGATTTTAATTAAGAGCATTCCACAGGAATAATGCTAACACATGCTGAGTGATAAACATATAAGCACTAATACTGTTCTGTAAAGACTTAAATTACATGCTCCACTGCGTTGTATTTAAATCCTAGAAGACACTGGCACCAATTGCTGGGATTACAACTTTCAATTAAACCTAGAACTAAATTACTGGATTTCAAACCATTTCTTTAATCCACACCTGTCTGCTAAGCCTTTCACCACATTCACACTTAATAACCCTTAACATTTTTCACCAAGAAAGCTCAAAGGTTCTTCCAGATTTAATCCCTGTCACTGTTCCACTTCACACATCTGGAAACTGAGGCACACAATAATTAAATATCCCAAACTAATGCAGGAACCTGTGCCATGGCCACTGCTTTTGAAAGGGGCGATGGCAGCTTGCTCCAAACTTGTTGATCAATCTCACTCCCACGTGATCATCATCTCTTGTGCAAGTATTCACATGGCCTCATGGTAAATTATGCCAGGAAAGAGCTTCAGATTAAAACTGAGGGGTAAAAGGAGTTATATGCATGTAAATGAACACAGCTAAGTCTGTAGCCATTATTTATGAGGCACCTCTAGGTGGGCACCTTTCTGGACTTGGCAACAGAATGCTATATTGACTCAGCACAATGAAAGTCTACAGCTGCCTTTGAAAACCTCACTCATGTTCCCATCTAATTGAAAAGAGATAGAAGAAGAAAACAAAACCAAAATATTTTTCCTCCTGATTTGGGACTGTTCTCTATTTGAAAAAGTAGTTAATTGCTTTTCTGAATATTGTTAAGGTTACTCAGACTATATCTCATCAAGAAGCATTTAGCCAACATATGGGCTTCAATAGCAAAATACTCAGATTTTCTTAAAACCTCATGCCCATACTCTAGTCCACACCACAGCTAAAGAGCTGCATGGATGCTGTGCATGGTGGAAAACTGTGAAACTGGAGAGAGCTTTGCACCTGCATTTCCAAACCTGGAATGCTGTGCTTAGTTCTGGGCCACAAAGGTGCTTAGTGACCTGGAGCATCTCTCATGAGGATATGACCCAAAGTCCCAAAGCTCTGGTGCACTCAGAGATTCTCCAGCTCAGAAATGTTGATAATATTGAGAGAACTCCAATATTGAGAATATTGGAGAATAGAAGCACAGAACAGGAAAAAGAATCTGCTCAGCCATGCATACCCTCAACTACTCTCTACATGCACAGGCATCAAATAACTAATTCATATTAAAGAAATCTAAGCCACATGCATATACACAAACACCTCATTCCTTTCCTGCACTCCTACTAGATTCATTTAGTAGCCTGGTAAAAAGTAGTCTACAGAACAAATATGCTCTGGGCATAAAATCTGTCACAAATCAAAATTATTGAGAATAATTCTATCTTTCACCTAATGTTTGATATAGTTCATTAGGTATATTGAAATCCTTGTACACACCAGGAAGTAAATGGCCTGAATATTTTGAGAAGTGTGAAGCTAACACGTGTCACTTCTGAGGAAAAAAATTATCCTCTCCTTTTTTGGTTGTCATTACAAAGTAGGTAGTTGTTTCCTGCAGGTGAAATCCCTGAAACTGCACATTCTAGTCCGTACTCTGTAGTAACTGCTTTGAAGCAAAAATAAAAACTCTTGGGTTGCAGCTCTTGTGCAAAGGTTTCCATGTAAGTAACAACAACGTATGTAACACTTTTAAGGCCTGATTAACTAGAAGACAAGGAGGACTCTGCTAAACACAAAATCCCTTACAGTGCCTGGATAAAACAACTGAAGAAAACCGCTGCAGCTGCTTGTACTGTCTCTAGCTATTGGCATTCATTATTTAAGTTCAGTGGAAACTGTTCAGCCTTGAAGTAGACTGACTCATGCACTTTAACTTCCAATTTCTTGCAAACAATCCATTAATTTTTGGCAAGTTTCATACTGCACAGTACTTCCCTGAAAAGGCCAGCTCCCAAACTCTTCTGATCTCAGCAGCATTTTTTCAGTTTAATAAAAGTAGAATTTGTACTCGTGCCCTTCCAATACTGAGCACGATCCCCATTTGAAGATGTCTGACACAGTTATCAAAGGTAGATGAATGACTTTGTTTAGAAAGTTTCCCTTCAAATGTACTTGTTGGGGTAAATCCTACTGCCCTGTACTATATGGGCATTTCTCAGAGCTTAGATGTGTTAAGTTTTAGCAGACAAGAAAAGCATAAGAAGTATTTTCATACTACCTACACCTCTCCCAAAAGTGCACTACCTACTCTAACACTTCTCTGCTTTTATAACAGCTGAAATGAGCTACTCGATAAGGAAATGCTAATTCCATCATTTGTAGCTAAATGGTTTTTAAATTTACCATTCCCTTCAAATATTTTGTTCCCAAGTGATATCTGAAATATGTCAGTAACTCAGAATGGTAAATAACTGTGGTATCTCCATTGCCACCAGTTGGTAACTGTATATAAATGTGGCCTAAGTAAGCAGGGACTAGTAAAATAATTCTTCCATCCCCAGGATGCAATTATTTAAAAATGAGGAAAGAGATGAAAGCATCAACATAAATACATGTGCATACAGCTTTCAAAGTACTCAGTGGGATTCCAAATTTCCAGTTTAGCTGACACAGTAGAAGAGCTTTCCACGTTAAAATTAAATTTTTTTACTCTGTGCACCTTGCAGAGTGTGGTGCTGGAGTCTTGCGTTTACCCACATTCTAAAAAAGCTACAGTAAACAGCAGCACAGATTTTCTCACCTCAGCGTATCAAATCTCCATCTACACAAGGCAATCATAAATAGGTTGCACAGTTCCATAGTTTTCATGTTCCTTCAGGTCCTCAGCCCTCTCTCCTGGGACTGTCAGCAAGCACAATTCAATAACTGAGATGTGCAAAATGTTCCACTTTTTATAAGAACTGACCCCAACTCATCCAAGGGATTTCACTTCAGTGATACAACCAGCAAATAGGCAGCGGCCATTGTGGGAAAATCCATAGGCAACAATCTAAGCAAGGTGGTCTAGTAGCAAAAAAGCGTACCAAATGTACAAGCAAGCTCTAGAATGTTTTGCAAGGCCTGTTTTTAAGTGTTTAAAAATACATTGTGACTGCCAGGGGATTTTACGTATTGTGGGGACTTAAGTGGCTATGACTGTGGAACTTAAGCACCTAGACCTGCTATGTTATTTGGGTGTTCAAAAGACACCACCAACTCTACAGGTGCCTGCATTCCAGCTGGGAAAGTCCAACAAGTATTTCATTCCCTACTGCTCTACATGAACACAGGCATAAACCTGACTCAAACAACAAGTGCTTATTTCCCAGCTTCCTTTCCCAAGCTAGACTGTGCACAGGTATTTCCACTGTAAATAAGATACACCAAGATGGCAGAGCAAAGTTGTAGTAATTATTACTTATTGCTGAGGGTACCTTATTTTCTGCACAATTATATAATGTTTCATAGCAACTCTAAGTTTGTATTATTTCTTGGTATGTGTGTTGCTATCCTCCACCTCAGAAAGGACTCTCTCCTACCTTGCTGAAGCCCCTGGGAAGTATCCAAAGTATCCCCAAAGACTGGTTAAAAGCTCAGACAATTAGCAGAAGCCTAACCCCTTTCCCCTTTCCCCTTCCCTTCCCTTTCCTTCCCTTCTCCCTTTCTGTTTTTTTAATAGACCCTCATTTCCTCACTTTTAAAAATGTGCATTTTCTTGCAGCTTTCCTTAAGGCTCTCTGATAGATCATTCCCTCTTTGCACTACATTTCCAAGCCATAGCAGAGAATGTGCCTGATTTAGTCCTTAAGCTCTGCCTGCTCTGACATGATCCATGTATGCACCTCTTTGAGCCATGAATGGTTTCTTGACTTGCATCCTTGACTTGTCTCCTTGCATGCTCATTGTTAGGTGGCGAATTAAGTGGTTTGTCAGACTGATCCCAAGTGTTTAGCATCTGAACAGCATGAAGTTTTACTCCACTGAGTAAGAAAACATTCCCAGAACTTCATCTCTCTATCCATGATAACTGCCTACATACAACTCTACTTCCCTGACAAAAGAATAAAATTTAGAGACATTCTTATCTCCCTGGGATTTATTACTGGAACTGGAGACCTATGGTTTGAACTGGGGAAGCAAATGAAGCAGAGCTGGAACGCCAGTCATCCAGGGGTTAAGCTAATTTGTTAGTGCCCTTGCTGTTTCTTGCTGTCAGCCACAGTGCATCCACTCTTTACATTCTGAAAAGAACACTGACCTTTAATCTGTGGTATTAGTTCCTTTGACAAAATGGAAGATTATGTCTTTCTCCCACAAGCCTTCATGTGAAGCTTAGCCAGCTTCCATCTGGTCTGGCTAATTAAATGTAAGTTAACATTAAGTTAAGAGCCAGCTCCAGCCCACAGACTTTCTATTCTGTAACAGCAGATTTATTAACTGCCCGAATTATTTGAGTATTTAATACCAATTGTTGATTACTTCTATTTTTTTTGCTCTCTCATGAAAACAGAAGACATTTTGAAGACATATTTGCATAATTTCAGTTCAGAAACACAAAACACCAAGACATGCTAATAAGATTCTGAGCAGCCATAACACTGTCAGGTTTTTTTTCTTCTGTATTTGACATATTAATAAAGTACCATCATAACAGTGTGGAGGATCTGCCTATTATGCACAAGATGTGAAATCACTGGAGTTGTACACTTTAAGCTGGCCCTGACCCACAATCAGGCCCTACATGAACTAAAACTACAGCCAGTTGCTGTATTCCTTATTCAGTCAAAACTTTCTTTGACCCTAATGGGCATTCTGTCTGAATGAAGAACAAAGGGATTACATCTAATATGGGGAGCTAGTAATTAGAATCATGCCCACAGCTAACTTTCAATAAAATTAATTTGTAAAAATAAAAATACAAAGAATTTACAAAGTCAAAATGGTGCCTTGCACTGTTTAACATTAACTCTAGGTCTACTGCCTAATCTATTTCACTGTATTTAACATTAGATGTAAGAAAAGAAAACTATATAGTTCAAGACTTTAAAAATAAATAATACAGCGAAGTTAGATTGATAAATTTTTTTTCAACCTTGACATTACTTTAAGAAAGAAGCAAAACATCTTAAACCTCTTAAAACCAAGCCTTCCTTCTTTGGGATAGAGTCAAAAGATCACATTAAGAAGTGTTATTTCTTCATATATCTATTAAATATAATTCCTGCTGCTACTGTATGTAAAGTGTATTTAAAAATTCAAACCCCAGGAAACTTCTACCTAGTTCACATATAAAAACTAACCAACCAAAGAAACCCAACCAGTTAAAAGTTCAGTTTCATATAAAAATCTAAACTGTATCAGGACACACATCAGAGAGTTAAAAAAACAACAAAAACTGTGAAAGGCAGAAAGCTGCCTAATGGAGCAAGACTAAACACAGAAATGAGGAGACCACTGCTTCCTTCCACTTCTTTGCCTGCAGAAGATCACATGAGTAAATCAATTCACCTTTTCTGCCTCAGTTGCCCAAGCAGATGGTGCAGGGAGAACAAACATTTCTCCTTTTCTGATCTCACCTTTAAATTCTCAGGTGTTTCAGTCAGACGAAGATGTTCTGTGAAAGGGCAGACTGTTAGCAGTTAATATTGTTATAAATAGGAATGGACAAGCAATTTTCTTTTAAGAGATGCTGAAAACAAAAATGCTATTTTACAGGGTGCAAGGCCAACAATGGACACAAAGCATTTCTGACTGTCTGTTTATAATATGGGGTTTTCTTATAGACTTATTCTGTTCTCTCCTCGATCCATTAAATTATAATGACCTGTTTCCAAAATAACCCAAACAACCCAAACCAAAAACCCCAACCCCTTCTCATTAAGCTTTCATTCTCTGTCCTATCTTCTGCCTCACTTACTTTACATCTGTGTTCTCACTGTGTAGACCAACCCTGTTTATTTCGACAGCTTACCCTGGGAATGCTGTTCTGCACACAAATGTTACCTTTTACTCGGGCAAAAGGATAATGTCTGATAAAATCCACTGGGGGAACTCCTTCAAAAACGAAATACAAGACCCCAAATTGCAATCTAAATGTACTCTTAGGCTAGACACAGCTTTCTGCTAAAGGCCATAAAGATTCAGTTCATTTTCAGAATAGCAGGCGTGCACACAGGATCTGCTGAGCTCCATTCTGGCACAGCAGCAGCCGAATCCTCTGGACTCATTCCTGTCACTTGGGCTGCTCACACCAGCTTTCCTCGTCAGCTGGAGCCACCTTGTGCCCTACAGAGCACCTGCACCCTGCTGAGGAAAAACTCTGTTTACATGCTGGCATCTTAGGCACGAGACAACAACTCCTAAAAAAAACATTTATTCGGATTCTACATAAACCATTTCATTTGGGAGTAACCATATCAAATTGGTTAAAGATGACTTACTTGCGGATAACTACTTCAAGTCAGTTAAAAATGAACAAGATAATAAAGCTGCAAATCAACTGGATGCTGATTATTTTTTTTCCAATTCAACCCACCACTGCAGTAAGGATTTACGAGTTATGCAAGAAACTAAGTCACTTGGAACACTCGTGGTATAATGAGGAATACAACCACTGTCTTCCAGTTTATTACGTGTCCTTATGTAAGATTGAGAATTATAGCAAAGCAGCGACAAGAATGCGAGACCACGAGCTGCTCTGCTGTGAGTTTTACTTTGCAGTCAAACAGCAAAGCCTCTTCCTGTGCAGTAATGAATTTGAATGCACAGCATAAGAATGTTTAGAAGTGCTGCAATTCAGATGTGGCCTCTAGCCATAAAATTCTAATGCAGCTTTCAAACACACCTGAAGTCAGAGTTGAATTTTTTTGGTCTCATTATAAAATAGGGATCACATGAATCAAATAGGTCTAGACAAACTTCCAGAGGCTACTGGGGCAAATCTGACTTGGGGCCAAATGTACCATATTCCTCTTCTTTTATTCTGACAGGATCAATATCAAATGTGTTGAGGAGATGAGGGTACTGAGCCAATAGATAGCTTCTTTCCTTCTCAAAGCAAGAGTGATGTTCTTTATCCCAAGTGGGTAGGACAGATGTGATCGCACCTTCTAATAAAATTAATACTTATCATTTAAACACATGAGACCTGACACTTCTTCTTAAACCAGAAAGCATAGGCCACAAAAACCCCCAAACAAAACCACAAAATCCAAACCCCTGAACTACACAGTTACAATGAAAAGTGTTCTGACCTTTTACCATTCTTCTTCTTCATGCACTCTGACGACAAGTTAGGCATATCATCTTTTGAATTCAGCTCTGCAATACATTATACTGCATTTACTCTGAGCACTCTGACATTATCATTATCTTCTTTTGTGCCCAACAGCAACTGCAGCTCCTATAATACCATTATTGTAATTAAGAACAATCTGAACCATTGACAGCATTGCCTCGTTTGCTCTAGAATCCCTTGTGCATTAGTGTTCTTCTAAACCAATATTTCACTATTAATAGTTTGCTACTTAAGAACTGCCTACGGTTAAAAAAAAAAAAAAAAAAATTAGGCCTCAGCCCAACTCAGTGGCCAAAGAAAAAACCTGCTAAGAAAAAAATAAATGAAAAGGCTCTGCACTGGCGAACTGTTATACTTTTCTTTACATGTGTTGAAAATGGATTCACACCCTGCCAACCTATTCAGGCCGTTACCCAGGTGAGGAAGCTTATTTTGGCTTGCTTCAAAAGGACCACCTGTACAGATACAAAAGAAAACATCTCTTCTCCCACTAAATGTACCCAAAGTCTAAACTCTAAATGTACTCTGTCTAAACTCTCCCTTTCATTAATCCAACTCACAGTTGGATAAGTAGGGCACAGCAATTTAGGCATTCTTGTCTGGGAAATTCTGACCTTAACTCCCAACCCTGCAGCACACATGCTCTGCAGGCTGCCTGCACCCTGTCCATGTGTTTGCTGAGGGTGATACCTGCCTGTCCTTGGGCCAGGAAGGTGCTCAGCCATAGCCCTGTGATCAACACACACCCAGCCTTCCACTACTGTAATTCCAGGGAAACCATTAAGCGTGGGCTAAAGAACTGCAGGTGCAATGGCAAGATAGCACTGACACATTAACATGCACCTCTTAGAACCCAGAAAGCCCAGAAATGGCCCCATCATCAGAAGCAACTTCAATTTTCCCTTTGCAGTAAATGAGAAGCTGGAGTGCTAAATTCTACCAGAAAAGAACCCAGCAATCATTACCTGCATGCTGTCTGAAAAGGGACCATCGCTGGTAACGTGGAGGTTTAGGTATTTTTAGTAGATATGAACATGGGAAAGCACCATATGAAAATGACCAAAGAAACATGGCTAGTGAAAAAGAGCTGGTAACTCCCAAGATTTAGATATATGTGGAGGCAGACTTTTTCTTCTTGTGAACACATATTCCATTAAAAAATTATCAACCTTATGTTAAAGGAATATTCAGGAAATGATAATGTTTAGGCTACCTTTGAAATTTTTTATTCTTTCAAAGCTTTTGCAGTGTGAGATTGTATTTTTATGTCTGGGAAATCATTACTGGGCTGGAGCTGCTTCTCTCTCCACCACACCCTTCAGTCTCTGCCCAGAGCTTCTCATGGGGAACAGTGCTCGCTGACAATTGTTGCACCCCCTCTCCTCCTAAAGTCCCTTTTCCTAAGTGGGATTTCATAGGTTTCACTATGAATAAAGGCTAATGCCACTAACTGCTCTACCACTCCACTAGAAGGGTAAAGAACAGGAGTAGCTCTATGCTAAGCAGGAATCAGAGAAGCCAGAGGGACTTAACCACAACTGCAACTACCAAGAACAACTCACAGAAATTCATATTCCAGGTGTTTTCTTTCACAAAAATAATAATCTAAGAAAAAGTAACATATTGTCAATCACAGTACACTGTGTGCTGCTTGACACAAAGATCAAGAAGAAGTCAGGAAGGGAAGCGCAAATATTAAAAGGAAAGCAGTATTGCTAAGTTAGGACCCATGTGCTCTCTAATTTTGTATTAAATCCACATATATGGTCAGATCATTTCATAGCACCACATGCAGTTATTTCCCATGGACTACTATAAAACTGAAAGGAAATCAAAGCATTTGGGAGACTGTAGAGCTTTTGTTATTTCACCCTGCAATTCTTTAATATTATGAGAAAGATCACTGCTTGATGAACAGTGGTACAGTCTAGAGCCAGGTGCAGGATTTGGGTGAACAGATGGTGGCTAATCTTCCTAATACAGCTCTGCCAGCACAACTCACTCTTGACCAGTCACATCCCTGGGTTTTTTCTGGCCCTTGGTTTTCTCTGGCCTGAGCACAGCTTTTCAAGGGGTAGTTGCAGTGTAGACTAAGGATTCACAAAAGGCTATTGATCTGATTTTGCTTTTGGTCCAAGACATCTTTTGTTTGTATTTCAGTTTGGTTACCAAAGTGAATTAACTCACTGGTGCACTCAACACACATACACACCCAATTCCAACAGAGACAAGGGTATTCAAGCAAATTACGTTATCTATTAGTAAGTATTAGCACACCAAGCAGAAAATTCATGATAATACATGTGGAGAGCAAGGCTTTGCTACTTAGTGCTCCAACTACAGCCAGACACAAGAGCAGCACAGGAACTCCTACGAGCTGGAGAAGGCACACAGAACACACAAAGAGCAAGCTCCACCTTCATCCCCAGCCCAGCCCAACATTTGGAAGAGCTGCAAGTGAAAATGTGAAGCACTGCAAAATATCCTGCCTTGCAGCTCATCCTCCCTCAAGCAAAACGGCATAACACTGCTTCCAGCACTGCGCTGACTGCACCACCTGCAGCGTCAACAGGCCTTGCAGGATGCCTTCTTTTGGGGTTGGCTGCAGTTTAGCTGCTATAAGAGCTTATTGTCAGGGATACAACAACTGTATTTGAATAAGAACTGGTGTGGGGAGGAAAAGGAACAGGACAGAAGCAGTAGATGGAAAAGCAACACAATTTTAGGTACACCTCAACCACTGATTTTCTAAAGTTTCACTTTGCAAAGAACTGTGACCCTGCAACTGCTGATTTCAGCAATGGCAACACCAGCATTTTGCTGAAAAAGACTGCAGAACTCTGGATTAAGCTATTAGGAAGCACTTGATCTCGGATATGGTGACATAACAAACAAACTGGACTGTCCTTAGCTTAATCTCTGTGAGAAAGGCAGGGGCCAGTACTAAACTATTTGTTTTGCAGGGAGGGCATCATCTAATGGTTGTGAAAGGCAATAAAGAAAGAAAATAAAAATTAGGATACATCCCAGAGATTCTGTCCAAGGGAGACTTCCAGAAGCACAGACCTGTACTTACAGGAAGCTGCCTTTAAGGTGAGGGGTTTCCAAAGATGTGAAGCCCACAAGCAGTGATCAAATCCAATGAGAACTCTTCTCTTGGCCAGAGTCTTGGCCTCTAGGTCTCATCTTACCTTCAGGGCAGATTCCTTTAAATGCTATTGGAAACAGTAGAGTTCTAAAACCCCAGATTCTCTTGACAGCTCACTCCCTT
The DNA here is from genome assembly GCA_013397555.1 of Urocynchramus pylzowi. Lineage (NCBI taxonomy): Eukaryota > Metazoa > Chordata > Aves > Passeriformes > Fringillidae > Urocynchramus > Urocynchramus pylzowi. The sequence continues at coordinate 853,066 of VZRH01003435.1, forward strand.
CACTAAGGATGAAAACTTTATCCTCATATGAGTTGAGTACCTCATATTTATTCTATAGCATTACTTGATTATATCCACCTTCACTCTGCAAACTGGATATATGTTTTTATGAGGATGATCTAAGGCAATGCATGTCTTAAATCTGGAGATGTAAAGGAAAATTTAGCTCTGAAACAAAAGTGCATCAATCTGAGCTGGTCCCTAGCTGGTTTTGTTGTGGTTTTTTTTCTTTTTTTTTTTTTTCTTTTCCACGGCTCCATCCTGTAATCTGAAAGCATTGGAGGCTCTTCAACCAATTTTTCAATGCATGTTTATTTTTAGCTGAAACCTCAGTTCAGATGATGAAGGAATTATTTAAATGGGAAAAAGTCAGGAAATAAAAGGCATACTTCTGCAGCAGCTGACTTGCCCATGTAATTTAGGCTGCTTTTGCAAGTCAAATGCAAAGACAGAGTTCAGTGGCTCTGCTGCCCTCATGCAGGTTGTCAGAGAACAGAAGAATTCATGGCTGTTTTGGGTCAGAACAGGAGATCAAAGCCCAGGGCCCTGGTACCTGGCAGAAATGCCTTCTTTACAACACTATCAAGGAAGGGCAAGCCAACACAATTTGGTATAAGCTTCGTAACAGCTTTATATCGTAACAGATGTCACAACAGGTATCTTATGATTTCTGAACACAAGATGTCTCTGATGGCCTATGTGAGTCACACGTGGGCCACTGGAGACATATAAGATCCACCCAGACTCACTTTTAGCCCCCACCCCCCATTCCTTTTAAAAAACATTTCTGGCATCCAAAACACCCCACAGCACTAAGTTTCAGAAAATAATCATGCACAGCCGGGCTCTATGTTCCCTTCACACACATCCCCTCACTGCATGCATGGCTCCTCCTGCCTCCAGTGAGCCACCACCACAGGCTGCTTTGCCTCCTCTCTGGCACACAGGAGGTTGGCACTGCTGTGCTTTGTTAATCTCAGCACTGCCAGCACAATCCCGTACCTGTGATCTGACCCCTCTGCACCTTCTGGGAGGCACTCACATAAAGCAGGCATGCACACACTCAGCTCACCATGAGAGCATAACTCTGGATATACACTCAATAACCTGTCTGGCAAAAAAGCTGGCACCTGGGACTCGCATTTTCCTGCAGATTTGAGTTGCACGTGAAACACACGGACCGAGCATAACCAGACTGGGCCCTGCATGAATATTTGGTTGAAACAATGAACTTTTAAGAATAATTTTAGGATTATCTTTTACTTTTGAGATTCAGAAATGTATTCACAATATTTTCATGTCTTTCCCTGAACCAACTGGAGCCAGAGGCTATTAAAAGAGGGGGGACAAAGCAAGCTCCACCCAGGCCCAAAGCAGGGCGGAGCTGCCATCCACATTCATTCCCGGGAGCTGCACCTGCAGGGCCATCGCTGTCCCAGGCCAAGCAACAGCAGGGTGCTCAGCTTTCAGAGGCAATGCTCTTCCTTTCCACCAAGCAATCCCTTCCACCGCCACAGCACAGGCCTCCCCAGAGATCCCCTGACAATTTGGCATCAAAGCACGCAAACAGCACCCTGGTGCTGTCCTCCTGAGGGGTTTCTCTCCTACTGCACGTGTGCTCAGAAGGCCTGAAGCAGTCAAGTGACAACAAACAAAGCAAGTGGGCCTCCCTGCTATTTTTCTGTTTGTCCATGTTCCTTCCACAGAACAGAAGAATTTTGTCTGCTTAAGAGAACTTGCTCCAAGGCAGTAATTCCTTCAATGGTGACGCTAACAGGTTTTGCCCAGCATCACCAGGGACACGGAAATGTGCGGCACAGAATACAGGGAAACGATCCCGAGCACATTCCAGGTGCTGTGCAGTGAGGTTGGTGGAGAAACACGTTAATGTCAGACAGCAAAACCAGCTGCTCAGCCATTTTGATGGTACTAGAAGGCCTAGGGGTGATGTACTGATACGTACACTGAAAGGCATAATGTGAGAAGCATTGATAAGAGTGACAATAAAGCCTTTCCCACGTCTTCCTTTTCACAGGAGACACCACATGCCATCTTCTAAACACCAGTCTGAAATTAGCGCCCAGTGGTTCATTTTCATCATTCATGCCATACATTATATGCAAATACGATGGTAGGACATAGATCAGTTTTTCCAGCTCCTACTTTTAAACACAGCATCAGGGAAGAGCAGAGGAAAAGAAAAGTCTGCAGAGTGTTTCAGCCAGCCCAGAATCTCTCGCACAAGAAAAAGACAAGCACAAATATCTACTGACACAAAAACTACTCATTTGCAATTGTTGTGCAGTAAGTTCCAGAAACAGGTCCAAAGAAAACGAGTCAATAAAAATCTAGCAGAACATTTCTTCTACACCAAGAAATAAAATTTATTTTATTGGAAAAGGCCCAGAGCAAGACCAAGGCATGATCTTTCTGTCAGTGAGCCACACAGCAAAGCATTTTACTCATGGACTGCAGAAAGACAAACATTTTACATAAAACACCTGAAAAGCTTTCATCAGCCTACATTTACTCTTACTCTTATTTCGTATTATTCCATAACATACATGAAGTAAAGATTAAGAAAGTTAAGGTTATTATCAAAACCCACCAGAATTTACAATATTTTACACTTCTTATACTCTTCTCTAAGGCATACATAGAGGCACACTGCCTACTGTGACCCCACATACCAAAATTAAATCAAAACAAGACAAACACAAAAAGAAGAAATATCGTAAGTGGAGGACAGCAGAAAATTTCTTTCTCCTGTCCATCAACCCCAAATAAACTAGGCAGACAAGCAGTCAAATTACTGGAATTGATGTCACATCAATTGGAAACTGACCGAGCCCACACAATTGCTGTCCACCAAATTCACGGGTTCAAGCTGTCTGTTTCCCATCTGTTCCTCTGCAATTTAAGCAATTCTGAACTTCACTCTCTGTACCCAAAGGTATCACAGATTTATCAGCATGTCAGAGGCCAATTCTTTACATTCTCCACTAAGGTAAGCCATTAGGGGGAGCAAATTTCCTGTGTTTATAATTGCTAGGCTTGGCAAATTCAAGGAGGACAATCACAGATGACCTTCCTAAATCCACCATGAAAAATTCATTAGATAACACCATCCCCACCCCCACCCCCCATCTTTCTAAAAAAGGATGTTCTGTTCTCTTCTTACATGTGTTTAAAGATACATTTAGTACACAGTACAGAATACTACAAGGAGCTTACAAAAAATCTAATTTGTGGGGTTTTTTTGTGCATATGGTGAGCTCCATCACACATCTGAACTCCTGACAGATAAGGACTGGGATCCTTCACTAGCATATATGGGGTAGCCGGTCTTTAAAAGCCTTTCAGCAATGAAGGGGATGGAAACTTATTAAAAACCACAAACAACTTTTGCACACCACAGTTCAGTTTTCAGACAGGCTGTCAAGTATTCTAGTATTTGTTCACAATTCTCTCACTGCCTAAAAAGCTAATTTAATTAATTCCAAACATACTTAATAATTTGTTTGCTACCTTAACACAATAATTGCTACAATAATTTTCTACCTTAACAGCTGCAGATGCTCTCACAGGGAAGACCAAAGTACAGTGCTCTCATCCTTGAATTACACCACTGGTGATGAGATGTAGTAAATGAAAACCAGACTATGGCTCTACATGACAGACAACCACATAAACAAATCTGAGCTGCAAATTCCAGATTTTATCACATACTCTCTAATATTTAATGGCAATGTATTTTCCATATAAACATATGTCTTATGGTGTGACTAATCCCTGCTTACATCATGTGTGACATCTCAAGTATCTCAGGTTACTCTCTTTGTTTTGGTCAATAACTTGTGCCCTGATATAAGAGAATTCATTTCACTTGTCTAGACTACCCTCACCTCTTCCACTAGTGGACCTCTTACCATTGCCAAGAACTTTGAAATGCATAAGCAAAGGTTTGCTATATATTTCATATATATATTTATGCACATAAATTAATGTCAACTGAAATTGCATTTTATGTTGTATTATAAACTATTTTTGCTACATCTAAAACTACATAAACTTTACTCTCTTCATAAATAATCTGCATTACTCTTCATCATAAAGTCACTTCAGATCCTAAAGGATTTTAATTTGCTGAAGCATTTTGGCACTGGCTCTGTTGTTGCAATATACAAAAATGTAGTTTTGACAATGATCAAAACACCTGTTGATGACAAAAATACAAAACTCACAGATGTGTAATCGTGTATCACCTATAACAGTTAACTACATATATAGCAGAGATGGTACTAAAGTGTAACCAGCATAGTCCCTACAAGAGATAAAGCATTTTTGCTTTATTAAAAACCACCAGTTCTTAGCGCTTGTGGTAAAACACTGGAGTAAATCAGTATGCTTCTGTCCTCTATGTAACAGAATTTACACCAGCTGAAAGACATGGAAATTTTCAGTTGTCCCTCATTTATCCTGACTTATACTGAACATTTTCCTATACATCCTGTGTGTAAGCAGATGAATTACCACATGCACTTCTAAGACCAAGACCCACCTCCATAGGAAACCTGCCATAGGTAGGTTAAAGCAGGAAAAAACCACCAAAGCTCAGATTCTAGATGAACAAGCAATCTGACCTCTGAAATTCCTAGCTAGGCTTCAAAAACACCTGGAGCCCTACAAAAAAAAAAAAAAAAATCAGCACAACTTACGATGGAACCTACGTGGGCCACAGCCAGCCAAGAACAATGTTCGTTAATAGTTTGCAAACTTGTATTTATTTTTAGTAGAGAAAAAATTAGGAAGTAAGAAAAAGGACACGTTCCACAGTAAGGCTGAAGTCACCTGAATGTGTTAAAACCAATAAATCAATAAACAGAAAGATAAGATAGCATACTATCAATTTCACCTCTATATATGCTTCCACCAGAGAAAGTAAACAACCAAGTAAAAAGGTTTACACACCCAAGTAAAAAGGATACTAAAGTGAATTTAATACAATACATTTTTGTCCATCAGCAAATAAAAGTCCTTACAAAGTTAATAAGAAAACCCCAGTTCTCTAAACCAGGTACTTTTAGACAGACCTTAGAAAATTGGGAAACACAAAAGACAAGGACAATGCAGTTTCAAAATTTCAAAAGGATAGACGATAATGAAATGGCAGGTGCAGGTTTTAATCAATAAATATAATACATTAATGAGAAGAAGTATGATTTCACAGAATACATCTTTTTGTAAGATTACAAGGTAGCGGATAAAAGTAATTGCTGCCTCTAACAGTTTGCTGGAGATTTGTGACTTCAGACACCTGTCACTAAGGAAAAAAGCATCTAATAGTAAAAACAGCACTAACAAAAATATAATGGACATACCCAAACTGCCACCAATAGGCTTACTTAAAGATCTCTAAACATACCTAGAATATGGACTCATCAAGGACGATTGCTGCTAGTTCAATGTTGCTAATAGCCACAAATACTCTAACAGAGTAATTTTAAAAAGTAGGTAATTAATGGAGCTATCATTCTTTACTATTTCATCAACATCTGGTCCATCTGCAATGACCAGAAAAAGCCAAATAACGTGAGCACAGTTGTGCAACATGGATTTAACTGAAAAGCAAGGCTGTGCATCACGGAAAGATGACGTGATAGTTACAGAATGAGGAGCTGTAGTCTCCCAAGTTGTGTCATTCTTGTCCACAGCACTGGTGCTGCTCTAAAACACTGCGTGTCTGGCTTCAGCGCCCATGTGCTCATGAGGAGCAAGGGGCTGCTGAGCTTCATACCCTTCTTCACACTCGCAAGCAATGAATTTTGCTTGAAAAACTGTTTTGAGTGACTGTTATGTTGGCTCTATTTGCATCATATTTAAATTAAGTTCAGCTGTGAAAACGATGGGTGAGCGAGGTTAAATTCCAATTCTCTCTCTCATGGGATTTCACGCAAGAAAACTGAGCAGGGGGTGGGGATTAAGTCACATGTATGGACAAAGAACGACACTGCTGTACATGGTCGGCGTTCTGTAAAAGTTCGCTGTCATGAGGCAAAAGTCTTTCGCTTAGCACAGGGATAACTGCGTTCCGAGCCGCTGAGGAGCGATCGCTGCTATGGAACTCCTATCACTGTGTGACCACATCGCACACCAACACACCGCTGTGCTGTGACTCACACAGGACTACAGCACAGTTTTGGGTGTCCGCAGCCCAACTGCGGAGGCAAATCCTGCCGAGGGAAAAAAAAATCCCCGTGCGCTCCCAGGCCGGAGGGGCCCGCCGGCCGCCCGGCCCGCAGCGGGCAGCACTCCTTCCTCCCTTCATTCCTTCCTTCCTTCCTTCCCTCCTTCCCCAGCCGGGCCCGCACACGGACCGCGGGAGCGGCCCCGCCCCCCG
>VZRH01003435.1:859665-915675 GCA_013397555.1 Urocynchramus pylzowi
GCCAGCCCCTTCCTCCCGCTCCCCAGAGCCTTTTCCTCTCCCCCTGTCTCCTCCCTCCCGCCCCCCTATAGTAAGGTAACTCCCAGGAAATATGCAAACCTGTTATTTTTTACCTTCTTTGGCTTTTTTCCTCCTAGCCAGCGTGCCGCCGAGTTTGCCCAGGAAGGAGTCATCCTTCTTTCTGGAGGGGGGAGATTTCGGGGTGGGGGACTTGGGGGAAGAAGGGGACTTCTGCGGGGAGGTGGCCATGCCGGGCCAGCCGCCGCCGGCGCTGCGGCACCGAGCAGACGGCTCCGAGGGCCGAGTGCCGTGGGAGGCTGTTCCCGGCTCTGAACGGAAGCGGAATTATTTCAAGCATTTGAGGCAGCTCCTGCTCCGCTCTCCCGGCTCTCCCGCTCCTTCCCTCCCTCCTCCCGCCCTCCCTCCCGCCGGGGAGGGCCCGCTCGGCTCCCGGTGGCCCCGGGCGGTGCGGGAGCCGCGCTCCGCTCCCGGCTGGGGCACACTCGGCGTCTGGGGGGCACGGGGCAGCGCCTCGCCCCCGCTCCATCCTCAGCCCCTGCAAAGGAGCCGGGCACAGCTGGGGCTGGGTGGGTAAGTGACCCGGGGTGGGTGACCACGCAGGAGGNTTCCCTCCTCCCCCAGCCGGGCCCGCACACGGACCGCGGGAGCGGCCCCGCACACAGACACTGCACGCAGAGCCCGGGAGCGGCCCTGCACACAGACACTGCACAGCGCGGCCCCTCACAAAAGGCCCGGCAGCGGCCCCGCGCAGTGCCGGCGGAGCGGCGGGGCCGGGGCAGCTCCTCCCTCGCCGCTCGCCTGCCCACCCCACCCCGCACGTCCTTCCCNGACTTCTGCGGGGAGGTGGCCATGCCGGGCCAGCCGCCGCCGGCGCTGCGGCACCGAGCAGACGGCTCCGAGGGCCGAGTGCCGTGGGAGGCTGTTCCCGGCTCTGAACGGAAGCGGAATTATTTCAAGCATTTGAGGCAGCTCCTGCTCCGCTCTCCCGGCTCTCCCGCTCCTTCCCTCCCTCCTCCCGCCCTCCCTCCCGCCGGGGAGGGCCCGCTCGGCTCCCGGTGGCCCCGGGCGGTGCGGGAGCCGCGCTCCGCTCCCGGCTGGGGCACACTCGGCGTCTGGGGGGCACGGGGCAGCGCCTCGCCCCCGCTCCATCCTCAGCCCCTGCAAAGGAGCCGGGCACAGCTGGGGCTGGGTGGGTAAGTGACCCGGGGTGGGTGACCACGCAGGAGGGTGCCAGGTAACGTGGGTGCCGAAAGGTAAAGGTAGATGTGGACACTGCCAGGGCTCACACTGTGCAGTTCATCCTCAACTACCCCAAGGTGAAGGGCCTGAAGGGTAGGAGGGTCACAGCTGCCAGCAGATGTTTCCGCATCCTGTGCGCAGCACCGAGAGAAAAACAATCACGGTCAGGATTGGAAAAGATAATCTAGTTTCCAACACACTGCCATGGGCAGGGACACCTTCAATTAGACTTGATTGTTCAAAGCTGTATTTAACCTGGCCTTGAACACTTCCATTGATGGAGTGTCCAGAGCGTCTCTGGAGAACTTGTTCAGAGCCTCACCACCCTCCCAATAAAGAATTTCTTCTTAATAAAGTGTCACTAAATAGTTTCCTGCAAGTTGAAGATCAAGCTTACTACATACATTTCCATCTGGATAATATTTTGCAAAGCTCTTCTGCCTGCAGTTTTCAGCTGTGTCTGTGGTGAGAAGCAGTGGGCATCATCATATGCACTTCTACAAAACAAAACAGCTGTTGTAGTCAGACCAGTATAAAAAGCCTGTGGAAGGAAAGGTGACTTAACACGATAGATTGCCTATACCAACCCTGCTTTGATTTGCGGATGAGCAGCTTAAGGGAGATTTAAAACAGATAATTTGCTGTGACTGGTTCAGGAGGCATCCAGGAGTGGAACAGCATTAATGTCATCTGGATGCACTACTTTCACTTACCACTTAATCACTTGATTAACAATTCAGGCAAAAAGCCACACACACTTCATGCAAATATCTAGCTATCCATTAGGCACAATAAGTGAAATGAAATTACCATGAGGATATTTCTAAATCAACTAATAATTGTTGTGTTTTTACAAGCTGGTAACATTGGTTAGTTGATGAGGGGTAGACATCAATGTCTATTTGTTGCATGCAGTTAGTATGTGCCCTGGAAAAAAAACTCTATTCATCCATCCTGCCATCATTTATAAGCAGGAGTGAGTCCAAGCCTTAGCACAATCCTTTCCTTACGTTTCCTCTCTGGTTCTAGCACCAGTTATTGTCTCGGGCCTCGTGTCTACAAATTTCAGCCCGAATTTCACACATTATTCTTTTCTTACAGAAGTGCTGCTTATACAGTGTATGTATCATTTTTAAGAATATAACAAAAAACAGTTTCAAAAGGAGAAATACACACATCAAGCACTTTTGAAAATATGCCTGTAAATCTATGCTATTTACAAACAGCAGTGACCCAGCTGAATCTCCATTTGGAGCCAAATGACTATACATGGATGTCAAAATAGGATTTTGTGGGCACAGCAGGAGAGAACATTTTGGTAAGCACAAGTGCGCTTGCCTTTGTACCCCTGTGTTTGTAGGAAGGGAGGAACAAGCCAGATACCTCACAAAGAGCAACGAGTACTGGGCTGTGCAGTACAGGGTAGTCAGAATTCAACATGCATTTGCCAAGTCCCTCACAAAACTCTTGAAAAGATACAGAATCTTTCCTATTTCTCAACACTCAGTATATGTAAATTAATGATAAATACAGTATTACTTGTTTAATAGCCTTGTGAACTATGGGAGTTTGACATCACAAGGAGAAAAAAATTAAACAATGTGTTTAAGATGAACTTTGTCAGATCTGGAAACTCAAATACTGTGTGCTTTAAGTAATGATGCTAAAACAACAGCCAGACCCTAAGTATAAAGTTCTGGTTTTGGGATTTCTTTCAGGATTTATGTGCAGTTCATTGTATGTAACATTACTGCAGTATTTTTCCAGTTGTGATGTTTTGCTTTGAGGATGGTTACAACATTTTCCCCCTGTATCTTAAATTTAGAATTACATATGCTACCTTTGTTATTGTTTTTATGTAGTAATATATATGAACATACAGCCTTAAATTAATATTGCATTCATCACAAAAGGCTTTATAGGTATTCACAAGGTCTGAGTTATGGCAGCTGTGGGGATGGAGTTTGCTCTGCTCTATATTTGACAATAGAATACTTCCAGGATCATGCTCCACAAGCCCAGCACAGGACACAGCAGTCAGCAGGCTGCTGTTCAGGCTGGTCCTGCTGCACCTGGCATAGCGAAGTGCAGAGCAGACCATGAGAGCTCTCACCACGCTCCCTGTCAGCGCCTTGTTTGGACAGATGAGCCAAACATTACATCAAATTAATTGTATCCTGCTCACATATGTACTTTTGCCAGGCAATAAAAGGTGGCTAAGTCCCCTCCCCTCCACCCTTCAAATAATTCTTATATTCACCTGCATATCTGACCATGCACAGCTGGTTTTTATTTCTTTTAATATGAGACTCAGAATACTCAGGAGCAGAGTTTTACTTTCCCAATGAAACAGAAGAGGCAAGGTATATAATATCCCAACCATGGGCTAGGCTAGCAAGAAAGAGCAGCCAAGATGGTTAAAACTGTGCAATAAATCATCCACTTGCCTTACAGTATTCTCCTAACATTTTTCTCCTAGGTGTAGCTCTGCTCCAGCCTTTTGACCATTCAGTCATTGAAAGAATGGAAGTGGAATTCTTGAAAGCAATCTATCAACTTGCTGCTGCTGCTGTGCTTGCATACAGGAATATCCTTTTTCTGACTTCAGGAAGAGGAGAACTAGACCAAAGTCTACACTTTTAAAAAAGGAAAGTTTTACTTTCCTAAGCACTTGCAGTCAGCCTTGTGCTGGCCTGCCAGCTCTGTGTGGTGGATTGCTGAACGTGCCCACCCCTCCCTGAGTAACAGTTAACAGTACAGTAAAGGAGCCTGCTGAGCAGAGAAGGTGTTTCCTCACCATCTCCATGTGGCTGCAATAGAACAGCAGAAAGCATTGTATCAAGGATAAAAGGGCTCCAAATTTTCCTTGCCAGCATCACTTAAACTCACACTTGAAGATAAATTTCTTTCCAGCTCACAAAGTGAGATTACAATTGGACATATTCATATGCTGGAATTTAAAGTACAGCTATGATTTCTACTCTAACTTCTTTGGTAAAAGAATATTCTGTCTAAATAATATAACAAAATAACATAATTTTATAAAAGTAAGAGAGTATTTCCAAACAGATTCTAAAAACATACAACAAATTTTTGTTGTACATCAAGGAGCAAAATAGATAGACTAGGATGTGATGAGGAAAAATGTACATGAAAGATGAAAGATAACATGCTGTATACAGCCACAGAAATTAATAATTTGAAAGCTTCAGAGGAAAGAAAGTGGGTATAAAACTTTTTGGTAAAATGGGAACATCATCCTGGTATTCGCTACTTTTGGTAACATGTTGTTACATCAATTAGTTATTTACAAAGACTGGGCCAAGTTTACTTGCATTTACAACTGTCCTTCTTGAGGACAGTTTTAGGAAAAAAATCAGTATTATGATTTTTTTTTTTTTTATTAATAAACTTCAGTAGTACCCTTTGTTTGGGCCTGTAGTTATGTACAGGTGTGTTACACGAATATTCCAGCAAGCACAATACTGGCATGCAGGGCCATCAGGTCTCTTCATAGTTCATTAGAAGCAACTGAAGAAAACACAAATTTTTTCATAAATATCAGGCAAAGAGCCAAAATGTGCAGTCCATGCCAAGCCCAGCAGGGACAGCTCTAGATCTTAACAGCAGCAAAGTCATAAAAGAAACACAGAGTCTCCAATCTGCTATGCCACATCCTGTTACTTGCAAGGAAGAAAACAGTGTATCTTTCTGGAAATGACCACTAAACTAATGTGAAAATCTTAGTTGAAATCAGACATGCATTGGGCTACAAAGCAGAAGTTTCAAGGCACAAGACCTCTAAATTTGTTTCCTATGATCAAACACACTGAAAATCAGTGAGGTGTCCCTTTACCTTGCAGGCAAATGGATTGGTCTTGATTCAAACAGTGATTTACAAAATTGTTTTCCCAGGCTTTCTACAGAATCACAGAATTGTTTAAGTTTGAACAGACCTTTAAAATCAAGTCCAGCCATTAACCCAGTACTGCCAAATCCACACTTAACCACATCCCTAAGCACCAAATGAGTTTCTTTAGACCTGTGATCTTTTGAGGGGGGGACAAGGAGGGTGTGTGCATGCACTGTGATTGGAAGAGCCTCAGTAAATTCCTGTGGTGGCATTTCTATTCTGCTCCTGGGACAGAAAAGTTCACAAGATGGAAGGGAAAGGACATGACAATAAAAGGCAAATCTCAGTTCAAAGACGCCAGAAATTACATTGACCTCTGAAGGAAGCAGCTGTCCGTCTGTCCTGTGAGGAGGAGAGACCTATCAATCAGTCCAGAGTCACTGAGCAGGGGACAATTGTGCTGGCCCCAGTCTTGCTTATCCTCTTCTCTCCTCTGGGCAACACATTGTCGTGGTCAGTAAGACTCTCCCACTGCTAGAAAGCAACAAAATAAGATGACATGATAGAGGTAAAGTTAGTGGCATTTGAAAACTGACAATTAATTTGTGATGGAATTAATTGGCAATTAAGATTTTGATGACCATTTTATCAACACTTTTCCTTTGAGTCATCAATAAGCTGTTATAATTTGTGTGTGTCAAGCCCAAGGAAACCAGCTGGTGAATTCCTGAGTAAGCATGTGTGGAAGTTGTTGATCTCCTGGGGTTTGTAATCTCTTCTGTTAGAGATGCCCCCGAACCTCAGAGTGTCATTATTTCTGAACTACAAAAGGAATCTGTGCACTGCAAGATGCTGTGATTTACTTACCAGTATGTGAGTTCAGAAGATGATTTAATTAATTAATTAATTTAATTAATTTAATTCTTAGCTAAAGATCTGTCCTCATCACACATTATTGCACTGTATGTGTCAGTGGAAAGAAATTTCTTTGGAAATTATCTGAGGACTTCAAGAGTGAAACAGAATTTTATTATTTCAAGTAGATAATTTCTCACAACCAGCCCGTTTAGACACACTCGGTACATTCCAGCACATCACATTATACCCAAAATTGACAGTGCCATGAACTTAAAAATGAACAAATCTATCATAAACTAGTGAGGCAAGTTACAGAAAAGATTGAGCACCAAGAAAACTGATAACCAAACCAGTGTTTAAATACATTTCTAGTAGAAGCCAACCATATGAAATTGACCTGGGAACAGTGCACATAGCTTCTCTTTTTTTTTAACCCTCTTCTGTACTCTATACAAAGACCTGCTTTAAATGACTTAGGAGTTTATGATTTTCTGATAACTTGCATGGTTTATTTTTGGATCTAATCTTGTGAGGTACTTAATATCAGGCAGGGCAGCAGTAACCTGACAGATTTTTCCACCCAAGAGCAGACAGTTTTGGGTGGACAGTTTTGGATGCACATGTAACAACCACAGGGCATCCAGAAAAATGTTTCCTTAGCATAGAATATTTTTAATGTCTGTAAAGTCCTGATGGCCTCAGCTTCTGTAGACTCTGATACTCTCTAGAATGCAAATCTTTGAAACTAAAGGGAAAGCACCTTTTGGAGTTTGGTTTTATAACTGAGAAGGTATCTGCTGTTAACTGAAATCTCAGGGCTTATTTGCAACAGCAACACTAATGTCAATGGACTTCTTAATTGTAAAAGTGAGGTGACAAAAACAATCTTCGATATAATTGGAGATTTCTGCAAAATTCTCCTCCTTTGCAAAGCTCTAAGAATTTTGCTTTCAAACTTTTTAAAAAACCTTGAAATCATTATGACTTTCACAGAAAACTGTGTCATTTCCTAGACTGTCTTTTTCTACAGGACTGCATGAGGCAGGATTAGGGACAGTGATAAAACCCAGAAGTTTTCTCTGCAAAACTGGAAATATCAGTAGATCTCAACAGAGAAAATTAAAATATTTATTGCTGCTCTGCCTCTCCTACTTTGTGTCAGTCTTAAGTAATAGAGTTAGTTTAAAAAATCAATCACTGCAATCCATCTCAGTAAAAATGTCATCTGAAGATCAGGTATGCTTAGCCTATGAATGAGAAGGGGGAAAAAAGTCTGGTGGTTATTTTGGAACACATTTAAGGATATTTTCCATGTCTTTTCACTGTGATGGAAGACAAATTATATGTTAAAGCCCTGCATGCTGTGTTTTAAGGGTATCCCTTCAAGTTATGGTCATTGAGAACATTGTTTAAAATCTTAATTCATATTTTATTGCTAATTATGTACCAAATCTATAAAGCTGTCTACTCTACAATGCACAGTTTTGCTGTACCCAGCTATTAGAAATACACATTTTTCAATCAAAATCAGAGGCAACATCCAAATAGTTAAATGTAACCAGACACTCTTACCCTCTCTAAACAGTCTAATAAATAGATATAAATAAATATTGCAGAGCAATAGTATAAAGCTTGCACCAACTTGTATATTATTTATCTCTGACCAATAGCAAAAACCTGCTTTTACCTTTAGAAAGGGTATTTCAAATTTCTCGCAATACAGAAGGAAAAAAAAACCAAACCAAAAAACAAAAAAACCCCCAAACCAACCCTGAAGATAACTCAAAAATTATTGTGACAGGATCCAGTGTGTCTGTTACCTTACCAGTACTCACCAAGAGGTTTTTCAGTTTAAAGCTTTTTTAACAGGAATGCTTCTATCTTTGGCTGTACCACAGGCAGATGCTGCAAATTAGCACCATTCACAAAATAATGAGAACATTAAATCTTCTCAGAGCACGAGGTAAAATGATATTCAAAAAAACCCCAAAAAACCCAGTCTTTCAGCTTCCCCTTGTTTTTTTCCAGTTTGAAAATCTAGTGCATCACACATACAAGTTGGGAATATTATAAAACTTAAATTGCAGATTATCTCAGATTTAAGAAGTTAGTTAAATTAGGAGAATTTCTGCATGCTTTTTTTTTGCCAATATCTACAAATGCACATACAAAAGAGATAGGAGATGGTCCCTTTAAGCAAAAAAGTATGCACATATTCTCAAGCAGCAAGATAAATGTAATTTAAATACACTCACAATATTTTCTATCAAATGTTGATATTAAAAACTCAACATTTTTTGCAGTCCTTTTATGGGATGATTGTTGGGGAGGTCTTTAACTGCCATACCATTTATCACACCCAACAATACAATTTGTGACATATTTTATGAAAAAATTGTAAAGTCTACCCTAGTAAAGTCTGCCTATAGTCCAGTTGGGTCTGAATTACTACTTAAATTATCTTTGATCTTATTTTAAAGACCTTAATCTCTGATATACAGAAACATTTTGTGCATGTGTAAAGATAGTCACCCCTTTGATAATCCCTTACCATTTTACAAAATGCAGGGATTTAATATTGCTTTAACTTCTTGTTCAAAAATACACAGTGCAATAAAACTTATAAATACCTGAAAAACTAATTTCTGACATTGCATTTACAGTAGTTTTAGTAAGTGCTGATATGTAGTCATTAGTCAAATGACTTTTCCTCCACCAGAAATAAAGACTAACTCTATTTTTATGAGATGCTTGTTTTCTGACTTTTCTATAGTTGACCATGGCTTGGCTATGCCAAAATATCAACAAAGACACACATAAATTCAGACAAACAGATGGAAAGTAAGGCTGTCTCAGAAATACTAAATGATGTCATCATGTTCCTTAGAAACTCAGCATTAAAATAAAATTCCAAGAGAATAATGGAGCTCTAATTTCCCTTTCACAGACCCTGGTGCCCATCAGACAGGCACATTCAGTCCAAATCTGTATCCCAGTGATCCTTTGAGCTGACAGGAAAATGACTGTCTCTGGTATAAGCAAAAGACCTGCTTTTAACCTTTTGATAACAAAATGACATGCTTCCTAAATAAGTTGATTTTAAATTTGAATTCCTTCATTTTCCAGAAGAGTGTATCTCCGTGATAGGGAATACTGCTGAAAGGATGTTTATTTGCATGTGGCTGTTTAAATCCTGCTCAGCTGATAACCTGTAGATAATATAAGGCTTTCAAAGTGCTGGTCTTCTGCTCTTTCTTTCACTCTCTCCTCTTCTAAGGCACATACGAGTCTGTCCCTTTCTTCAACCACTTTCATCATCTCGGTAAAAATTTCATCCTCCTCGTTCAGATCCATCTCATCTTTAAGGCTGTCTAAAAGGTCACAAAAAAAAACTTAAGAACCAGATCACTGTTTGCATTTTAACTGGTAGTGCACAGCTTGAATTACATTATTGTCAATGACAAATGTAGTCAATTGCAGCTAGCATTGTTAAAGTTACAGTTCTGGGAAATTTTCTCCTGGATTTGGGCCATTTGAAGTTGACTGTTAGGGTTCCTGGGGTCTGGAGTAGATCTTGTACAAAATTTAGACTGGAAGGGATAGGAAAAGCACTACTTAATTATAGAAACAATTAAGCTGTAGTTTAAATTTAGCTTATAAGGTAAAAATCCCAACATGAAATGTAGTACATGTAAGGAAATGGAAAGCATTTTTCAGAAAATGTGCTGAAAACTGCTATCACTTGCAATCCACATGCCTAGAACACAACAGGGTATTTTGGGGTACTCAGTGCTATGGAACTCCTCTCCCTGCATTGCTCCTCTCCATGCTCCTTCTCAAATCCCAAATGAATGGACAAGCCCAAGCTGTAATCCCAAGTACCTCAAAGCAGTTCCAAAATACTGTGGTAACCAGCAATGCTGCATAAGAGCAGACAACCTCTTCTGCTTAGGTGACTGAAGAAGTTAATTGCCACTGCTGTCCATCATCAGCTGGACATTGCTGCCTGGAGAGCACAATTAGTGTAATTACACCTGCAGTGCTTCCCATCCAGTTCAGTGTAGAACTGGGCAGGTCGGCTCAGCTGTCTTCACCAGGACTCAGATGAGAAGATCTCACATTTTGCTGACTGGACCCTGCTCAGAGGGAGCACAGGAGCCTCAGCCACCCTGGCTCTTTTAGGAGCAAATAGGGTTGACACAGTCTGTCCCTGTGGGCCAGAGCACACTGTCCCCTTTGACTTACCATTAATGGCCATTTTCTCTCTCAGCTTTTGTTCCAGCCTGCTTTGGTGGTCCTCCAATTCTAGCTCTTGGGCTCTGGGTGCAGCAAAAAGAAGTAGTAAAGAAGCAGCTTTTTTCAATGAAAACATATATGTTAACATGATTTCAATTACAAGATTCTGCATTCTGTTTATCCAGTATTTTGTCCTCATGGGCTGCCAAAGCTAAAAGGTTTGCCTATGCCAACATTTCCAGAGCAGCTCCAGGACTACCACTGCCACCTTTTCCATTATGTATGGGGTTAAACTCCCCCATACACAGCAATGCTTAAGGCTTTGAGCCATCTGTGCTTTGCTGGTGACACCCACATTGTAATTTCGCATAGGGCTGAACCCACACAGGAAGGGCCTCACCAGGCCCTCTGCACAGGAGCAGGTCTTGAGCAAAGGAATTAACATGTGAACACATCCAGACAACAACATTTTGTGTCCTGCAGTGCTAAAAGCAGCCCAGTATTGCCTTTTTAACTCTCAGACAGCAGAAGAAGAAAGCATTGCTACCACAGCACCCAGTGCCAAGGAGAGGGGAAAGAAAGGTTCAGCCCCAGCAGCACCAGCACAGCTGGGGAGAAACTGGGGTGCAGCTGGAGCCCAGGGCTGGGCTGAGTGATATGGAAATGATAAATGGCAATGAGCAGCCTGCTCAGGTGGGAAACCCAGAGGTGAGTGAGGACTGCTGAGGCTCCCATTGCCTTCCCACATTGCCCACGGATAGTGGAGAAAATAGCTGAGAGTCACCTCTGCCTGTCTCCAGTGTGTTTGCAGGCAGGCAAGGTAAGGGAGCTACAGCAAACATTGCTTCCATCAGCCACAATGGTGGCATCTGAGGTGGGTTTTATTTGCTTCTTGTGTTGATGTATCTGCTTGTTTCATGGCTGTAGTGAATTTCTAGGTCTTTTTTTTTCTATGTCCAATAAAAACATGAATTTGTCAGACTGTTTTTCTTCCCAGGAGAAGGTGTTCATTAGACCCACATTATGTGAAGGCAGAGCATCTCTATGCCACATTGGTTCAGAGTATCATACAGAATTGAAATGTTTGAGCCACTGCGAGAGGGAAGGATGAAGAGGCCTCAGCTGCAAATCCATGTTCAAAACAGGCTGTAGCTACTCTGGATTTTATTCCTCAGCTGTCTCAAATGCAGCACACAAGAAGGTGTTCAGGTGTATTGTGAGTTGTGAGTACATTTTTTCCCTCTCCCCTCCCCATCTTTAATACTTATGCTTGTTCTTACTTACATAATCAGGAGCTCTGACTCATAACGCATTAATTTATTCTTCTCCATGACCAGCTCAAACCATTCATGTAGCATCTGATTTTCGTCCTTTGTGCCTGAATCTGTGTGAAATAGGAGACTTCAGTGTGCTTCACCACCTTTCTTTCCAATGCTTTTGCCAACTAAGTTCTCCTTCAATAGTCCCTCTGTGTAAGACCTCCTACATGACTTCAAATGGAGATGGCTTTGCTGTATGTGACTTACCCCAGAAATGGCTGACTACAATAGGCATGACATTTTTGTCTATTTTTGGTTGACAGTTGTGGCTTATTGCAGCTAAAGATGCACTGGATTTTAAAACACTTTTGTCCTAAAGTTTTTCCTTTCAAACAGCCACGTAGACTTTATTGGGCACTATTTCTGTCTCTTAGCTCTGCCTTTGATAAGATAGTGAATCTGTTGAAACTGGGCTTCAGAGCTGAACTGTGTCTAAGTGGATATTCCATTAACATTATCAGTTTTCAGGATTCACACACTGGCAAGCAGCAACTTAATCCCTGCTTCCAATGGACATCAGACGCACCACCAAATCCTCTGCGAATTTCCCTTCACTTGTCAACTCTAAATCTGTGTCTGCTTTGAATAACAAATCTATGATAACTGGGTGGTTTTATAACACTTTGGGCCAGGGCATCACTGATAGACAGCCTTTCTCCCAAAGAGCTCGCAGCTCTGCCTTGCTGAAGAAAAGGGCGGATCTCTTTCATCAGGTAAGGACCTTTACTCTCCTAAAATACCATCTGTACAAAACTCTTTGGCAATGAAGAACCCCTGGGTGTTTTCAAATGGCAAGTCAGAGCACATAGGTATTTCTTTTCCTTGCTGCCCTTTTTAACATCCTCATGACTTCACATTTTCCATTCATTTTTTCACAAAACAAAGCCACCCCACCTCCCTTCGATGCAGAATTACAGCAACACTGCCAACACACCTCCCACATTTGTTCTGCTCATTCCTGCCTGCTGCCACAAAATGGTGATCACTTGTAGGAAGCAAATATCTTACACTTCTCCAGGTTGAGGCAACAATCCAAGTGACACATTGGCACCTTCAGAAGCATAAAGCAAACAGCCAGCCCATGCTCCTGCCCCAGCCCATGGTATTTGCACTCCCCACCACACATGGAAGCAGAGATAGCGAGATTCAGGATGAAGAAAAAGGAGTAGTACCAGCAGGTAGGGAAACAAGCTCTCTCCTCCTCAGTTCTTACATCACAATGCTAGATAACCAAAAATAAAATCCCCACAAACCAGCCTGGCTGTTTTCTGTGGATGGAAGCTTATGTGATTTCTCCTACTTTAAGAGGAGCTGCACCTTTATTTTATATGACTGAGAGCTCTGAAACTTAACCCAAAAGATCTCCAGTTAAAGCTCCAGAGACACCAATTACAAGAGTATCATTAAACTAGATTACCAAGGGGAGAGGCAGCCAGAGTCCTGGGCAGTTCAACAGTGTTCCTGATGCCTTTCTGTTATCATTTTAAAATGTGCTTCAACAAGTTACCCTCTCATCTCCCCAGCTTCAGCTGCCCCTCACTCTAAGGTCAGAGCCAGGGCTTGACTCCACTCAAAAGCAGCAGTTTAAAGCCCACCTCCTTGGGGCAGCAACAATATCACCCAAGGAAGCAATTCCTAAGCCAAGGGGAATTGCTGGGTGTTTGGGATCACCAGCCCCTTTGCATGCCTTCACCAGACACTGTCATCCTAGGGAACCCAGGTTCCAGCATTGGAGGAGGTCCCTGGGCCCCCACAGCAAGGACAGGTGTCACGCTGGCATGGGTGCAGGTCTGCAGTTTGTCATCAGGACTTGACCCCAACAGGAAATTACCATGAAACACAAAGATAAAACAGTGGGAGAAGGCAGAGCAATCTCTTTTCAATTCCTGCCTGATTCCATTAAAACGTGGCAGTAATGGATGTGTTCCTGTGGGATCTTCCAGGTTGGCAAGCAGTGATAAAAAGTGTCTTCCCATAGTGACTGCAGGAGCGCTCCTTGCTGGTACATGCCAGTTTCTCACTGATCCAATTCAGGGATGCAGCATTAGTATTCAGAGCCTTAGATCTTTGTATGCCACCATAAGAAATGGTGGCATCATCAAAATTTGATCTATTTTACTGTCAGTAAAAACACTGCAATTGCTGTTATGCATAAATGCAGCACAGACACAAAAGGTTACTGTTCCGTTTTCGTTGTTTCCTGGCTTAGGCAAAAATATTCCTTCTTTTAACCTTTCCCATTTACACTTTAAAAACTCTGTATCTCTAATAAAAGACTGTGTATTGTAGGTTGATTGAGGTAAGCAAAGATAATGCACTTTGCATAAAAACATTCATTTTCATAAAATCCACAAAAAGATGAAATAAAAGTAGCCCTTGTTTTGCCTCCTCCTCCATCCCACAGAATGCCCCCTAAGTGTTCCCAGTGGCATTTTTTCCCTGAGCTTTTCAAATGTTTGTTACTAGCAATGTTAATACTCATTTAAGTCTGATGGAGTGCTTGATGCCTTCCAAGGGCAGAACAAATCAAAGAAGCATTTTGGATGATGCAGTTCGACAGATCTTTTTTATAGGTTAGAGGGAAAACAGTTTGTGAGTTTGTTTTGTGAGCCATGTTGGCTTTTCCCTACAGCACTGCTAAAGCAAACCTGTTCTTCTAGTTTACCCGAGTTTCCTCTGACTGAGATCCATTTGAAAGTCAGACATTGTTCTAATTACATCATAGGTGTTTCTATTTTCATCACTTTTGAGGGAATTGTATAGGCTGTGGAGGAGTATTTACTGAACACTCTTCTCAAAACCTGAACCTTCTCTTCTCCAGATTGGTCCTTCACTGTCCCTTCTTACAGTCATCTTGCAGTAAAGGGATCTTGGCCAGTTTGCACCTTTTTAGGTACAGTTAAACCTCATATTCCTTATTTCTACAGGCTTGTAACTGATTTCTTTTGACTCTGTTGAAAATTCCAAGACGCCTCGGATATGTTTTTTTGTGAAATCAAAAACTAGCTACAACATGTGCAGATATTTATTCACCTTCCAAAGCATGCAGACATTTCCTAACGTTCTCTCAATGTAGTTTTTCTTCTTTACCATCATTATTCATGACTTGTTTAGTCAACTGAACCCTTATGCTAATTTCAGTGGAAAACGTGTTTTGAGATTTTTATTTCTGTATTTTCTTGTAGGCAGAAGCTCTCCATAAACCTTCACAAATGTCAGTGAAAAACAAAGTGACGGTACATCAGCGATTTATTATTTGATATTTTGAACCAGAATAAAGGAAATAATGAGCATGAAAAATTATTCATAGGACTGATATTATTTCTTCTCATTTTTTGGGGTGTTTTTTGGGGGGTTTGTTGGTTTTTTTTTCCTAATACATGAATTATTGTCACTACAATTACCAGATGATCAAAACCTCATTTTGCTCATCAGTCTTCATGGCAGTTGTTTCACACCCACGCATGTTCTCTTCTAATTCAGTTGAGGAGCTAATGAATAACTCCCCCTAACAAAGAGGCCATTCATCCCAGGCTCACAGAATTATTAGAGGAGAGTTGCGTAAATGTCACTGAAAACTGGTGTTTGCAGCCCTGCCTCTAAATTTGGTTATTCACAACCTTTGCAGCTCAATATTATTGCTGAACTGTGATCGTTTTCTAATTACCTTAATAATACCTATTAAATCACTTGAATTGCATAAGCGCAGACCTGCTTAAATACAACTTAACCTAATAAACATTGGTCATTCATTAAAAAATAATGCTCATTATTTTTAGGAAGCTTGAACAGAATATTAAACTCACCAATTCCTGCATCATTACACATACGTTACTGCGAGCAACAAAGCACTCACATTTTGTCTGGGAAAATCACGGCTTCGTGCTTTTGCACCAGAAGAGTTATTGAGAGACACTAACATCATACGTTTCAATATCTGCCCTATTTGTAACTGGCCACCTACACACAAACAATCAACAGGGAGAAAAAAACAGTACTTTCACCTTAATGAGGGCAATCCAATTACCAGGGATGGTAAGAGAATGAGAAGCATCGATATCTTGGCAGGCAGCCTTCTTTAGGAAATGCGATTGTCAAAACAGTAACAACAAGAAGTGGCTCTAGGCCATTTATCCTGGTATTCGGTGTCTATCCCAAGAGCTAGAAGAATCTCGTCCCTCTATATTTTTGAGGTTTACAGAAAACAACCACCTTTATGCAAATCAGAAGAAAAAAGCTAACTCTCTAAATTCTCACAGCCTTTTTAGCAGACTTTCTCGCAGGCAGTAAGGGGGGGTGCTGTTTGATAAAGGGTTATGATTTCATTTAAGAAAAATAGATGATAAATTTTTAAATAAAATTTGGAATAGACTGACACAATCAGTTCTAGGAAATTAGTTCATAAATATAAAAGGTTGGGCGAATGCTCTCTTGCTGAACTGATCAGTGCAGTGTCAGAATAGGGGTGAGAGCTGTTATGAAATACGGCATTAAAAAGGCCAGCATGGAGGGGTTGGACTGGATTGCCTGGTTAAGACAACAACAAGATCAGGTGCCAAAACGTATCTGGGTTTTCCATGTTGTGCAACCGCCTGTCAGAAAACACAAGGCTCAGTTTTCTAAAGTGGAGGTAAATAAAGACACATTTGCATTCAGGCTGTCAGTCCCTTCAGCACAGACCCACAGCCCCCTCTGAAGTCCCTTAGGAGCATGGTTCCCACTCCCACCCCGATTGTGAGCCTGGCAGGAGCCCCCGGGGGGTCCTGTCCCTCTGCTTCACCCCGTGTGTGCTGGGGAGCAGTGCCGAGGCTGGGCCAGGGGCAGGATCCCACAACCCTGGGTGCTTGGGAGTGTCGCTCAGGTGAGGGGAAACCTTGCCTCTGGCTGGGGCCAGGGGACACCCCTGTCATCATCTGCCCACTAGGGGAAAAGCTGTGCTGTTGGGGTCTGTGTGTGTGCCTGCAGGCTTCTGTTGCTATAGCATGGCCATTGGCTCTAATCATATTAATGGCATTTCACACTCCAGGAAAGTCATTAAAGACTCCGTTACTAGGCACGGGCTGCTGCTGGCTTGGTAACTGAGATACAGCTTCTGGAAACCTCACTGGTTCCCTCCACAGGATGAAATTAAGCTCANAATTCATATTCAATAGCATTGTCAATAATTCCAAATCTGTGATAACCAACAGAGAATTGAAAGCATTCAATGTAAAGGCGCTTGAGCTAACAGAGAGTTTGAAAAAAAGGTTTATCAATAATTTTTGTCCTGCCAGTTATTGTTCCTTTTCAGATTTTGAACCAAACTAATTCTATGACAACCATTAAAACCCTCTGCTTTGGAACAGGTTAAAAATCCCACCAGTAAAAAACAAGCAAACTGCTTTGTGTACCTGCTTCTCCTCTTAGTTCTCTCTCCAGTTCAACACCAAAAATCTCCAAAGTTCTTTGTCTTTCCTCCAGTTCTTCTAGCTGGCGCTGGATTGCCTGCAAAAATGTAATTATGGAAAAGCTACAGACAAAAAATTCAGAGACAAAAGATGGTCTCAGTGCTTAGAGAAGCAGCTTGGAAAGTTCTCGAAGGATTCATGGCTCTTGCCAACTCATTGAGTGTACCAGGCACCTAAGCAATTTAAATGTGCCGCTAGATGTCTGTCACAATTTTATGTAAGTATCATAGGCACCAAAAGAACCTCATTTTTTTCTGAGTTTTAGCTCTCCCAATATAAAACGAGATCATAACGTTTCTGTGTCTCACAAGGTGTAAAAAGTCAGAGACATATATTCTGAGATATTATATTAGTAAAGCTCATATAAATAGGGAAGGTTTACAGCTGAAAAGCT
Source organism: Urocynchramus pylzowi (assembly GCA_013397555.1). NCBI lineage: Eukaryota > Metazoa > Chordata > Aves > Passeriformes > Fringillidae > Urocynchramus > Urocynchramus pylzowi. The sequence goes on from VZRH01003435.1 coordinate 877,033, forward strand.
CTGCTAGATATTTTATTGTCCATGGGGTTTTGTTGGTTTGCTTTTATATTTCACCAGCTTTTGAGCTAGAAAGAAAAGGGTCTAATAGCTGTGACAATTCAGTGGCACTTCAGGAAGTATTTCTACATCTATTGTCCATTCCCTTTGAAATAAGACTTTTAGAGGTGTGGTGGGGATAAAAAGCATGAAACACCTTAAAAGGTTGAAATGTCAAAGACAGATGCTCAGCAGTTCCCATTTCAGGCTGTGTTAGGGCATTCCAAGCCAAGCCCTCAGCAACAGCCTGACAAATACAAAAGATAATTCAAAAAGTTTGGACTTCATTGTCTCCACAAAGCATTAAAACAAGAGTAGTCACGTATGCATCTAGTGTTACCTGGAGATAATTTACAATTCTCAGATAAAAAACTAAAACATAGCTTCTCGTCCTGTGTATCAAGTAGGATACATCTGAGATCAAATCATGCAGAAGTGCATTTACAAATCTTAAACTGTAATTGGAAATAATAACACATCAGTGGAGTCCAGAGCTTTCCTAGCATTTTCTGAATAGCAGGGCCTGTATAAAATGAAGTGACTTGCTGTCATTAAGGGTAAAAATGATTCACTTTCGTTGTTGTAGCAGGGAGAGAACAAAAGCCATCACTGTATTTTTGTATCCTCCTGTAATGCACAGAGGTAATGACTGAGTTTCTTACATTCTGCGGGGTTGATGTTATTTCCCCTTTCTATCTCTTTACCTCTTCAGTTCCCTTCTCTTATCCAGTCACTATTCCCTCTTGTTCTTCATGCACATTTACAAAATTATGATGGCAATTACGATGATCTCCAGGGACTGATGTGGGTTTGCCCCCCAGAGAGATGCAGGGCCCTTCCACACGCACCTTCCTGCTGCTGCTGGCTGTGGGGGATTTCAGCACAGAGGGCAGTGAGTCAAACTGAGGAGTGAGGGGAGGTGCAGAACCTGTTTTGGGTAGCCCCATCCTCACGAGTCACTCTTGGGAGACAAAGGGGACATCTGCGAGCTACATTTTCACCTGTGCTTTGTGAAGCCTCTTCAGCTCCTCTTGTTTAATCAACTGCTTTGTCTCCTTCTCCAGCTTCCTTCTCTTTCTGAGAGCCCTTTTTGCCTATAAAAGACACAGAGGGAAAGAAAAAGGCAATCAAAGCATAAATATGCCATTGCAGCTATCCTCAGAGCTCCCCCGGAATCACGGAGCCGTTGAGGTTGGGACTGACCTCTGGGGACAGTCTGAACCCATCCCCTGCCCAGAGCAGGCTGAGCTACTGCAGGCTGCTCAGGGCAAAAGGGAAACAGCCATGTAGGAACATTTACATGCATTTGCTATACTGGCTTTAAAGCATTACAAGCTCCTAAGGCAACCCTAAGTGAGTGTCAATAAAACATTTCCAAATCACAAAACTGACTGTATACAACATCCCACTCTATATGGCCATACACAGGCTGGGGAAAGCACCAGTTTAAGGAAATTCAACCCATTTCCATTGCTGTAGCTATAAAGTGGTGAATTCACACCATGGGACACTACTTGAAGCCCTATGAAACCTTTCCTAATGCCATTTCTGTGCTGCATTACAGAGGTTTTTGCTTTTCTCCAGGGTACTTGTTGCTGTTGTCGGGAGATCAGGACAGCACATGCTGCAGGGCTGGGCAGGGAATCACCTGCCATTTCTCCATCTTGCCTTTGACCCAAGCTGTCCTGAAGTGCTTCAAGGCTGTGGTGCTCCCATTTTTGAGGAGGCAGGATACATGAGCACCATAGGCTGGACAATTAAAAAATTAACCATCCAGGAAATCACTTTCCACCAAGTTTTGCCACATACAAATGGTGGCACTGGCAAAATAGCAGCCAGAACTGGCATGAAAAGGGATGGCAGGAGGCAGCTGAAAGAAGCACACCGAATGGGGAATGTGCATCAAAACTGAATCCATGGCAATGCCCATGTGCAACAGCTGGTCCTTCTTCCCATTTCTGGCAGCTTTCCTGGAGCTCTGCTTTCTCCCTGCCTGGTCCTGCCCTCTCTGTGACTGCCTGAAGTGCTGGGGGTCACTTCTATCCACTTTGCTCCCATGTCTCCCTTCTTTTTTCTATTTTAATTAAATCTTTTTTAATTCACCATAAAATTATTGTACTACAGATTGTCTTTCCTTTAACAGGAAATATGAATGAAGAATCCTGCCATCTCAGCAATTCCTGACACAGAGCCACTGGGGACAAGTGCTGCCACACATTGCTGTGCTTTGTTGGCTCCTCTTTTTCCATTCAGAGTCCCACATGGCTTTCATATTTTTCAGTCTTTTTCAGTACTTTGCTTTCCTTCCACTTCCCCCCACCCCCAAAGGCAGCAAATCAAAAGGCCCCCTCATACTCTAAATAACATTTACTGATATTCTGCACAGGCGAGAAACACATTTCTGATGAGCTATTCAGACAACAAAAGCTGTGTTTCCTCACATCAGAGCTGGCTGTGGAGGGTTCAGGGTGCTGTAGTCCCCCAGCTCCTGCTGTCAGCCCGTTTGGGGTACAGGGCCTGGGTGTGACTTTATCCTAACCAGTGGGTTAGATACAAACAGAGTGCTTTCCAGGCAACCTGCCTGCAGCACTTCTCAAATGAATCTGTATTCGCCCAAAGGAAATCTGCATCTCTCTGGTTTATTTTTTTCAATACTTGGCTTGTTGGGCTACATATTAAGGCCACTTAAGAATCAGCTTCAAAGCGGTTTCAGTGAAACGTTTCTGTTTGTCAGATTAAGACCTCCTCTGTCAGCGCTGGTATAGCCAGGGGAAATTAAAGGTCCAAAGAGGTAAAAGAAATGTTGATGTTCATCTGTCTTAATGTATTTTCTCTCTGTGACATGTAACCTCCAACGTTCCAATCCCCACTTTGACGAATTGCTGCGTGTTTTAGATCAAAATCATATGATGAGTTTTAAATACAGCCCAACTAAGGAAATACCTTTCTGTTTCCAACTTGAGATTACCTTGTGCATTGATGAAGTCTTGGATTCAAATTCCTCATCAGAGGATGGAGTAGAATACTCAGTAGCTTGTTTTCTGAGAGGTAGGTATTCATATCCTAAAACACAATAACAAAATGGTCAGTGAAGCAAAAAATACTGCTCTTTAACTTAAACAGGGACTTTGCACCTGCCCTGAGTTCTAATCAGCAGCACCTAGAGCAATTTGGAAATTCAGGTGACAGCACTAATTAAATTTTTTATCCCTGTCAAAAACTGTCTGGCTATATATATTTTTTTTCTAGGTACTACAAACAAATAAATTAATTCCTTGAGCACCCTGCATGTAGCACACTGTTCTGAATGCACTCAACATTCATTAAAATGTATATCTGAAGTTAGCCATATTACCCAAATGATTGTATAAGGCTCACTATAGAGTGTAATTGAATGCACAAAGTCTGAGCCAGCTCTTAAACAAATTACCCTTATGTGGCTTGTAGCATCTGGCACCCATTTTTACTACATGACATCTGCTCAGTGTAAAATAGTTGGCGTCAGAATGTCTGGTCATATAAAAAAATCACAAATGTAATCAGAAGCAAATGGACTAAGAGAACAGGGCTTTATCACACAGCCTCATGCAACATAAATATTTCATTAATTATGTCTAAACAAATGTCACTTATTTTTCTGCTTTAGGAATATTATCACATCATTGGGCTGTTGATTAAAATGCCATAAGAAGTCAGGAAAATCTGTACATCACAACAATACACTCCATAAGGAAAACTCAAAGTCTGCCTTTAGAAGAAACATGCTTTCAGAATTATAAATTAAATTACATTTAATTGCAGCAATTTCATCATGCCTGTTCTTCCAGCATCTTGTTTCGACTGGGTGTAAATATTTGAATTTCTTCTTAATTTGTCTAATGTGTAGCTTTATTCTCTTTAATTCAGAAAATAAAACTGCTTTTGGAACATCTGTCTCTATGCTTCAACCTGCTACAGGGTTAATGATTAACAGCTGGGCATCTTGGAAATGTACATTATTTACAGCTAACAGTGTTAGTTTTTCTTTGTATCTGCAAGGCAACAGTTGGCTTTCTAGGTATATTCAGAAAAAAAAAATCTCCTCCCCTTCTCTAGGTGTATTCAGAATAAAATCTCCTCCCCTTCTCCCAATGTAGATGTTTCTTTGCCTTGCTCTGGGTCCCAGGGCTGAAGTAGGACTTTTGCCTCCAGCCCTAATTTAAACACAGGATCCATGAAATGTGTTCATCCCAGACAGTAAAGCAATAAAAGCAAACCCAAGTAATTTGAGGCACAAATTCTGGGTTTTTTTTCCCCAGCAATCTCAGTTTTTGAATCACCCAGTCCTTGCACTCAGTGAAGCTGCAAGCTCAGAGGGCTCAGTGGAGCAGACCTGGGTCCTGCCATCCTTTTTGGGGTGCAGGTCCTTGGGCAGGGAGGTGCAGTAGCCCTCCAGGTGGGTCTCACAGGTCCTGCCCAAGCTGCCAGCCCACACCCCCCTGCCTGGCAGTGCCTGGAGAAGGGACACAGCTCCTGCCTGGGACCTGCCAGGGCCGGGCGGCTTGGAGTGCTGGGTCACAGCACTGCCACACTGCCCGTGCTGCACATCCAGCACTCCACCTGTCCTCAGCAGGGAGAGTCAGGCACAGCCCTTCCAAGGCCTGGGGAGCATCAGCCACTGCTTCTTTTAATGAGGAAACTCCCCCACCTCGCTTTTCCCTGTGCAACTAGAAGTTTGCAGTAACTACCCTGTGGTACCCGGTAACTACCCCATGGTCAGGCCACTGGAGAAATCAAATTCCACAATATGCAGAGGGCAAACCTTGCAGCCTGGCAAGGCTGGAAACATGAGCAATGACACACTCCCTTTCTCGCAGCTGTGCTGGGAATAAGTGAGCGCTCCCCCCGTCCTCCCGTTTGGGTGATATCAGTAATTTTGATTACAAGCGTTACAAGGTCTGGAGGAGAAGCAGCCTGCTCCACACAATAAGATAAACAAACAACAAAAAACCCCAAACCAAAACCCAAAAAACCCCTCAAACCAAACAGGGTGGGGTAGGCAGAACTTAGCCAACAGCTGTGAAAATTTGGACAAAACAAACTTAACAATGATCAAACTTAGGGACTTAGTACTGAGTCATTAAAATCTGAAATTTAGAACTGCAGTACTAAAGTTAGATAATAATAATTTGCCTCTAAATATGCCAAGCCTAAAGTTTGAGCTGCTGCAGAACTGATCTCAAAAATGTAGGTCCTTTTCCAAATATTAACTCAAGCCTTCTAGACTTGGGCTTTCACTTTCCAGGCATCTAATTCCTTCAGACTGGGAGTTATTTATTACATATTTCTTATTTCCTGAGTATTCTAGCATCTCCCTCATTTCCTAATTAGCATATATTATACTAGAGCTCTCTGTCCACATGGAACAAGACCTCAGATGAAAGCACAATGCTTTTGAGAACCTCTCCCTTAACATGAACATCCAAGGTACTCATTTTCCCAGGAAGCCTGAGGTCCTCTGAAAAACAAGTGAGGTGTGATGTGGAGAGGTTCATAAGGTGATCCCTTGTGTTAGATGTGGGGGCACTACTGATTATCCTGGAGATTCCTAGGGAAAACCCATCATGGTGTCAATCTGCCTGTCACAGCTCACTGCCCTTTCTTTCCTGGAGTGTTTTTGTGTCATGTAGTTACTGCAGCCTAAATACACAGAATGTCTTGGAGCAGGAACTGTTTTGATAACATAATGCTGTATTAATCTGTTGGCTTTCTCCATAACTTCCAAGATTGCATATTTTTGTAAAGTCATGGGATTAATCCTGACCGCTGTAAGAACTTCAGTGTTTTACAAAAGAGAGAGATAAAGTTAGACATATCTCCTGGGGCACTGGTGTCCAAAATGAGATGGAAGCTGGTAGGAAATGAAAAGAATGGCCAGTAGAAATCCAGAAGAATGACCAGCAGAAAGAGAGGACTTGCCTGTTTGGTTTCACATCTCTGCTTCTCCACAGATTTCTTTTGTGATCTTAAGCATGTAATTAATTTTATGGTGCCTCAGCTCCCCTTCTAAAATACAAAATCAGTGCAAAAGCAGTGTCCTCACTGAGCAGAACACTGCAAACACACAGACTTCCTGGGGCACAACAATGCAGTCATGGGAACCTGAAACATTTGCAAGCAATCCCTTCCCAGTCTGAGGGTGCACAAAATCAGCAAAGTGAGTCCACAGCACATTAAATTTTCTCATCAGCTGAATTAGTTATCCTGCTTAAAGTATCAGTAATTAACATGGCACTTTGGCATTTTTTTGAATTTCAAAAGGTCAAGTAGGCTTAGGAGAGAACAGTTAGCTATCTGATTGAACAATTTCATTGATCAGTTTTTTGGGGGGAGTTTTACTGCAGGTTGGAGCACAAAGGAAGCATCAGAGGACAAAAGCCTGAAAGATATTTGTGCACTACATAAAAAATCTGGAAAAGCACTTAGGAAGTCCATTTGTGGAGAGTTGTATAGGCAGAGTTTGGATTTTTTTTTTTTTTTTAACCAATCTCTGACTGAAAACTTTGCATGAACCCCCATTAATTCAGTGAGCTTTGTCTAGGTCTCACACAAGTAGTCTGTGCAGCTGGATTTCTGCACAGCCCCAAATTTCCAAGTGTCTCTGAGGACCAGGTCTTATGAAGCAGAGGGGAAGTGTCAGGCAGAAAGCCTTGAAATCAGGCTGGACATCAGAAACTGGAATGAACCACATGGAAAGTTCCACTGCAGGTGTAGGTTTGAACCACAGGCAATCTGCTGTTAAGATTCTTCAATTTTATGAAGATTGCTTCTTCATGCTGAGCTTCAGCTGGGGGCTGAGCACGTGGCAGGAAGGGATGGGAGGACAGAACATATTAAATATCAGAAGTGGTTTCTAAGTATTTGGTTACTGCCCAGGGGTTTTCTCTGTGATGAGCTGGCCCAGGCTTATCTCAAGCCCATGGACTTTTATCACCCAGCCCATTCTCTGGATCCACAAGCCACTGAGGGAGAAAACCCCAGTGCAATGCAATACCAACCATAACTGCACAGAGCAAGTTTGACCCCAAACAGGACAGGAAAGCCCTACTGCAAAGAGCAAAGAAGAGTATTAGAAGGAGTCTCATTAAACTGGCTTAAGGAGTCTCATTAAACTGGCTTCTGCAAGGTGCTGGGAATATTTTTTTTCCTTACAGAAATTTTCTGAAATTTGTAGTAAATTTCAAGAGAGGAAAATAATAACAAGATGGCGTGTGGGCTAAAGCTTGTCACCACTTCATGACTACAGTTTGCCAAGCCTGGGCCTCTGACAAGTGCCTGTATGAGACAGAAATGCCATTTCTGAGAGTCAAACAGGACTCAGCCCTTCACTAGTTTTACTATATATACATTTACTCAAATATGAATGTTTTAAAAACTTCAGAGAGCCACAATGGTGAAACATTGAAGATAACAGATTACTGGGCAAATGACTAGATTAGAGCTTCATTTTCTTTTTTTTTTTTTTTTTTTTTTTTTTTAAATAAATTGGATTTTAAAAAAGCCTCACTGAGTGANAACCAACTTTGCATTGCCTATATTCAATAATCCTAATAATTTAATAATTTCTCTTCTGGCTTGCACAGCAGAGGAATGCAACACGTTACACCAGCATGCTATTTCAGAATATTTTCAGCATAAATAAAGTATAGCATTATTCAAACTTTTCCCATTTCAGTATGAGCACAACATACCAATTATTGCAATGCATTTAGTTAAGAGCAAGTCAGGTTGGCTTAGTTGATGTGCAGTGATGAGGTGCAGACTCTGAAAAAGCCCCCATTTAAGAACACAGTGAGATGTGTGAACTAGCAGCTCTCTGTGGCTTCAGTGCAGTCCTCAACATCTCCTGGCTCAATGGGAATGCCTGGTTTTGTGAGAAGTTGGATAAAGGATGCTCCAAGGACCCAATCCCAAATTTCAGGAACGAGAGCAGGAGTTATTCTATCAGTTTTAATGAGCTCCAAGTCAAGTGGCTTACCTACTGTATCTTTCCCACAGTGTGTGGCAGGTCTGAAGCAGAAGGGATGCAAAAGGATCTGGCAGCTCACTGGGAACATTCCAGTGACTTTACATTCTACATGCAGGTTTTATTGCTGAAGCACAGCAGCGATTTTGGGGTTACAGTTTGGGTTGCCATTTCATAAAGCAAGAGACAAACAGGGGTTGTCAAAATACAATAGGTTATTTAGTTAAATAACTGAGACTTTCTGCAGTGGGAATATGCATCACAAAGACAGGTGGGTGCAGCTCTCATGCCTCATATTTCACACCTGAATCTGTGCTGCACTTAATTCTTTCGGAGCCTATGCTCAGATCACTCAGATTTCTCTTGGTCTGGCATCAGTATTTCTTGGACTTGTCTGCAGTTTTAATACTAACCTTGCTCTTGCAAGCAAACAAGAAAATTGATGCCTTTTAATCCCTGCCCAGATAGACTCACAAATAGGTCAGAGGAGGTCAATAAGGCTCTCTTTCCTCTCAAATTGAACAACAAGGGGATATTAATGACACTGCAAAGCTCCCAAAAATATGTCCACAGTGTGGTCACTCTGACAGCACAGCTGAGGAGACACCTGCTGAGGAAGCACAAACACAGAGCAAAGCTTCTTGCTGCTGCAACATACTGCTTCAGTCTCTGGTTCCTCATGGGAAGGAAAACAAATGTACTGGGCACTGCAAAAAATGGAGGTTTTGGTGCCTGTCCTTCCGCTTGCCTGCTCTAGTCCCCCCTCTACAACTCAGTGTCACTGCAGGAGCTGCTCTGCCCAGCATGCCACTCTGAGGGCAATTCTACCTCTTGAGGGCAATTCCCTGACCCAAACATGTCCCAACAGCAGCGAGCAGCAAACCAAACTTCAGTCCAGCAACCTGGTTCTGCTTGCAAATCCACTCCACTCCTTTAAATATGTACTGACTCCTAAACTTTAGCCACAAAATGTATTTATTAAATCTCCTTCTGTAGAAAATAACTAGAAATTAAACATAGCACACCACAGATGTGTGCCTGCATGGTCACTCACAGGTCTTTTAAAGGTTAAGTGTTAATACACAATAATAACAATAATAGTAATAATAATAGTGATGATGATGATGATAACAGTAATAATAACAACAAAGTAATTCCACTGGGGTCCTTACCTGTGAAAGGATAACACAACCTTTCTGGAGAATGGTCCTTAATGACAGGCAGAGGTGACACCAAGGAATTCCGTTCCCTTTCACGAGCTTTGCTTCTCAGTCTATTGAAGAGTGACCCTTTTTGTGCAGAGCCTTCCAGACTGTCCTTGGAGGAGTTCTTGGGCTCTGGAGATGAAAGAAGAGTGGACCTTTTCTTAGGGATACATATTTCATCCATAGGAGTCCCTAGAGGATTGTCTTCAAAGGTAAACTTTTCTAGGAGTCCTGGGACTTCTTCCATCCTAATGCAAGCTGGTTTCTGAGGTATATGGGTTGTCTTGGAAGGCCTGTGGGGTGTGAAGGATACCTCCTCCCTGTAATCCCTTAGAGATGTCCCTTCTGAGCCCACAGAAGAATGAGCTCGATTTGAGTAAGGGCTCCCATCTCCTACATATTTTCCTGCCCACTCCCTTATTTTAGGATCCTGTGACTGAGTGTTATTGTTGTTCCTGTTCCTTTGGCTTAGGGAATACCCAGGAGTGCTGGGGAAGCTGAAAAAGGCTTGCTCTGAAGAGGCTTTGACTTTGCTGTCCAAGTCCTGCTTTAATCCTTCTGGAACTGAGGTTAGAGGGTCCCAAATGGACCTTTTGATAGCATTGGCTATGAGCCTCAGTGGGGATTTTGGCTGGCCAGCTGCATGCTCCCTGGAAACCACATCTGGAGTCCTCAGAGCACCCTTTGTGTCCGCTGATGAAGTTGGTGGAGCACCATCTGCAAATAAGAGAGGCCCAGGACAACCAGAGCATTTGAACACTTCTTTTCTCCAGCCAGCATCCTTTTTCTCCAGAGCCCACAGGGTTTTGTTGTTCCCACACCCGGGACTGCTCCCACCTGGGTCTGTCCTGTTTGAGCCATACAAGGGCTGCTGTTGAGTACGAAGCCCCAGCCTCTGTTTTGCCTCCTTTAATTCTTGCTCAAGCTTTTCTTCTGGGTGCCTGGTATTTTTGCCATCTTTCTCTTTCAAATCCAGAGATGACAGTGCTTTTGTCTTCCTGTTAAAGTGCTCTGGTTCAGAGGTGTATTTCTGTGTTTTGTCCTTCCAGTTCCAGGCTGAACATGTCCCAGTGTCACTGTCTGTGTCTTCAGGCTCAGAAAAATCAGCAGCCAATGTCTCATTCCCAAGAGGGGTCCATGGAGAACCTGTGGTGCTGCTCTGAAAAGGACAGTGGGGAACATAGCAATGTGTGTCTTCAGGCATCTCCCTGGCTTTTTCTTTTCTTTGAAATACTGGGCTGCAGGGTTTGAAATGTCCTCTTGGAATTTCTGGTGGCTTCTTACAAGAAGCCAACTGTGAAGTGCATAAAAAAATTATTTTAGGGATATAAAAACACTGCTTTGTGTAGGTTCTATTTCATAAAATATTTGATTCCATTTTAATCTTAACATAATATTTAATTTATACACAAATACACATGTAGATGATAATGTGAGAAAAGCTTTTCTCCCTAAAGGGCTAATATTTCTTTAGGAGTAGAGATCCAATACTACTGGAAATTTTAATAGTCTAAAAATAATGTTATTCACACTAAGAATCTGTCATATCTTTATGAATTACCTTTAATATTTTCTTTAGAAAGAAACAGTCCTATCTCCAGGAAAACAGACAAGAGCAGATCTGCTCTATTCTCCTGTGCATTCCAGTTGTATCACCTTAGAGCTTTGAGCAAGCAAAAGAGACCATTATCCATCCTTTCCAAATTTCCAATATTGCATGTTTATGTAGCGCTGGTAAGAATGGAAGAAGTGACCCAGGAAAGATTATAAAATGTAAGATGGTAGTTTTAAACAATTAAATTAGTTCCCTCTTGTGATTATTTTTCCTTTGGTAAAGGTTTAAATTCATTACTCCAGCCACCAAAATCTTCTGCTGAATATAGTAACAGGGATAAATACCCATTTTATGTAGCCAGCAGAACAAAACTAGAGTTCTTCCTTCCTTCTTAGAAGGGAGGCATTTTATCATCAGTGCTATGTGATAATGGATGGTGTGAAGATTGAATTCCTGCTTCCACTTATGTGCCAGATACCCAAATTCACATGGGTGAAGCCATTAATCTGTCTGACTTTTCATTTCCCAGAAGCATCAGAAGCAAGGCAATAATGATTGCACTTTGTTTCACACTTCTGTTTGATGACTAAAGTTGTTACTGGCCAGGATCTTGGATTACAAAAAAAAAAAAAACAAAAAAAAACAAAAAAAAAACCACCTCAATAAACAAATAAACACCCTCTTAATCCTTGCTTTTTAGAGTAAGAAAAAGGCCTCTAAGCAGTGCTGGTAGACCAGGAGCTGAAAGGAGTCACCTCTCCTCATGGCCAGGCAGCGTTGTGCAGTTCTGCTCCCCTGGGACATTCCCTTCCTGGCCCCATTGTCCTGCACCGGATTTCAGCCACCACTGTGGATGTGGAAGAGTTGATCTTTTCCTAGCACAGGCCCTGAGGTCAAGTAATTTTAGTCATGTTTAACCCAAGGGCGAGGACAGCTGTCCAGGGCATGGAGGATGTGGGCTGGTCCCTGCTGCACCTGGCTCCAGGAGTCCAGGGATGTGCTGCTCTTTGCTCAGGATGGTCAGTCACAACTCCTGCAGTGCTGCACTCATGGCAGGCCCACCCTTCCTCATTCTTAAAAAACCTAAAAATAAAAACCTTCAGAAAATACCATGGAAATCTGAGGTCCTGAAGGACACAGAAGATGCTCCTGAGCAGTGGGAGATGTAAAGTCCTTTTCCAGCCTAAACTATTCTGTGATTTTATGACTGATGCAACAGATTAGTGGCTAACTCCTCGTGGGATTGAGGCCTGAGTCTCACAGCCACTTGATTTGGGAATGATTACTTCAAATCCAAGTCTCTTCCCTACATACAGCACAAGTCTGACTCCATCCTCAGTGGTTACTGTGAGAACCAAAACTATCTGAAGGAGCAGAGGCAGCCTGCTGAGAGCAGACATGCCCCACCAGCAGTCCCAGCCATTGTGCCCTGCTCAGTTCTCCTGGGTACCTGTGCTTGGAAGTGCTCCTCTGCAGCACCACTCTGGCAGCTGGCTGAGCTGTCCTTCCCGTGGAGCCCAGGTTTCTTGCTTGACAGCAGAGGAAAGCCTGCAAAAGACACAACTTTTACCTTCCCATTGGTATTGACTTTGTCTTAAATGAAGTCTGCAATTGAAGAAAAAGAGTAGATTAAAACAGCCTCCTGGGAAGAGTTAAACGTGAAGAACTGACCTGCAACATCGTTTATGGCCTCACTCACATATGTGTGTGCCTGCTGTGCCAAACACATGTTGATATTTTCAGCAGTGGACCTGAACTGCTTCCACTTCTTGGCTGGATGTAGTGAAGCAGCTTTTGAGTTCCAGGAACCTTTCTGGAAAGCCAGTCCTCTTTAGAGGGCCTTCAGGCCTCAGAAGCAGAGGCAGTCAAAACAACCTGTGACTTTTGAACTTTGGGTATTTCCAAGAAATGAAGAAAATGGATGACTTCTGAGAGGGCTGTCCATCAGAATGGGGACTAAGTGGGAAATGCATCCACCTGCAGGCAGTAAGGACAGAAAAAAGTCTCCCAAGCCAGGACAGCAGGCAGCACAATGGGGACTCTCCTAGGATCAGGCAAGGTAATTAATTACTAAAGGAGGGAACTTGCACCTGAAGGGAGGCAGGAGAACTTTCCACTACCTGTGCCTATGGGAATTTTACATAACAAATAATCTTTGGACAAACGATAGTATCCTTGATCCGAGATATTATCATGTCCAGCTATAACATGACAGGTATATTTACAGCCCAGTTATTAACTCCCAAACCCAACCATTAGTTCTGAAATCCATGCAAACTTTGGTTCTTCTACATGGGGATTTAAAAGTGCATAAGGACAAAAGCAACATTCCAGAGACAGAGAGGACACTTCCTGCATGTGGACTTCAGCAAGGCCAGGGAGGGAAGCTGAGTTTCCTCTCATGTCTCACCTATTTGTATCCGATCTTGATGCAACTTGTTATGTTTGATCAAAACCGGAGAGACACACTGTGCTGGAGCCTGCTAAGGAGCTCCTGCAGGGATGGCAACCAGGGGCTGACTTTTATATTCTTTAATTGAGCTATGGGAAAACATGAGAATGCACAGTTAGGGTAAAAAAGCCACTACCATCACCACCTGCAGGAGTGAGCCAGGGGGCTTCAGCCTGATCCACTGAAGCCTTGAGCCTCCTGGCAGAAGCAAATGTCATGGTTCAGGACACTGCGGGGAAATGCAAGTGCTACAGCAATGACAGCCAGAACACTGATGAGGGCATAAACCCCCAGCCCAGGGGTCTGCTGAAGCCCATGGGGAGAATTGCTGCCCACCCCAGCTCTTGTGGGTAGGCTTCCAAGAACAGGGCCTGCACATGTGAGAACATTGTTCCACACAAAGCCACAGCTCCCCATCTGTCACAGGGAAAACAGTTTCATTCCCACCAAGATGCTGAGCCTGTATTTTCAGCTTTGCTTTCAAAACAGGATTTAAAAAANAAAAAAAAAAGTTCCCTAGGGCACTATCATGATCTTCTTGGCCCAAAATCCCAAGATAAATTAAGAGCACGGTGTTCCCTGTGGCCGTGCGATGGGGATTAAAGGTCTTGAAAGGTAATATCCTGCTCTGAGCCTTTCAGGCACTATAGCCATGACACTGATTTCCTCTCCTTGGCTGCCTACCCCATGCTGTTTATGAAACATATGTGTTTGGGGAAATACGTCTGAAAAGGATACAGATTTTTTTTTCATGTGACTGATGATCATATGAATTCCTTTAATCAAATTGGATTAAATATAGAAACTATGACTTACAGTCTTCCTCCAGAGAGTAAAAAAAGCCTTTATTCTGCTGCCAGTGTATGCTTACTGTGCTTTACACCTCATTTTAACAGCATACTTGAGGTTCAGGCAGACTCATGCAGCACACTGCTTCCCTCTCAAAGGCTTGTAGCTCCCTCTAGAGCCCTTGAGGCACACGGAAGATTTTAACAAAATGATGGAAAAATTAATTGGCAAGCCATTAAGTAATACCCTTGCTGAGAACAAGCTGAAAATCAGTCAGAATTTAGAGTGACACCCCCTCCAGTCTTCTCTGCTTTCCTCTCTAACTTAGAACAATTCCTCTCTAAAAATCTTTCTTACCCCACACACAAACCTGGATCAAGAATCATTGATTGATCTTTTAAAAACTGAGATCAATTCAGGCAAGACTTTAAATCCAAACCTTTGGTGAAGCCAAACTCTGATGTCTGTGCCAATTCCCATGTGCTTTACAGTACTCAAGAGGCAGAGCCAAGGCTGACAGGGATGCCAGGAGACTTTGAGGACACCCTGTTCCACCTTCTCATGCCAGGCATGGGGGAGCCCTCCCCTGGGTGGGACATCCCACACAGCCTCTCAGAGCATGGCAAAGCCTCATGGCTCCTGGTGCAGGGATCCCAGGGAATGCAGCCCTGTCCTGCCTGTCTGTCTGCCACAGCTGCCTCTCCAGGGACAGACCTCCACAGAGCTTGGTGGGAGCCTCCTCTCAGGAGCATGAAATAGCCCTTTGTGTGCTCTACTGAATTTACTGAGTTATCCCACATGAGAGGCACCCGAGGCCTCCATGGGTGTGGGTGGGTAGTGACAGTGCTCATGTGCACCCAACTTGAAGGCAAGGCTGATGCCAGCAAGAGGAAATGCATCTTATCTCATCATTTGAGACATAAAAATTCATCCAACAGCGAGTACTCGCAAATAATCTCAAAGATTTCTTGTGCATTGAAAGCAAGCAAGCTGAAACGCCTCTCCTAGAGCACTGGTCCCATCATGGGCACAGAGATCCCACTTGTTCCAGGAGCAGAGCCATAACTTCTCTGAAGGCAGATGGGATGCTGAGCAGCAGCAGAAATGCCCCTCGTTGCAGAGGGCAACTTAGGGCAGGGTTAAAGAGCAGCTGTCCCCACCATTCCCAAATCCTGCTGTCTCTGTGCCCAGAAACTGTGGTACTCAGTGCTGTGCACAGATTCCACCCCGCTGCTGCTGTACATGCATGTCCCACACTGCAGTCTGCCAACACCCCCGGCTCCCAGACACAAAATGCACTTTTAGCAGAGCTCTGAGGGGCTCTGGGGGGCTGGTAAGCTCCCCCAGCCCCACTCTGGTGACACCAGACCCAGTAGGAACCTGCCAGTCCTTAGGGCACGGGCAGGAAAGGGTGTGCCCTTGCTGAGGGCTGTGCCCAGGCAGGAGGGAGATCCAGTCCCAAGCAGCAGAGGTGAAACCAAGGGTGGGTGTCTTGTCGGGGGACCCCAGCCCAGGAGGAAGGACACCTATGCAGCCTCAGCTGAGAGGGGCAACCACACTCTGCTTCAGAAGTGAATGGAGCACAATCTCTATCAAAATCACTGCATTCCTGTGTGACTTCCACAGGAAAGGCAGGTCAGCCCAAACCAAGGGAAACTGCTAGAGGACAAGAACCACTAACACTTATTTTCACCATCTCACCTCTTGGGATTGGCTTTCTCCCTTTCACCAGCCCAGAAATGTCACCTGGGGTTTTTTTTCCCAACAGAAAAGAGGTGACAGAGCACCTGTGGGAGTGTGCCAACAGGCACCTCCAGGAGCACTTCTAATGAGTGGCACCAGGTCAGTCCCAGTGTCCCACCCGATCAAAAGCAATCAGGGCAGGGGGCTAGAGACAAAATATGCAGCTGTGGGACAGGAGTGTGTGTTCCCATCTGGAGAACTGAAGTGAACACCACCTGCTGATGGGTATAGTTACACAGAGAACAGTCACACAGAAAGGGAGTTTGAGCTTTTGAGGGTAAGAAAATGGAAAGAAACATTTGGTGTGATTTAGATTTCTGTTTTCTCCACTAGTGACTCAAAAATGCAAAAATTCTAAAGGAAAGGGGGGAAAACAGACAACTAAAATACAGGAAAACAGCATGAATAGAAGGTACAATCACTTCTCAGGCTCTACTCACTCGTTTGGATTTTTCTCCTCCAACTCTGATACTTATTTAACGCCGTGGACTGAAAACTGTTGGCTCTCTGGAGTGCTGAGCAGAAACAGAAGGGACACAGTGTCAGCTAATGCAGCAAAAGCCAGAGAGCAAAAGTGGAGCTGGGGGAAACAGAAGAGTGGAGGAACACCCCAGTTAGTTTCCCGGCGGCAGGGGTCAGTTTTCCGAGCAGCCTGCAGCCGGGAGAGGGCAGCGCGCACCGCCGCGGGATGCGGGAGCTGCTCCCGGCGGGAGCTCAGGAACCCTCTCCTCCCTGATCCCAGGAATCCTCTCCTCACTGATCCTAGGATCCCTCTCAGTGATCCCAGGAACCCTCTCCGTGATCCCAGGAACCCTCTCCTCACTGATCCTAGGATCCCTCTAAGTGATCCCAAGAACCCTCTCCCTGATCCCAGGAATCCTCTCCTCCCTGATCCCAGGAACCCTCTCCTCCCTGATCCCAGGAACCCTCTTGCTGATCCCAGGAACCCTCTCCCTCCTCCCTGATCCCAGGAATCCTCTCCCTGATCCCAGGAACCTTTTCCCTCCTCACTGATCCCAGGAACCCTCTCCCTGATCCCAGGAACCCTCTCCTCCCTGATCCCAGGAATCCAATCCTCCCTGATCGCAAACCGACACACGGGATGGTGGCAGGAAAACCACCTCAGTAGCCAGGGGTGGGGGCAGCATCAAACTGGGGATAAAATCCTTTAGTGGCTACATGGAGCCACACACTGCTGGGCATATTTTAGGGTCTGCTGCTGTCCTTTTGCCTTAAAAAAGGGGCTCCATTATTCAAGAGTTGATTTAAATTGCTGTATAAAATCCCCTCTTTTCTGCTTGGATAAAAAATGCATATATGGATGTGGGGGTGGTGGGAGATGGGAAGAAACAAATGCTGGCAGCCTTTTATTTTCTGCAGAACAATGTCTGTGGCTGTTTTTAGCACATCTTTCAGTTCTGACCAGCTCCAGAACAGAGTTTTGTTCCATTTGAAGGCAGATTGCTCTCCCCACCTCCCTGCTAGCTATATCCTTTCCTCCCTGTGCTTTCTCTGGCTACAGAACCATTCAGCATCTACCTGTAGAAACCCAAACTGTTGCAAGTACAGCTCTCTAGAGATTCCCAGCCTCACCCTTGCCTAGGCAGTGCTGCAGATATTGCATTGCCTAACACCATCCTAACATTTTACTGGTGGGAAACATTCATCCCATCCCTGCAAGCCAAGCATGAGGCACAACTCCTCCAGGTTACCTGCACCATGGATATGGTGCCTGAGTTACAGCACCAAAGGCAGAAAACCCCCCAAAAAGACAAGCTGGCCACACAGCAGGGAACACCCTCCACTTTGAAAAGTCTCCCCCAGTCCTACCTGTACCCTCAGAGAAGCTGCTGGAGCACCCCCAGGTCAGGACACTGCTTACCATCAGCGACTTTGGATGTTTTGGAGCTTTCCTCGGGCAGCACGGGGCTCCTGATGAGCGATGCCCACCTCTGGATGGGGCTGGAGCGGGCAGGGGGCTCTGGCAGCGAGGCCTGGCCTTCGCTCACCTCCGGGTTCCAGGAGTCCCCATTGAAATCAGACTCCAGCTCTGAGCTACAGGGAAAAGGGCAAGATGGAAGTGGGACATTTCAGGGGGTGCAACAAGCACCAGCATGAGCCCTGACAGCAGTGTGGGTGTTTCAGAGGAAGAGGTGCCTGGCAGCCAAAGCTGATGCCCTCATTTTCCTTCTTTCATTACCATTATGACAGGACTGTGATTTGCTGATTTGCTACCCAGCTGAGCTATCCCCATTCCCATCAGACTCTGGATTTGCACCCACAGCCACAACCTTCAGCGCCTAGAATCACAGTGCTGCTGGGAGGGCCTTGGGGTGAAACCCCTTATTGCTCACATAGCCAGGCCAGGCACTTCTGCCTGCAAGGCTGTGCAGCAGGATGAACTAAGGAACAGCAATTGTAATGCTGTGATTGGCCTAGAAACAATGCCCAAGGGTCAGAAGTCTACACTTTTCACATTTTTCCTGCAGATTTGTGAAAATAAGAGGAGAAAGGAGCCTGGAGGAAAGGCATGAGGACAGCCACAGGCCCAGCAAGCAAGGCTGAGTCAAGAAGCTGGAGAAAATTGTAAGCATAAGTCTAGAGAGAGAGTGAAGCTACCTAAGCAGCCTTCAAATGTGCAAAATGCGTCTGTAGGAAAGAAGGAAACAAACCCTCCTCATTCCTAGGAGCCGCTGGGCCAGCCCATGTAACACTGAGCAGCACAGCAAGGCACCTGAGCTGATCACAGAGGCAGGTTATGGCATCCCCTTGTGTAAACCTAATTAAAAACACAGCACACAAACACACGTGTGGATGACATGCACATCCTGACCTTGCCTCAGGGCACAGCACCTGTTTGAGATGATTATTAGCCCTTTTTCTAGTAATCAGGCCATTTCTTTAATCTCTGAAGTCCATGCTGTAGGGAACAGACACCATCAGCCCTTCTGATGTGACCACATTCCCACTATCACACATGACTGTAGCAGGATTCCACTCAGCCTCTTTTGCATGCTAACAATACTGCCAACCTAATTCTTAGCTTTACTGTGATGATTAATAGCTGTGCCTCAAAAGAAGAGGAGCTCACATGGTGAGCAGTCCTGTTGGCATGGCAGGAGAACGCTGCTCCATGTTTACACAGAAGAAAGCAGGGTTTTGTTGTCACAGCCCAGGGCACAACCCAGGAGGAAGAAGAGGAAAAGGAGAGGCTGCTGGGCTGTATAAAGCCACACATTTGGGTAGCACCCACCAGTCCTGGGCCCCAGCTTCACCCAGATGAAACCAGCAGTACTGGAAGGCCAGGGCAGGCAGGACAGCAGGGAAGCGAGCACCTCTCCAGCTGCACTGCTCTCTCAGCAGGCTGAATCAGAGTGGCCTTGCATTTCATGCTAAAACACACTTTTTAAGCTGACTTTCAAGCAATGTCAACCATATAGATAGATATAGACATATATTTGTAAAAGTAAAAATACATGAAGGCTTTGATAGCTGAGACCCTGTGTGGATGGAGAGATACCACACTGAGATCGGGCAGAACGCCACACTAAAGAAAAAGAAAAAGCCCTGCCATTAACATTGATTGATATCTTTCTGTTTTAAAGAGCAAAATGTGTATTTTCCTTGGCCAGCAAGGAGGTAAGTGCTCTAGTATGAGGTTTCTCCTCTTGTCTCTGCTGGAACGGGGGTCATTATTCACAGTACCTAAAGCCTGAAATGCAAAGCTGTGTCCCCGAGCTGGTCATTTTCCCAGTCCCTCCGAATTGCCTGCAGCTGTCGCCCTGGTCTTTTGAGATTTTCTAAGCCTTCTGATGTTTACATTCTTGTAATGGAGTTTCTCGCACACTTTCATGTAAATAATGATTGTTTGCATTCTTCTATGTAGGAGGAGAAGTTTGATGGACTGTTAGTCTGACCAGTGTGGTTGGAAAGGTGGCAATGTCATCCTCCAATCCACTGTCACTTTTGGAATTCTATAAATGTTGAGGTCTGAAAAATAAAGTGCTCTTTTCCTGTTCCTGTTCGGATGCTGGAATATCGTGTGTGAGTGGGTTATTCTTGTGTCGCAGCCGTGACATGCAGCCAGCTCAGCAGTGCCATTTGTCACTTTTCGTTTCCCTTGTCCCCCCTTTCAGGCAGGGATTGTCCTGCCGGAGCAGCCCAAGGCAGAGGGGACAATGGGACATTCGGAGCCACTGGCACCCGCTGTGCTGTCACCCCCTGTGCCACGTCCTGCCGGCAGGAGCCAGGGGGTTGCTGTCCCTGCAGCGGAAGGAGTTGATCCCTCAGCTCAGGGGGACTAGCCGGCTCTCATCGCTGCCTGCACGCCACCAGGGCACCACGAGCTGCAGGGTGCTAGCAGGGGATGCGAGCACATGCTCTGCAGCGGAGCTGTCACACAAGTAGGAAACCCTTCCCTGTGTTCTCCATTTCCTCATGGACAGGTTCATCCTTCCCTGTAAGAGCACCCAGCACTCACAGAGCACAAACCCCATTTACAACCACCTCCGGGAATAGCAGAAAGTTCCATTTCTTACAGCCAGGTTGCTCTCCAAAAATGCACACAGCACCACAAGCGGGTGTTTAGGAGGTGTCAGGAATCTGAATGAGCTTCCC
This sequence comes from Urocynchramus pylzowi, assembly GCA_013397555.1. Lineage (NCBI taxonomy): Eukaryota > Metazoa > Chordata > Aves > Passeriformes > Fringillidae > Urocynchramus > Urocynchramus pylzowi. The sequence goes on from VZRH01003435.1 coordinate 897,435, forward strand.
TGCAGAGCTGCAGTGTTAGTAACAGTTGGTCTCTTGGGTTTGCCTTTTTTTCCTTTTCCTTTTTCACTCCCCCTCTTACTGTTTAGTTCTCAGTAAGAAAAAGTGCTTTACTCAGGGGATACCAATCTAATCTTTAGATGGAATGAACTGCCATAGAACCCTGCCCAAAAGCAAATATATTATCATGAGTATGTAGAAATTTGGCTTCCTCTGACAGCTCCCCAAGGTTCATCAAATTTCAGATTTCTTAGGCATGGGCAGGCTCTCAAAACCCAGGAGAGGCCCAGGGTGTGGAGCTGCAGGATGGGGCCCCCGGTGGGAGGTGGCTGTGTCACAGGATGCACCTTTTGCCATTACACACCCACTGCCCAAATCCCTGTGCAACAAAGACTGTCCATTCCAAGAGCTGAATCCAAGCTGATCACAGCAATGCTCATCCCTCTGATTCAGGCCCCTGTGTGGGATGGGAATGTTTGAACATTTCCTGCAAAGTGATTCATGTGCCTTGTGGGGATTTATGGCTGTGGTTAAGAACAATTGTTATTCTGAGCATTTGTGGGTTTTTTTTGTTTGGTTCTTTTCTCCCAACCCCCCTAGTTGTACATACATCCAGTACTATATTTTGCTATGATTTTCTTTAGCGTTCCAGAGAAAAGCAAGCTGGTCTTAGAGGTTTAGTTGTGTTTTAAGTACCTGCTAGCATCACTGGTGACCATGACTCGAACAGCGAGGAGGTTGTGCTCGGCCATCTCCTCCTCAGGGATGACCCTCACGATGGCCCACTCGGGGGAAGGGGGTGAGAGCCAGGCCTCCAGCTCCTGCTGCTCAGGGATGCTCCTCGCCTTCTTGGGGGAGGTGGGCTCATCAGCCACGGGCAGGCAGCAGCCTGGGAAGGCACAAAGGTGACAGCAGGCTGTTAGGGGAGGGGGGATTCCATGGGGAAACTCACCCCTGCACTTGAGTGGTCCTTGGCTGGTGGTTTCTGCCTGGGCTCCTGAGCTGTACCCAAAGGCACAGGCAAGGTGAGTGCACTGACAGCCTGGCAGGGCAGAAACACCCCTCCAGCCCAGTAGAGCTCTGTCAGGGCTCCTCAGCTTGGATCCAGAGAGAAGGAACCTTCAGGAGCAGCCTCAGCTTCTGCAGCTGCGGGTCCTGGTGCTGCTCAGTGGGATGGACATCAGCCTGGTGCCTGGTGGCAGCAGTACCACACGTGCCAGCCACACAAGTAGGGATTTATAGGCTCTTTTCCTTATGGACCTATGTGTGTGGCAGTAGACAGATGAACCTATCTTGCTTGGCTGGCTGAACCTTCAGCCTCACACTGCAAGTTTAGGACAGTGAGCAAAGTGAGCAAAGGGAATGAGCAAAACAAACACAGACCCTTCAGGTTATTTTTGATTTGGTACAGCAAATTAAAAAAAACCAAACAAACCTGATTTTGTGAAAAGAAGCAGCATCCCAGCAGTTGAACAGCGCTATCCCTGAACTTCACATTCAGGCAGGGGAATAAAGAATAAAGCCATGTTTCCCTCACTCACCCCAAGTGATTAAGACAGGAGATCATTTCTCACTGTGAAATCCTTCATGTCTGAGCAACCTTATCTATCCACAATCTCCCACCCAAGCAGATACAAACATATCAGCTGCAAAGTTCCCTGGGGCTTGGTGCAGAAGGGACAAATGACAAGCTCTAGGAGAGTGGCTGTGCTTGGTTCACTGCCTATGTGAGGAGCTTTCACTGCATCCAATTCAACACTGGTGCTTCTAATTTACACCTGTATAACTGGGGGAAACTTGGGACATGGCTTATTTTCTGATCTGCTGGAGCAAACCACCTAGTTAACATCAACTAAACTCCTATTTAATGTGCAGTGCCTCCATTGCAGGAGTTTTTACCTTGAAGGCGCTCAGGCCCTACATCTAGCTCAATAGCACCACAGCAGCCACGTGTTTCTTGACTTCAGAGGTTACATTTCCTCTGGGAAATGGGAAGAAATTCATAACTCTCTGATTTTTGTGTCTGACTTCTAGTTTGGCCCAACCAGGCCAGCCACCCAAGGATGCTGTGGGCTCCAGCAGCTAAGTAAAAATCAGTTTTGAGCCAATTTGTAAACCCCAAATCCTTCAACTCAACTTTCTCTGTAAAAAATGGTGCATTTAACATGAAAATCACAGCAAGCAAACACAAATAATATTTTTTCAGCTCTTTCTATAAATTCTGAACCCATGCTGGCAATAAACACTGCCCAAGGTCACTTCAAATGGCTGCTAAAGAAAGTCAGTTTTGCCGTTGGCTTGCACACTCAGTGTGTTCCTTCCCACTCCACTCACTATGCTTTCCCTGCCACACTACCAAGAAAGAGGAAAAAACATGTTTATGGCTAACAGACACACAGCTGGAGACCACCAAAACCCACAGACAGACAGACAGACAGACTACCTACAGTGATTCCTGAATCACTGGTTCCTGAACCAGTGAATATATTTCCAGTCAACATGTCCCTCTGCAATAGCTTGCTGCATATCCAGTTTCCAACCATTAGGGACATGTAATAGTCAGAGCAAGTGAAGGACCTCAGGGTGCCATCCAGGACACCAGATGACAGTGATGGATGGCACCATTACCTCTCTGAAGAGGTAAATCTCTGTGCTTGCTTTTTTTCTATTGCATTCTTCTTTTTTTTTTTTTTTNTTTTGCTTTTTTTTTTTTTGATTTTTTTTTTTTTTTTTTTTTTTTTTTTTTAAATTTCTTTCTGGCATCACAATTTTGAACTCTGCACCCAAGAGCTGACCCTCTCAGAAGGCTGTTAAAACAGCCAAGTCCTTTCTGAGCAAGTTTACATCACGGTGATACCAACCAGGTTCAAGACCAGCACCCCTGCCCATGGCAGTCCTCTGTGAATCCCTTCCCACTCAAACCACTCTAGGATTTGAAAGCAAACCCACTCCTTACTAACATATTTTATCAGTATTTTAGTGAGACATATAAATTGAATAAATTATGTTGCACTCAGCTCCATAAAAGCAGAGATTGGACCATCTTGGTGTTTCAGTGCATGGGACACCCACATGGGCACATGAACTCCAACACTGGCTTACACATTCTGCAAGGCATTTGGAAAGTTTAATGTTAGAACCTCTGTCCCTCCTCACAGGGCTGCACCTTGCCTAACAGGCTCAAACACAAAGCAGAGATGTCCCAGATGTCCCACATCATGGGGGTTTTTCGTAGGCTCTGAGGATGTTGCACCACCCAACTGGTCCCTCCTAAGAAGCAGGAGAGTTTTCAATCCCTGAGGACAACAGGGGTCCAGAGCGAGTTCAGGCAGCAGGGATGTGCTGCTGCCAGCCTCGTGTAAGCACCGTGGGGGCACAGTGTGGCCAATCCAAACAAAAGCCCAGAGCTCCACGGGCCTGGATCCCACCTGGCAGTCATTACCTGCTCCCCCACAGCAGTGCAAACACATCCAGCCGGCCACCACTGCGATGCTGCCACGGGCCAGCGCTGCCGCTCGCCTTTGAGGAGGATCCAAAAGGAGAAGTTATGTTCTGATACAAACAAAGCATTCAAAAAGAAATCTGGGACTTCTTTAAAGCTCTTATTTTGCACAGTTAGAGAAGAAGGGCTATATGAATTAATTTCTGCTGAATCAGCCCAAAGGCTGAGTGCTTACACAAAGGTGAGGCACACATTTATGCTCTTGGACAGATGTTAGGCTAAATTAGAAGCAGGTCATTCAGAAAGTTCAAGCCTCACAGTTCTCCCTGAATCCTGAACAGCCACCCATCCTTGCAGCACCAGCAAGGTCCTCAGTGAGATGTCAGCACAGCAAGGCTGAGCAGGAGGACTCTGATTTTCTGGAATTCTGACTTCAGGGTGGAAACCAGGCTGTAAACCTCAGTGCCCTGATTCCCATCATAGTGCAAGTTGCAACTGCCAGGACCTCAGAATGCTAGTGAAGGATTTCAGGCTGCTGCTGCTTGAGTCCTTTCCTAAGTCTGCACCTGGCTCTTGAGTATCTCCAGTGAGGGACACTCCACACCCTCTCTGGGCGACCTGTCCCTCTGCACAGCCACTGCACAGTAAAGAAGTTCTTCCTCATGTTCAGGTGAAACCTCGTGTGAACCAATTTCTGTCCATTGCCTCTTGTCCTAGTGCTCAGCACCACTGAGCAGAGCCTGGCTCTGCCCTTTTTTTCACCCTCCCTTCAGATACTGATAGACTTTGATGAGGTCCCTTCTCAGTCATCTGTTCTCAAGGCCCACATCTCTCGGCCTGTCCTCATAAGAGAGGGTGCTCCAGCACCCTAATCATTTCCTCCCCAGGACAGGAGATTTTCGACTAGAAGCCAAGAGACTGAGTCAGAGGAACTGAGCTTTATAAAAAGTAAAAGCTGCAAAGGTATCCCACGTGCAGGATGGAAAAGGCACAGCCCCATTTCCTGCCTGACCAAAGTGGTGCCATGCCACTGACCTCTGCATGGCAGCACAGGGCCTTATCAGAGGAAACCCCAGTCCTCAGGAAAGAGTCCCTCAAAATAGCATTTGCGTAAGGTCTTACTTCATTTCCATGGTGCTCACTCCACATTTCCTACTCCCTGTGCCTCAGCACGCTAAAGACTTCCAGCAGGGAATTTGCCTGCTCCACAGCATACGTTTTACTGGAAGCCCTACTAATCCTTGGCCAAAACACTCAGCTGACCCTTGGAAGGGGGCTGGAGGAGCACGGACAAGCCAAGCGTGGGAAGGTGTCAGCGCTGTGTCACTGTCAGAGCAGGGCTGTCACACCTGCTCTGTCTGGCTGTCATGCCACCAGAGCTCCTCAGCATGGATAAAGAGGAAACCTCCTGGCAACAAGTGCTGTGCCCTTTCTGGATGCTGGAGCTCCCTGAGCCAGCCAAGGAGCCAGTGTGCTAATTCCCAGATCCTGCCTGTGCTTTGGGGCTGTTGGGTGCAGGGCTGAGGGCAGCCCTTGGGCTCTGCTAGCCCAGGAGCTGCAGCTCCTGCAGCCAGCACAGCTCGGGCTGTTCGTGCTGCTTTAGAGTCTATGTGTACACAGCTCCAGCTTGCTGATAAGATTAAAGGAATTTATGTTTTCCATTCCTTCAGCTGTTGTTAACTTCCTCCTTACTCTGCTGTCAGCAACAGATGATGATCCTTCTCATCCATAAGCCTGCCCCAGTCTTTGACTGACTTGCATTTAGAGAAAAGAACACGGCTTTAGAGTTTGTGGAGGGGTTTTTTGTTTGTTTGCTTGTTTGGTGGTTGGGGTTTTTCAATTTTTTTTTATGCAAGCAGTGAAGCTTAGCTGCCTTCAGCTACTTAGCAGCAACACAGCCAGTGATTTGAACAGAACAATCACATATTCATCTGGCCTTCCCACTCAAATGCGATGAAAAATGTGGATAAAGACAATTTCTCCTTTGTCTGCATTTCAAAACTCACCTCACCCTCCTCACATGGGCAGAGAAATGACTGTTTTCCTTACAGGGAAAGGATTTAGCTAAGCCCTGTGGTAACTGAGAAGTATTCCTATGACTTCAGCTTGCAGGGCTTGTACCTGGGTTGGCTCTCACCCAGAGGTCAGGGCTGGTCAAAACTCACTCCAATCCATGGGCTTGGCCAAAGAGCCCCAGCAGATCCCTCAGATAAAGATACAACCCCCTTTCCTTTAAAACAGTTTTTCTCTCCATTAAGTGTCATGCCAAATGTTTTAATTCAATGTTGTGCCAGTTCACCTTTGCACTTGAGACAGAAATGTCTGCACCAGGCCTTGAATTAGTCAGAGATGCAGCAGTGAGGGACAAAGACATTATAAAAGACCTTTCCCTCCATCTCTCTGGAGATGCTTGCTCTGGCTGAGCCCTTCTGGAAGCTCATGGGCTCAAGGCATTGTCTTGCTAATGAAAAGCAGGCAAATTCAGCATGGCTCTTCTGCTTGCTCAGTTCAGTGCAACCCTGACTCTCTCAATGACAGGCTTGTAAAATTCACTTCGCTTACAGAGTGATAATCCACCATAACCTAAAAAGTATTTTCGCCTTTTTTCTTTTTTAAACAACTATTTGTAATGGCAGCCTCAGTCTGGATGCATTTCAGCATCTAACAGGGCCTTCATGCAGCACCACTGTGCTGCAAAAGCTCTGTGCCCAAGGCAGGAACATGGCAGTGAAACCTGATGTCCCCACAGCTGTTGCCTTTTCTAATGGAAATTCTTCCAAAACTGAGCCTTGGATTAACCCATTTGGAGAGCCAAAGTCATCCCAACGTCCAGAAATAAGAACAGAGAAATCTCCTGGGATGTAAGATCAGGGACTCCCGGATCTCTGGAGGTTTTGCTAATACTTTGGGCTGCCTTTCTTCCTCGGGTACGAGGGCAAAGCTGACAGAGCAGCACAGCAGTGGAGAGATCTTTGCTGTCTGTATTGCGCTGCCTGTTACAGACACAAGCTACAGGGATATTCTTACAGCCCTGAAAGCCTGTAAGTGGCGCCGTGCTCGGAGGTGAGCTTACAATGGGTTTTGCTGAGCTGATGAAAACGCCCCGGGAGTCCCTGGCACGTGTCCCCTTCAGAAACGTGCCCAGCAGCAGCAGCGTGCCACTGAAGCCGTGGCAAAGCAGCAGCCCTTTCCAAAGAGGCTTAGCTCTACCCACCCAGGACACCTGATTTATGGGAAAAAACCCACTACAACTCTGTAAAAGTTGCAAAGCTGTATGTTTATTACAGCGCTGGATGCAGGCGGGGATCGTTGTTCTCCCTAAAGCACATGTGCCCCCCTGAGAACTCCGGAACCATTTTTATCCCCCTTACTGGTACATATGCATGAGGTTTCACAATGGGTTCATGCATATTCATTTTACTGGTTTCGCGTTACAACTTGCAACTGGTCTTTGTACAGAGAAAACTCTCTGGTCATCCTGTCCCGTCTCTTGCTTTCGTTTCAAAGTTTAAGGGGCCCTTCTTAACTCTTAGCTTGGAAATTCCCATTCCCTTTTCCTTGGGCTGAGGCAGTTTTTGTGAGCGCAGCAAAGCTAACAAGACTAACAACAACATATCTCATCTATGCAAGTAAGCTACAAACTTAATAATTCAAAATGGCACATTTCACCTAAATCCGAAATATATTTCTATTCTATTAAATTTTCACTCTGTTTCGCACCTTCTCTGATTACCATCTGCAAGGGTGGATCGCTGCAGCACCCACGTGCCCCCAGCCCCAGCGCCAGGGCCGGCAGCAGGCACAGCAGGAGATGCTGTTCGTGCTCCAGTCCTGCCCCACAAGGCAGCCTGCCTCCGGCCGGGCAGCTGCTGCTGCTCATGACTCATCTGCCCGGCCAGATCACACTGCTGTGACCTGGCACGGAGGTGACAAGGCCTTGGGAACCCTCCAGCTTCGGGCAGAGCCAAGCTCCTGCTGGGGCAGCTGGACCGGGTCAGCCGCTTCCTCCCCACCTCAGGCAGAGCACGTGTTGCCCACAATGGCACAAAGCTCAGGCTCTGCCAGAAAACACTCCCCTCCCCACCAGCAGTGTCGTACCAAGCGGCTCGGCCACCAGCTGGCCCAGGGCAGCTGGCTCTGATCAGCTCCTCTCAGGACTGGCTGCTCCCCACACGGCCCTGTCCAGCACGGACAAAGATGGCCCAAGATGCTCCTTTGAAAATCCCCAGCCAAGGCAGCTGCAGCCAGCTCCCCATCAAGTCGATGCTGCTGGGCCACAAACAGACGGACGTGCTCACATTTCTCCTCCCTCCTCCTCTTCAGCTGGTTTCAAGTAATGTGAGGGGAATTAATTTTTAAGTAAATCCTGTGGGATTTCTTGGCTAAAGTAAGTCAGAACAAATGGGAGCCCCACATAGGAAGAAAGGGGGAGCAAACCTTGGAAAGTCAACCAAAGTATGAAAACTCACACAAACCCAGAGAACATCCCTGAAGGCAGATGAAAAGCATGAACAGAGCCAGGAAACAACAAATTTTAAAATTATATCTACCTTTCTTCTTTGGCCTACAACACACTCAAGGTACTGGTGGTCAGGAACAAAGTATTTGTGGGGCCGGTGGTCCAGAAAACAACTCCAAGAGCTCCTGATCTGCCCCGGCTGGGGGTCCCCACACACCAAACACAAGGTCTGGTGGCTGACCAGGTGGAGATGCCCCAGCAGGGCCCTCAGAGGGGACAGGAAATTATCCCTCCGTGCTGCTGGCAGTGAAAGGGGACCCTGCCACAGCTGCCCTGCCCTGAGGGCAGACAGCTCCACCCCTGCTCCACAGCTATGGAAAAGCAGACAAGAAACAATTCCTTATGGGCCTTGTTTGGGAGATAGGGAGGAAGAATGAAACCTCCTGGAATTAGTTTTGTTTGGGAGATAGGGAGGAAGAATGAAACCTCCTGGAATTAGTTGTCCCAGCCTGCAGTGGGGATGTGCTGTTTTGCCACCTCTGGCACACCCTGAGGGCTGTGAAGCAGGAACAGTACAACAGTACTTACCCAAAACAGCCCCAGCCACTCAGGACTGGCACAGGGCTTTCTGGTCCTCAGGTGAAAGGCACCACCAAAATCCAGAGTGCTGCTCTGGTCAGCGGGGTGTGGGTGCCTGGCACCCAGGGCTGGCAGAGGGCTCACCCTCCCTGCTGTGCAGCTGCCCCACACAGCACAGTGCCCCCACTCAAGGCTCCAGCCAATCTGGCATTCTGCATTCCCAGCTGGCAATCCCGAGGCTCTTGGCCTGCCATTACACTGTGTCACCTCATCACTCATTCACAGGGCAAGTGCACCCTGCCTGGCCTTGTATGGAGCTGCTGACTCAGGCACTGACAGCAGTGGGCAGTTCTAAAGTGGAGTTACTCACAAACGTGGGCAGCTCTGATGGTGAAAGCAAACACCAGCTGGCATCAAAAACCAGCATTAGGAAATCCAGTTAGCAGACCACAAATTGATCTGTAGCACACCCAGCCCACTTTACTGCCTGACTTCTTACTGTGCAATAACCAAAAAAACCAACCTGAGTCCAGCTTACAGAGCAGCAGTGCTTCAGGAAAGCTGTGGGGACAGGAGGAAGGTGTGGTAACACCAGAGCTGCGCAAGCACAGTTGAAATGAACCCAGTCGGCTCAGGGGCAAGATCCCAAGCAGAAAGCACTGTCCAAGAAAGCACAGCCCATGTGGGACTGGCAGAGGGAATGGGGAAACACCTCCAGCTTGGTTAGACCTTGGTGTTACTGAAATACAGGGGTCAGCAGCCCACGAGTGAAACCCAAGCTCAGACCTGCCAGAGCTTCGGCTGCATCCTGCAGCCTGAGCTCAAAACACGTAAGGCTGCATGGAAGCACTGCCTGTGTCAGAGCTGGAAACTCTGAATGAAGACATCCCACTGAGCTATCCCACAGATCTGCCTTAGGAGGCTATCAGGCTTCCAGCAGCATTCCCAAACTGATGCCCTGTCCCAACTTTTCATCTCACCTGAGATACCACCAGGTAGGTTTTTGCCCTTGGAAAAGGATTCCTACAAAAGGTGTGATTGATGGCTGACATTTCAGATTTCAGTTCTTGCCACATCTCCCCTTCTTTCTCTTCTCGCTTCTAGCAGAAGCAATTTCCACTTTGTTGTGGCTAACATGTGGCAGAGTAAAGGGAACTGCTGCTCCCATTATCCATGGGGTGGCACTGAGCTTCCTGGGGGACCAGATCACCTGCCTGGCTTCCAACCACCACTGCCTACAGAGGTTTTCCTGCCACCTCTTCTCCATCCCTGATGCAGGGATGAGCCCCCTCCTCCTGTCCCTGTGCCAGGAGACCATCTCCTCCCACTCTCCTGTGAGCCCATGCCAGCACCTACACCAGTTCTTCAGCAACAAAACACTTTCTCCAAGTCTCTGTCACCTATATCATAAACAAACACTTCTGAATTCTGGCACAAAATATAACCACAGAATTTGAAGCTCTCAAAGCCAGTCAGAGAGTCCCATGATTTTTCTAATGCATCTGAGGGGACAGTGCACATTTATGTGCTAATACAAACTGAACAAAAATTAACAAAGGACAAAAATAAGAAACTTAGAGGAAACCTATTAGATATACTGAATAAGTGTCTTTAGGAAAAATTGATTCTCAAACAAAACCTGCTATGATAGCACACTACTATCATTTGAGAGTAAATATGTATTTAATTAGAGCAATCTGTTAGTCTGGTATATTAAGGCATGTATTAATTATTAATTTGGAGTGCAGCAACAACACTTTCATTTTCTAGTGTCCATCCAAATAGTATTTTTGGACACAGATTCAAAGCACCAAAAACCTTAAAACAAAGACGAGAGTGAATGAATGAATACCTGCAGAACAAATGCTGAAAGGGCAAATTCAATATTGTAGCAATATGGAAATTTCATCATTTCACATTTCAAAAAAACATTTCAGGAGTTCCATCCATTTCAAACAAGTTTGGAGCCCACCACCTGATGAGATTAAAGCCTCCCTTCTTTTTATGTGAGCGCAGTTCATGAAGAAAAGGAAAGAGACTTGGGGAAATATTTACATGACTAATAAGTATACTTGCATCAGGCATTAATACATAATGTCTTCTTATCTTCAGTGACATGATCTTTCAGGCAAAAAAAATCAAGTCATCTGCAAACATGTCATGTCTTCGAAAACATAAATATTAATGCAGAACTCAGTGCATTTCAAAACTCAAATGTTTTGACTGGAATATGAGGAATGAGTGAGCCAGATTTGAATTAAAGCCAATTATAGTAACTAATTGCCAAAATGCTGTGTAAAAATGCAAAGATCATAGTCTTTGCTTGAGGTTGGAAGACACACAGAAGTAACTTTCACTGGCATTTTACAGCTGTAGCAATTTAGAAGAAACTCAGAGGAACAGAAATTACTCTTCTTGGTTAATGAATGGCTGGTGTTTGAATTTGAGCAATTTTAAGAATTTTTGTCTGCATTCTTCTATTCAATTCAAAACCTGCAAGATCTTTTTAATTTTAAAGGTTTAGCATAATTATAATAAAGGTGAATTACCTTTAGTGAATGATGACATGCTTGATTTTCATTAACAGACACCTAGGCAGTTGATGCTGCCTGGCTTTGAGAATGAAAGGTTAGACTGGCTTTAAAAAAAAAAAAAAAAAAAAAAAAGAAATTTAATAAAGAAAATATGCACATCTCTGTACTTATTTTCAATCCAAATGACCCTTGTGGCAACAGACAAGCTCAGAACCCTTTTGAAGAAGCAGTGTAAAGAGGAGGAAAGACAGAGCAGTTCCTGAGCCTGCCAGCGTCACCTCTGCCCTTTTCATGCTGGAATGGCATCTGTGACATCAGGTCTTAGAGGGCATTAACTGTGCAAAGAGGCCTTGGTGTCCCCTGCTCCAAAACCAGGGGTTTTGGGGAGGCAACTAGCCCCAGGGCAGGGCAATCCCAGAGGAGCAGCCTCTCCTTTCAACAACTGCAGCTCTGCACAGGGACACGGCATCACAGCTTTGGCACTGCTGACAGCCTGGGGCTGGGAGCACCCCAGCCTCTGGAGAGAACTCCAGAGCACAGCAAGAGGAAGATCCAGGTCTCCTGCTCACAGGGAGCTCTGCTCACACGGCAAGATAAGGAGCTCCAAACCAGCTCGTGACATTCACACAGACCTTAACCCACCAGGCTCTCCCTTCAGCAGCACTACCAGCAGCAAAATAGGGAACGTGTGGTTTTATTGTGTAATAATTTTGACCAAGAGTGAGGGAACCAACACAAACTTCCTCCTCTCACGCTGATCATTTCATCTGTTTTATTTCTTATCCATACACTGTGTCCTGCCTTGCCCACGAGTACATGGGCTGTCTCCTGCAAGGTATATCCCTCTGCTGACAGGACTGGCTAGTGATTCGCTGCTTGGGCCTTCTGCATCTCTGGGAGAAAAAAATCCAGGCTCTAACGTTACCCCTATTTCAAGTTATTGTACTGATATTTTAGCAGGAATGAGTGAAACTTTATGAGAACAGCATGAACATCTGATGCCTCTCAACACTTCAGTGCCAAACAAATCATCACCTTCTGCAGGCAAAAATACTCTTCTGATGTTTCTCTGCCATTGCCTCTGCCTAAAACTGTAAACTGTGCAAAGAGTAAATTCAGTTTTACCCCAACTGCTTTGTCTGTTACAATCAAGTGCCAAGTATTGTCCTCAGTGGTATTTGTTGCCCCATGTTTTCATAATGGGATATCATCTCCCCCTCAGACAGCAAACTTTTAACCGTGCCTGGTGGCTTTTCCTTTGGCAGGGAAGAAGGAATAGTTCACTGAGAATAACATTTGTTCTTTGGCAATGATGTTGTCTTTAGCAACAATTTTTTAAAAATAATTTCTGTCATTCAAACAACCCCAGTGAGGCTCAGTTCTAATTCATTAAAAAAAATAAAAACACACAATCTTTCCATTAAACTCTTGGGACTATTCTTTCTGGGATTTTTTTTTTTTTTTCCTTGAAATGCAAAGGAAGAGATTATAGCTTAAGAACTGCAGAGTAAGCAAAAGAAAGAAAATGAAGGGGAGGAAGACTTAAGAAAGCTCTTTTTGAGAACCTGCTGTTTTAAAGGAATTCCACCAACAGCTTAAAATAAAAAAAATTAAAATAAAATTTTAAAAAGCTAATTAAATAAAGCAAGGCAACTGTTAACAGGCAGTGGGTCACCACCAGCTTCAGCTTCCAGGGGTCCAGCAGGTACTGGGAATAGCACTCCAGAACGAGTAGCAAAGGTAAAGATTTATCCTGGCTTATGACCTGCTTTTCCTGAACACAACAAAAAATCCAAACACATGAACTTATTACCTTTATGACATATGTTAATATGTAAAATAACAGTGTAAGGAAAGGTAGCAGAGGCCGAAGAGAGGAGGACAATGCTGTTTGTGTGTGCCCCATGCCCACCAACACCAGCTCCTCATCCCCAGGAAGGGTAAATCCCAGCACCAGTCACCCTGGATCTGCAGCGAGGGGTAACTCCTCAGGGACCTTGATGTGCATCCCAAGGGACACACATGCAATGATACCACCACAGTGAAACTCTCGGGCCTCTGGCTCAGGCCACAAGCAGGGTAACACCACAGCATCCACCACAAGAGGAAGGTGCAAAACCAGCATGAAGTCACTACTAAGTCTCTGTATCCAGGAAATCTTTATAAAAGGAAGAGATGAAACAAGGAGATTTATAAAGAACTACATTTATTTTTGTTTACAGCAGATATCATAAATAAAGCCAAAACAATTTTCACCATGTGCAAAATACAGAATTTCCATGTGAAAATTTAAATACAGAGTTGAGAACTATTTAATAAAAATAGTCTGTTAATATTATAAAGTAATATGAAGACAGAAGATTTAGGAGGAGAAGGACAGAATCCTCACTGGGCAGGAAGAGCAAGGAAGACTCTGCAACAGAGAGTAAAAAACACAGCAATAGGAAGTGGTTTGAAATGGCAGACCTTTATGTCATGACCTTCATATTAAAGCATGCTGAGCTTTGTAACAACACACTGCAGCCCTGAAATACACTGGGAGTCACATCCCAGCCATTTGTGCAGGAAATGATGTTTGAAACACAGAGAGATTCTGTGTGACCACAGCGTGGGGACTTTCAAGTCATTTTAGGATACCCACACAAATAAATACAATTGGTTGAGTCGTGCAAATGTACAGACCAGCAAGATAAGGGCTCTGGCCCTTCTGCCTTCCACGTTCCCAGGTAATAAAACCACTCAAACCAAAGCACTCTGGAACCTGGCATGTTGATAGATCAGCCTGAGAACCACATGCACTTTTAGGCTTGCCTACGATGTCACTTGGGGTGGAAGACTAGAACTTGCATAGTTTTGGCTCCTTTGTCTACAGAACCTTTTAAAGCACACTTCTCCAGTAGGAAAGCAGGGAAGTGCTCAGACACTGCTTGCTCATTGGGTGTGTGAGCTGGATGCAAATAAGTGCTCATGTTAACCCAGAGAATCAGCTGGGTAATCACACCCTGACCTTATTTTAAATCTTTCCTTCAGTACTTTGAATGAAGTAAGGCTTTAACAAGTTCTTTCAAGAAACCCTTTACTTGCCTAACTTACCTTAAAGGCACAGGGAAGCACACATGCACAGACACAGAGAGAAAAACATTCCCTACAAAGAGCACAGACATTACCTTTTCTAGAACTGTGAACTCAGCAACAGGTTAAATAATCATGCCAAAGCTCCATTAATATACCAGACACACAGATTGCTCCAACAGTTAAAAAAAACCGCCCAAAACACACAATGAAATGCTTTCAAACAACAAGGTTAGTCATGTAATTTTGGAACTGTAAAAAAAAATCACCTGAGAGCAGAAAGGTTTCAGCCAGTGAGCGGGCGCAGCACCGGAATGTTGAATTGGACTAAAAGCAATGAGGGAGATTGGCAGAGAAGACAGCAGGGAAGAAAACACAGAACTTCATTTGGTTATGTAGGAAAGCATCAGGAAGATTGCATCGGTACAAAGAATAACTGGCCAAAATGAAACTGCCTTTTTTTCATTCAATGATCAATGAGGACAAGCAGGTATGAGTATTATTAGGAGAACAGTAAGATGAAGAAGTCAAAAAAACGACCAATTGGAATGATACCAATAAAATAACCCTCCCAACAGAATCACCTGCAACATCCCAGTGGAATATGCATGGTAATTAAGAGTCATCAGAAAAACATTTTCATTATGCAAGTTCCTGAATTCTGTTGTGGAAATGCAGGGATTTATGCCCCATTATACAAATCGATACAAAACCAAGACTATATATATATTTTTTTTTAAATCTTCTTTTTACACTTTCTACTAGTAAGATTCATTTGGTTTAAGTTCATTGGCCAGAGATTTCCAAGTTTCTTACTACATCACCATTTTCTCTACATTTACCATTATGCTCACTCTGCCATAGTAAACAGCAGGAGAAAACTAGGAAAAAGTGTTCCTAATGAGTCTCCTATTGACAAATCAAAACCAAAATTAATGGCAGCCCAAATTTGGAACTTTGACCGTCCAGCAGTTAGCTGTGTTGCAGGAGTAACCACACTGCAGATTGCCTCTTTTTTAGGGTAAAACAGTTACTATCATTAGCAAATAATTAAAAATAGTACAGTCTTTCCAAGTCAGGTTTTTTAAATGCTGTAAGAAAGGTACAGATACTTTACATACATACAGATGGCCACCATGTAACTGTAATTATTACTGTGTCCACTCAATGTCGTAGCAGTTTGGCTGAATACATATTTGAGCATTAAAGGCAATTTATGTCAAAGGAATGCTGCCTCATATCTAACAATTTTCTTCAAGCACTTTTTCAAGTTCTGTGCATAAAAACAACTTTTTCCCAAAATACATAACCCCTCTAAGAGGTGAAAAGCTCATTCTCATAGTTTAAAGAAAGCAAAACTATCTAGAAGAAAGATCCAGTTTGTCATTTATTTTAAACTGCAGACACATTTCCTTTTCATATCTAAGAGGCAAAACAATTCAAATCATCTTTTCCCACATTATATTAAATCAAATCAAAACAAAACAACAAACCCTAAGACCTGCCAGCCCATAGGCAGCACAGTCATTTGAAATCACTGGCAGGTGATCCTCAATTTTGGTACTAACTGAATGCAACAGTATTTCCTATTGTTTACACCACATTCTTCTGGCTACAAATAAATGCTACAGATTTTAGCCTTTCATTTTAGGCTACACATATTGCCATGTTTAAGGATTTACCTATTTCCTGGTAAACTTCTGAATATAAATAAGTACTTGAAAGGCAGGGAGCATGCTTACCTCGCTGGCTAACTAGGCTGAAAGTAATGAGCATAGGGATGTCACTGTGTCCTTGCTGTTCAACAGATTAAGGTAGACCTTCTGATTAAGGCTGAGGCACATCTGGAAGAAATTTACTCATCTGCTGCTCCAGATAATAAAATTTCACCTTTCTGCCACCAGCTGCACACGTTGAAATGAATTACCCAAGTAAGAAGATATCGCCTAAGAATACATTTCTAGGCTTTTGATGTTTGTTCTAAACCTGCATTTTTAAAAACTTCCAAAAGACACTGGAAGCAGTGCCTGCCCAGAGGCACAATGGAGTGACTTCAGTTACAGAGGAGTGCTCCATAAATTGATATGCCTCATATCAGCCACCAAATGAGGAAGCCTTGAATTGAGGAAGCCCGGTCTACTTCTTTCTACCAGTTCCTTTGACTTAAAATTTCAATCAAGCCTTCACTCAACTATCATTTGCTCTTCAAATTTATTGAAAAACTTCAAATAAATTAGTAGAACAGATAATACCCACTATCAAGAAAAGGTATCCATCACATGTTAAGCAATGTAAACGGCATGACTAGGAGCAATGTGTACACGATTTTTTTGAAACATATTCATGGAAGTAAAAATCTCATAACCTAGAGCAAAGATGAAAGCTACGTGCCATACTCAGGTTTCAAACCCCAGTCATATGTCAGAAATACTCTTGAAAGAACACACATTCCTTCATGGTCTAACTGAACAAAGGAAAAAAATAGCTGGGGAGAATAGGAAGAAAAATGGTTTCAAAATGTACCATCTTCTCCAACGGTCTGCTCACAGAATAAAACGGGGGGAAAATAGAAAATATCCTTCATCTGACTCCATGTTCTGGAAATGTGTTTTGACACTGTCCTTCATGCTCTAACATACAGTACATTTTATGTTGAAAATTTTGATTGTACTTCGCTTCTATCGGAAGGAATCCACCATTCAATGATGTCATGCATCAAATTGCTCAAAGAGCAAAAAAACAAAGCCCTCCAAACCAAAAATTCCCCTTGAGAAAATAGCCAAGCTGTTAATTTTGAAAATTTGAAAGGCACAACTGAGCAAGACACACAGAAGGATTCAAACCCTACGGAATCTTTTCACCCATTCAAGCACATTTTCAAGTGGTAATTCTGCTTCTTGGTACATGTGAGTGAGTACCTCTAGGAAAGCACAGAGGAGTGGCACCCCAAGGCTCAGGAGTTCGTACAGGTAGATATAGTTATTTGCATTGTCCCTGAAATGGAGGTGGGTAGCGTGCAGGAAACCATGCATCCAGTTAGACAGGCGGCTGGGAATGTCAAGCAGATCCCTGGTCACCTGCAGGGGCCAGCTTAGCCTGCCCCGTAAGAAGGAAGTCAGGATACCTGGGGACCTGTCCTCTGGACTGCTAGCAGTGGACAAACTGCTTTCTGTGCTGATCTCTGTAGGTTTGGCTTCCACTTTCTTCCATGCATCTATCGCCTCCTTAGAAAAAACATCAAAAAATAAAAAGTGTTAAATATGCTTCTAAAGTATTTAAGTCCAGTTTCTGCTACTGCCTTCAGGTTTTTACATACATTTTTATTTCCAGTTGCTCCTAAGTTCAACTTTACTTTGCATAGAAAAGCTAAATTCTGTTGAGAACCAAATTATTATTAGATATGCCAAACTCACAGAACGAGGTTTGTATTTTAGCATTGATTTTACTGCACATGAGGTAGAAAACATCCACACACATGCACACACACACACAAGTATTTCACCCTGACCCAGATAAAGCTGCCTCAACATTGCATTAGCAATATAATCACTCCATACCTTTCCATGGATCTGTATTGTTGCCCTTCTCTTTCTGTGTTTTGTACTGATTTTGCAGTGTGTAAAATGAGGTTTACAGTAAAATTTACCTATGAGAGGGAAAAATCAGTTACAGGACAGGTTATCTATACATACATGGACTGAAAAATCACTGTTGCATCCATAAAAAAAAATGAAATCAGGATAATCAACAATTGGGCAGCAAAAGAATGGCAAACCTGGCACTGATTCTGACTAGCAGCTCTGAATAGGTTTCTTTTACAGATTTGCACATTAGTTCAATAACACAAGGCCATTATCTACCTCTTAGGTATAAGATTAATAAACAGCAAAAAACTAACATCCCATAAACACAAAGTTACAAACCAACACAAGACATCAAGAGAGAAAAAAAAAAAAAAGTCAATAATCTGCTCAAAAAGACAACTTTGCAAATTCTCCACACTGATAAAGAACCATTTTGGCCTTGAATCTTTAATATTTTTTGCAGAGGGAGATCAGGTTAATACTCTGATCTACTCAAATACTTTGGAAGGGACAAACGAATTTCAATTCAGTTTGATAATTCCATTTCAAACTGAAAAAAAAAAAAAAAAAAAAA
>VZRH01003435.1:915720-936879 GCA_013397555.1 Urocynchramus pylzowi
AAAAAGAAAGGGAAAAAAAAAGAAGGAAAACCCCAGGATTTAGGTGGGATGAAGCACCCAAGATCTGAACATCTTGTTCTACAGCAGCCTGGAGCCTGGAATAAATCACACTGTGCTAGGCCAGTCCTACTGCTTTCAACTCCTGACCATAACATTGTAACAGAAATAACCTTTATTCCCTGCATCCACGTAAATCTGCCACTGCTATGGCTTGTCCTTATAGATCATGTTATTTAATGGCCAGTTTTAAATGGAGATAAGAATAACTCTGTATTATTGGAGAAACCTCACACCTTCCCCCATCCCTTACTTTGACCAATGATTTGACAAAGTGCATTTTGGTCACTCAACTTATTTTCCACTGAGGATTGCTTCATTTACAGCTCAGGTCTGTCATAAAGCAACTCTTTTGAAAAACTAGGACTGCAAGTACAAGGACTCAAAGATCAGCAGGGACACAAAGAGCACACTTGGCAGACCTCTTCTTGACTGTGCTACCGGGACGGATCTTTCTCCTTAGCTCCAATAAGAGCACCAATACTCAGACATTTCAAAATACTCCTAAGTAGCTCCTACATTACCTTCTTCAACATCAAAGGCATAAATTCCTAAGCGGAGTGTTGTAGAACACATTTCACACTTGAAACACTCCCTGTGAAAGAAGTGGCCTTCTGCACTCAGCCGCTCCATGACATAGACCCGTTTCTTGCAGAAATAACAAATGTCACTCCCTCCAACAGACTTGGGGAATTCTTTTCGCAGAGAACCCTGTTCAAAGATAAAAACACAAATTGTGGCTCCACACCCAGATATAAATCCTTATGAAGGGGGCAGCTGCTTTAGCTGCTTGCAGCGCTGCACAGCACCCTCCAAGCAAAATTACAGTAGGCATCAGTCAGCTTTTTTATTACTCATTATTGTAATTCTGCAGGTTTATGCAGCAATTAATAAATCAGACATCACAAGGACTTTAAGGGGGTGCCTTTGATGCTGGACTTGCATCCAATTTTCCTCTGGGAGTTCACCAACATTTTGACTACTCAGGTCCAAGAGCAGCATCATCCCTGAGTGCTCCCTTGTCACCCTGCACCGACTCAGAAGTGAAGGCACACCTCACCAGCCTCAAACAGCAGACTTGAATCTGCATCCAAGCAAAAAAACACCCTGAATTCTCAGTTCAGATCCAATCTGGAGGAGAATGCAGGCTTGTGCTTTAAGTTCCAGGAGGAAAAGCAGACAGCCTTCAACGCTGCTGTCTGAACCACCCTTCCCATTGCCACAGCCGTGCCTCCCCTCTCAGCCACGTTCCTCCTGAGACTACAGCCCAACCTGGGGGTTGGTTACCTTTAAAAATCACTTTGTTTCCTACCACAAACACTTACAGAACATTTTAAATGCATTCAAAATACAATGCATATTAACCACATGAAACCATTTTGAAAGTTTGTTGAAATTAAGCTGGTAATTAACATTCTTTAATTGCCACGAATCTCATCCTCACTTACATACACATGCAAAAGGTACAGTAAATTAACTAGAAATTGATTAGATGCCACTGGACTTCCCTTTTCTTAATAGAGGCAGGTATGAGGATGTTACTTTGCATTACTGCATTAGGGTTGGTTACAGGTGAGCATGCTGTGCCTGCCACATCCACCACCACCTCCCTCCCCTTCCACTACCCTTGCTGCCACAGAAGAGGTACCACACATGGGATGGAGGAGGAAAAGTTCAAGGCACATTCAGACAGCAGCACACAGTCCACACAACTCATCTTTCATTTGTGAGCAAAAGGCAGTCTTGGAACCATTTATTTAATGTTAAGTAGAACTCACAATTGTCATTGTCATGTAGTCTTGTGCTTAGAAGTTGAGAATTCTATTTCAGATCTGCCATTAGTAATCCATTTTGCTCTGATGGATCACTTTAGAGCATGAATCTTTCCAAACAAACAACCATGCAAATGGAAAACCACACAGATGTGCTTTTAAAACCATGGTGTTAATAGATCAGATAATAACAGTGAAGCTGAAACAACTGAGTTCAGTGCTGGCTGGTAAGTAAAATGTCATCACCACAACACAACACGTTACTTCGCTTCCCAGTACCTGACAGCTCTGAGTGGTGGAGGCAGCAGATGGTAAGTGAGAAATGGGGCAAGAACCTGCAGCTCTGTCCAGAGACCGCTTCTGAATTCAACACAGAACAGTGTCAGAGTTGAGAAACACCCCTCTTCAAAAGGAGGCACGGTGATTCAGCACTCAAGTGTTAAAAATAACTGCAGAAGCATGTACTGCACAAAACTTTCTTTAGAAGCCACCCTGAGTAATAATTGTCTTCTGTTACTAATTCTACAGTAATTACATTTAATAAAAGCCTCCTGAAGTTTTAATTCACAGAGAAACAAGAATAGAAAGAAACAGAAATAGAAGTAGAAGATGTGGTGAGCAACATTTCCATCAGCATATTGTGCTGATGAGCACATGATTCTTTATGAAAGTGTTAGACCTTTCATAAGGCTTCAAGTGCTCCACAACTAGGGTCTTAAGTCAAGATAGCATTCTGGGAACATTACTCTTAAGTCAAGTTACTGTTTCTTTGTGGGTTTAGTCTTACCAGTTCAAGCTGTGGCTTGGGTCTGTGATCATTCACATACAGATTTACAAGAACTTCAGCCACAGCTCCAATTGCACGTGAGACCTTTCCTACAGTCCTCTAACCAGGAAAGGGGGAAGAGATGAAGAATAGAAAGAAGAGCTTTAGTTACCCTTGAAAGAGAATTTAAAGACAAAAAAGACAAGAATGATTTGGGCACATGCAAACATCGATACAGGGAGGCAGGAGAAAGAGCAGAGGCGGAGTCCAGCAGAGCACAAGCATGTTCATGCGTGACCAGCGTGGTCCAGCTGGGGCCACAGAAGGCTTCTGTCCAGCCCACAGACTTTTCCCTGAGGGTGACCGAGAAGTTCCTGATGGGAGCAAATGCTTCTCCTCAAGGCTTCCTGCTGTGACCATGAAAGGCTGAGCTGGGAGCCACTGCCTGGCTATCTGAGCTGGACATTCTGACATTTAAAAAACCCCTATTGTTCACTTCAACTTCTCTGGGACTTGGTTGTTACATTTCAGAACAGGGGTGGGATTGAACTCCATATTAACGCTCCCCTAATTGTGACATTTCAGGGAACATTCTATGAAAATGTACGGGCCAAGTCCCACACAGGAATGTTTTGTTGGTGCTCACAGGGCAACCATTTACCCTCTCCCCAGTGACACATCACAATGCCAGGGAGAACTGGAGAAACCATGCTCATAAGAGGGAAACGTCTCCTTTAATCTGCTTCATCACACTGCTGCAGCCACCAAAGTCAGGCTGTTTTTAACCAAATGTATCAGTCAGGCCTGCAAGGAGCCAGCAGTGGCTTAGGCTGTGGCTCCAAATGCACAGTAGACAGACCGATGGCTGCATGGTCCGTGCTTCCCTGCCAAAACACCTGCCTGGGGACTGGGACAGAGGAAAAGCATGTGTGCATGAGTGTGCGAGTGGCAGCAAGTAGACAGCTACTCTGCTCCTGGAAAAAAGGCAGTAAAGACTTCACAGATTTACAGAAATATTTTCTACTCTAAATCAAATGTCCTGTATTGATTGGGATTTCAACTTTCTAGTCAATGTAAGATCCCACAGCCTCTCTGGTTGTGCAGCAAGGGCCATCCTGGTCTGGCCAGGGGTCTGGCACTCTGCTTCTGAACTCAGGGCACTGGTTTTTTCCATGAGGATGGATACATGATATCATATCTAACATTCCATTGTCCTCTCACAGAGCCCAAATTTCAAGGAAGTCCCCCTCTTCTCAGTGAAATAATTTGTTTACTGCCACCATACCAAGTGCTAATTGAGGGTTTTAAAATACCAGAAAGTTACCATGTAGAAAGGAGAAAAATATAAATGCAACGGCATTTGGAATACTTTAAAACAATTTTAAAGCATTTTCTATCAAGTTTTAAAACACTTGTAATGCACTGTGGGTGTGTTTTCAAAAATTATTATGGATAAAAAAATTCAAGGGAAGATGTCCAACCCTTTACAGCTCTCCTTATCTTTTGAGAGTTATCTCATAATTAACTTGATATCCAAGCAGGTACAAAATATACACGTTAAGACTACAAAGGCCATTTAAGGGACAAATTTCTGTCCTGTTTGGTTTTGTTTAGTATAAAAAGACTTTAAAATATTATTCAATATCTGGACAACTTGTGGGTAACAACTGCAAAGTGAACTGCTAATTACACAGCACAACACTGTCCCAAGGGGCACACCAATTTATAAACCACTACAAGAAGCACTACTTGCTACTACAGGAAAACTATGTTCCTTTGATTTATTTAAGAATATGGAACAAAAAAATTCTGCACCTCTGAATATGCTGAGCAATTTCCAGGCCATGTACAAGTTCTTGTCCACAAGATCCAAGGTAAAAGAAAGTGTTCAAAGTCAGTTGAAGCAGAAATTGCTCCAGTATTTTTCTAGTTCCTTGGACTAGAAAAATACTGGAGCAATCAGTTAAATAACAAGGATGTGCTTAAAGTGCAAGTAGTTGAATTTCAGGAAAATTATCCTTAAGCCTGAACTACACCTTGAAATTCATCAGGTTGGCTGATTTCTGTTCTCCATCCATTGGAACAATCTACGTCAACATTAAAGCAGTCAAAACAAGAAAACTGCACGTTTATACACACTTTAAAAATGTTATTAAAAAGGAAATGTTCCTATAATGAATGTGAATTCACATTCCAACTAAAGCAAGTGAGATTTCAATTTAATTTAGCAACAATGCCCTTAAAACCATGGTTTTACTTTTGGTCAGCCCTGACTTGGTCAGGCAAGAGATATTTGCTGTACATCCCTTCCAACAGAACTATTTTGTTCTGTTCAAGTGTCACTAAATCACCAAGCAGAAACACCAGGGCAGGATGAGGATCCACCAGGGCAGCCCCAAGAGCACCTGCCACCCTCAGAGACATGCAGAGAATATCCTCAGTGCCTCTGATACCACTGCAGGGAATGTCCTTAGTGCCCCTGAGGCTGCTGCTCTACTCAAGTCACACACTGCTTTGTAATGCTGGGGCCACTGTCTGCATGGAACAGGCTACTGCTCACAGTTCAGGCAGCTTTATGCCAGCAGCTTTAAAGCCTTTGCTGAACAGGAATCCTAAAGAGTTACCTTACACAGTGAATTTCAGGGAACACCCAGAAAACACTTAAAAATCCCAAGCATTTGTGATTTCCTCAGACTGTTGAGCTGTCAGGGGCACTCTGCTTTTCAGCGGGTTGACCAGGGTGGTTATTACCATGGGAAGAGAAAGCTGCCTTCTGTACTTCCCTGTGTTATTATTCAGAACTGCACAGCCAGCCAAGTAAGCCTCAGTAGCATTCTCATAAAACAAAGGAAACATGCTCTCTGCCTCCAAAAGCATACAATGCTTTCCCTTTGTTCTTTCATATCCTTAATGATTTTCCTGGTCTTATTTTGCTTTAAGGGTAATTTATTTACTTTTCGTACAATCTGCTACATATATTTTCCCTCTGAGATAAACAATATTTGAGTAATAAGTTACTGTGTGTAGGAAACACCCCAGCCCTGCTTACTGCTGGTAATTAGAGTCACGTCACTGAAGGGAAGTTGTTGGTCCAAGCTCTGCAGGGAGTAAATCGATAACAAAAAATTCCCAGTTCTTACGACACACTGTGTGGATTCACTCATGCAAAGCTCAGATGAACAGAGTTTTCTGAAGGTCAATCCAACCTTGAGCAGAAAACAAGAATAACCAAAGCCCAGCCTGTAATACAATATATGCTAACTCTTAATTCTAGCTATTTTTTGACAGCTGATTGAGATTATTATTGGCATATTGCACACAGAAGGTAATTCTTACTAAGTTGTAATGATTGCGTGTCTTGAAAGAAACAATACGGTCCCACAGCCTTCTTTTCAAGTGCTCCTTGCAGGACTTAGACTTAATAACAAGTTTCTGTAATTAGACAGTATGGTTTCATAGCCACCCTTTTCAAAAAGTGTGTCCCCATAACTAATACTGTTCCAAGCAAAACTCAACAGGTGCAATGGTTTGTCATGTCTGGCAACAACCTCAGAACTCACCTGAAATTAAAATGACAGCACTAGCTATTTAAAACCATGGGAGTGTGCTGATATTCATAGGTCATATATCATGAAGCCTTACAGGACTCAAAACACTTCTATTACCTTCTGTTTGTCTGCTGGGGAAAAAGCAGAAACACTGACAGCAACACACTGCAGCTCTTCCTGTTGGTTTATGAATCCCAAAACACTTTCTGATACTGAAGTCTACACTCAGCTAATGATAATTCTCAGAATAGAGAGCAGAAATTCAAATTTTGACACCCATAAACCCCCTCAAGGTAACAGAGACATAGGTAGTTCCTGGTACATATTCACAGCACTTGAAAATGCTCATTGTGCATCTGAAATACTGCTGAATTTTTATTTATATAGCACTGCACATTTAGTCAGTGTTTTATAGAGCAGGATAAAATTTTCACATTCTGAAAAGTGTGCAATCTTAAAGGATAAAACACAGGGACAACAATTTGACCATGAAAGGGGAGGGACAGATTCTATTAGCACACGTGCCCCTGACAGGAGGAGTAAAGATCACCTTATCATTACCACACCTGCTGTTAAAAATTCTCCAAAATGCCACACAAAATAAACCATATTTACAACTATGAAATTCATAGTGTACAAGAGGCTGGCAGCCGGTACAACACATGGAGCTGTGTATGCAGGCATCAAAATGCTCATGCATGTAGATCTGCCAAAGTGTAAATGTAGTCCTACTTAACCAGTCAAATATTTACCCAGTGAGATGAACGTGTATTTACTGTGCTGGTGACAGAACTAGATTTTCTTGCTTCAGCTGAGCTGCATTCTGCCATTATCTCTAGAGAGAGCACTTTTCAGCTGAAGTAAACTCAGCCTGAGTGAAACCAAGTAACAGCAAACTATTGCCACACCATTTAAATACAAAGGCAAACTAATCAAGGCTGTCAGTGCCCATTAAACAAAATCCAGTTTTTAAAATACCCGGAAAAAAGACTGCTCAGGACAAAGGTTCTTGTTAAAATCCCAATGAAATTATTTCTCACAGAGTTTCCATATGATTAAAAGCCTAGTTCTCATATTCTAAAGGGTTTTTTCAGATAGCTTGGGTTTGAGTTTTGGTTTTTTATAATTCTCTTTGCAGAGTCACAACAGTTCTCCAAATCCAATGAACATCAGCCCCAAATCTTTTGGAAACCACCACCTGGCTTAAAACCCATCACATGCTACACCTCTTAGGTGATAAAAAGTAAGAGGAAAATCCAGGCAAAGGAATTACTTTGAAGCTGAATGAAGGGAATTAGGGGTTACTAATTACTGCCGCGAGGCACCTGCTGAGCTTGCAGTGTCCTTGAAGGGCCATGTCTCCTGTATTTCCCTGGGGATTGGGAGCCAGGCAGTCATTGCAACACAGCCCATTAGAATCAGCCTCAGCAGTAAGAACTGAGTATTTCTGACGCAAGTGTCATCTCCTTCTTTCCAAGCATGGATATTTCCTCTCCATAAGTTCTGCTGCTACAAGTTTTGCTGTATTCTAGCTATTCACATACAGAAACAAGTTTAAACTACAAATAATTAAACAAACAATAATAAAATGTCTGTATTGGTAAATACTCATACAATTCTAAGACATGTCCATTCTAAGATGTGGTTAAAATAACCATCATTGTGCAGGTTTTCCCCTGCAGAGCACACGGATATTCTTATGACAAGAAACATAAATTCCACCCAAGAAAACTAACCAACCCCACAGCACCCAGTTTGCTTTATAATGTGAAGCTTTCTTCAGCATGCCTATGTTAATCATCCAACAGCAGATAATTTAAAATAAGCAGCAATGCAAAATTTTCAGAATTGAAGTAAAAAAATGTTAACCATTTGCTTTCTTCTTCGGCTTTTACCTGAGCCATTTCTGATGACGACATTTCTCTTACAAACATGCAGAACTAGCAAGAGCAAAAAAGGAAAGTTTGATTTAAATGTGAATTACAACCTATACAACAGGTCTCCTGGCAGCACCTTATCCAAGCTATTTCTCAAGCAGCTTGAGTACAAGTTTGGGTTTTACATGAAAAATCTCTTAATAGAGTACCTGTTGAGAAGAAACAGCAGAGGAAGCTGAACCAACAGATGATGAAGCAGCAGCAGCTGAATGATGAGGTGGAGGGCAAGAGGGAGTTGGGGGCTGAGAATAGGGTAAACCTTTAGTAGGTAGCTTATTCTGTATAGAGCAGAAACAGGAGAGTTATCCAAGAGACAGTGACATCAACACAGGTTAAGTTCACAGTCATGCATCAAAAAAACCAGAAACATAACAATGACAGTTCTACTTTTCTCACTACCTCTGCACAGTAAGAGCCTGTGGAAATCATCATGGCATCTTCATGGTAAATGATATTATTGTACTATTTCTTTAATAGAAATATTCACAGTGGGCAGTAAGGTATGATAGTGCTGGAAGAAAGCATAATGAAATCCAGCAAAAAACAGAGTGTACCAAGTACCACTGCTCAGCAACTGATTAGAAACTGTGAGCCAGCAGCGTGTGCTTAAGCACAAGACATAGTTTATTTGAACACATTTCTCTCCTGCTAAAGCACTCTGATTAGCTTTATGATTCAGCTTGTTTCACCTCAATTAAACTATGCAATAATATTTAAACAACACTTTTTACTAGTTTCAGTGGAATCCACATTACTTTTCAGATCCACACAGAATGAAAGGAAGTTAAAACCAAAACCACTGCAATTTCTTTCCCTTCATGAATTCTTATACATCTTCCAATTCAGCAGTTCTTCAGGTGCAAAACTTAAAATTCACCTTCGGAAACTCCATGTATCCAAACATTGAGGCGAGATGTGCTGCTTTCTCTTTAATGTTCTTTTTATGGAATTCCCTATTTGCTATGGTCTGAGCTCTTTTCTGCAGTGACAGCCAGGGAAGGACAGCCAAGAAAAGAAAGAGAGAGACTTCAGTTAAAACCACATCCATCAACAAAACACAGAAGTTTGTAGAAAGACTTCTTATTGTCTTAATACAACCTACAGTCAACAGAGAACAAGCCAGCAAAACCACAGTACACAGATTATGACAGGCATTTAAGAGACAGAAAGGAAAAGAAGTTGCTTGTCACCTGTTTAATTTTTTCCTCCAGGTGCTGAAGACGCTCAAGCACTCCAGAAAGTACAAATGCAGCAGAACAGGCAGACGTGAGATTTTCAGAGGTTTCTGACAGACTGGGCTGGGGATCTGTTTTGTGCACAGTCTTTGCTCTCCTGGCCATATGATCAGAACCATTTAAAGACTGTTTGGGTTCCCTGACCTCGTGCTCACTCCTAGCTACCACCTGAAACTGGGAAACACTTGAAGTGAACAAAACTCTGCTTTCTGCACTACCATGCAGTATATGCAGCTTTTAAGGATGCTTCCAAAAGAACGGCACAGTCATGCACATAACTCGAGATAAAATGTTCTCACATCACTCTTTGCACACTGTCTACGGCACTTCTGGTGCTTGTGCACATGCACTGAAATAAATCACTCCTACACAATTTGTGCAGGCCATGACATCCTTCTCTACATTTCTGAGTTTTTGTGAATAACCTCAGACAGCAGCAGTGCAGAAGAACATCTTCCTCTAGGGTTTACAGCACAGGTTTTGGGTTGGGGTTTTTCAGCAGCACATCTGCCTGAAACTAAGCTTATAATCAAATTACATTTATGAGGATTTCAACAGTAATTCTTGCCATAGTTCTAGATCTAGTCTGACCCAAATCAGTATATAATGTATTTCAGATTTGAGGCAATTCCTAAGGAATTCAAAACACATCTCTGAATTTGAGTTTTCATATAAAATAGCTTCTGACCAGCAGATTTCTATGCAATACAGATCTCATTTCACTGCAGATTGCTCTTGAAGTGCCACTACAGGATGTTTGCTTCAATTTAAAACTCTGATGAAAAGTGAATATTAATACTGTTTGAGATGAGATCGCTTTCAGTGAAAGTACTAAGAGAAAAATTTAGACTACATTGTCAAACATTTTTTCCCCATATATGTGATGCTGCAAAAGAACTTTCAGCAGAAATTCTTATCACAACTTCTACTTACAGAAATAAAACACCTGGGCACCAATATCAGCTTTTCAACGCTCAAGCTTTTATCTTAGATATTTTTGTCAGGTTTCTCTCTTAGTCTTATCATTACAATAGCCCAAGGCATCAAGTACATGCACAAATTTTTGGGTACTGCTGTAGTTTTCTCACATGTTATATGTAGCTGTGTAATTCTATTCATACAATTTGGAGTCTAAATATGGTAACACAGATATCAGCACTTATGTTCTCAGGGTATTTCCACACTTTCAGAGAGTTTTCTCATCTGGCGAAGCAGGTGTAAAACAGCCTTTTCTAATGGGGTTTTCACAATTCTCAGCTAAATGTGTCTGTGAACTCTGCAGTTTCCATCCAAATATTGCTTTGTATTTTGTATAGCTCTCCAATAACAGCAAGTTCCCAGCAGTGAGAGAAGTGCTGTGCTTGCCAGGTGTTACCCATAGGAGCTTCCTACCTGCCTTTTTGGATGAGGTGGATGAAGGCTTGGATCCACAGGTTTAGCAAAGCGAGGATTAGCAGGAGGGTCAGAGGAGAGCAGGGTTGGTCTACCTGTTAGGTCCTTGTAAAGCATTTTTTAAAATTGCAAAGACAGAGTGAAGGAGGAAAAAAAAGAAAGATAGTAAATAGGATTCAAAGAATTTCTGAGGCAGAAAGAAATAAAAGCTTCTTTTAAAGACGCATTACTATGAAGCTTAACTACACATTTTGCAGATTTTTGGCACCCACCCATTTTATTAGCAACTTCTGCAATCAAAGATATGCTTGAAGTTGAACACATTCAGTACTTTTTAACAGAGTTTATGATCAAAATAACTTCCTTCAGCATGGCCAAGGAAATCTCTGGCCACTTACCACACACCAAAAGCTCAGGGCATTGACAAGTAGTCAGGTAGTGTGCAAACAACTTTGGTTGAAGAATAGACAAAGTCACTGGACATCTATAAAGCCTACACTACTGGAGGACCTAAATATTTAAATAAACAAATGGATACAAGGATGAAGAATTAAGAAAGCCATCATCTTTGTCAAAACATCCACACCTTGCTCATCCTTCCTTCAGGTCTTTCACATTACAGATCTAAACTCTGCTAATTCCAACTATTTCTGGCTGAAGTGTGATTTTGAGCTTTTCCCCCTATCTTGGCAGCATGGGATTGCTTTTAAAATACCTCTAGTCACACTAACAACAAACCATGAAAATGCTGTACGATGCACAAATGTATTCCACTCTGCCTAGTTTTGGAATGGAAATGGCAGCCAGACATATCTTGCAAGAGATTAGGTTTCCTTTTGACACTTCCTAGATTTTCCATAAAGACAGACTCCACAGAATAGGCAGTCCTTTATTAGAAAAATACAGGCAACAGGCCTTCTGCAATACTGTATGCAGCCACCTTGGACTTCCAAATAACACAAATTCTGCAGGCTCACTTCCTTGAGATTAGTTCTAGACACTGTAACACATAGCAGTACGTTATT
This sequence comes from Urocynchramus pylzowi, assembly GCA_013397555.1. Taxonomy (NCBI): domain Eukaryota; kingdom Metazoa; phylum Chordata; class Aves; order Passeriformes; family Fringillidae; genus Urocynchramus; species Urocynchramus pylzowi. Next base: position 927,453 of record VZRH01003435.1, read on the forward strand.
GTTAGACGCATTAGTCAATCTATATGAGTTGTATTTGTTTACCAAGTATTGAGAGAAATACTTTTAATTTGCATGAAGTATTAAAAAGACAACCCACTTCAAACAGCTAACAGACTCCAGTCTTCCCTGGGAAATCTGCATCACCTTCACAAGGAGGGACTACAATTCAATTTCAGACACTGCTTTCATGTTCATCTATGACCTACCTGTCTCTGCAGAATTGTATTTGAAGCGTTCTCTTCAAACTTTGCCAGCAGCTGAGTTGCCATTGATTTGACTTTGTTCTGGTTCATTCCTTCTCTACCATCATTCTGTTTTTTCCCATTGTTTGTCCCCTGGCTTGGAAAGCCTGAAGTCTGCAAGGAAACAACAAACTGTTTTTCTTATGTTTCCTACATCACTCATGAAGGGAGAGGAGGAGAGAGGTCTAACATCCTTTTCAGCAAAGGGTGAAAGGAAATACAGTCTGCAGTATACTAAAATGACATGTTTAGCATGCAAAAGTCACAAAAAACATTTTTTTTGGGTCCCAGAGTACAGTAAAAGGGAACATTAATCAGTGCTGCTATTTATAAAGCAGAGTCACAAAGGTGACTAATCAGAGAAGGGCCAGAAACCAAGCTGCAATGCAGACTCTTCAAATAAAAAAATTGTCTAAATAGACAATTAGGAAAAGGAAAAAAACCCCGATACTTTAAATGTTCCTGTGTCAGAACAAAAACTAGTGAAATTTAGTTCATGCTCTAGTCCCTACCAAATGATTAAAATTAATTTAGCTCTTCTTGTGTTCATGCCACAGTAAATTCAAGGCTTTAAGGGAGAGGCTTTTTCCCTGCCACATTCCAAAGGCCAAACCTTGGCCCCTCAACTCCCCCTGTTTCCTCAGTGGGAAGCAGTGGGAGTTCCTCTGGTGCCCACCAAGGAGCTGGACACAAGTGGGCACCACTGAACACCAACCTGCTCAAAGACACCAAAGAGTCCTTTCCGACGCCTTTTGTTAGTCTCATTTTCTTCTGTTTTCCCTTCAGCCTGAAAGGGCAAAGCCAAAACAAGTTACATGGGTTACTGCAGCAATTCCCAAGTTTACCCCAGCAGCTCCTCCCAGGAGAAGCTCCATTACCAGGCAGGTGAGGTCTGGGCTGTGCCCAGCCAGGCACACACAAGTGAGCAGTGCCAGCATCAGGGGGTCTCACTGCCTCGCCAGACCCCCAGCTCAGCAGGATCGCTCCTCGTGCAGGTATCAGGGCAGTAAAAGCTGTCACACAGCCCCTGACTGGGAGCTCTCACTGGACTCCAGCGCATGAGAACACATGCTTGTACACTGTGCTGAACAGGCCCTACAACTTGGTATTTATCTTTCCCTCTTTCAGTACTGAGGAGTCTATAATTCATAAAGCACTAACATATCCTTGAAGAAAAAGGTTTTACAGCATGAGTTATTCTGTGAATTTTCAGCTAGACTGCACGGCTTTCCACAGAAGTAACAAAATCCAGAAACCCCTCACTCTTTCACTGTAACCCTCAAATCTCTCTTGAACCATCTGTCTGCATGCAGATCATGAATCCATAGCACAGTCATACTTCCTTTTTTGAGCAATTACTGGCTGCCTTACAGGTCTGTCTCCCTCATAAGGTTCACCTCCCTGACTATGGCTGAACATTGTAATACTTAAGCAACCAAACTGTTTCTTTTGTGCTCAAGCCATGCACATATTTCATTATTTTACTCAACTAGAAATTACACAAATCAGTAATACTTCATACTCAGTCTGCACAAACTTGAAAAGTAGTCAATGCTGGCAAAATTTTATCACTTCTTATAACATTCAGTTGTGAAGATTTGATACAGTGATAATTTATTAACAATAAACTATATTCCAATTGTTGGCATTTGCCCACGCTGTAACTTAGTGCCTGCTCAGTCAACTGAAAAGACCCCAAAAAGGAATAAAGAAAGATCAAAGAATGCAGGCTTCCTTTTTACATATAGACTGTTTGTAATAAATCATTATGCAATGAAGATGAGTAATCCCAAACAACTTGTGGGCAAACACCAAAGGAATCAGATGACAATATTTCAATTACTTTGCTTTGCTATGTTGTCTTTCAAGCAGCAGCTCAGTCTAAGCCAGCTTTGCACTGCCTACAGTCATCAGTCTACCCAGAAAGGGTGAACACAGAACAGCACAATGTATTCTGCATAATAGCCTGGGCCACATAAAAGCAGATTTTGCTTGAGTGAATGGAGCAAAGCAAGATGCTACCTTTCAGAAATAGGACAGAAAGGACTCCCATTAACACGCTGACAAAGAAGTGAAAGACAAAGCAATTTAATTGCCGAGCAAGACTCCAAAAGGGCTGTGCCCTGCGTTGTGTAAACACCTCCATTCATTTATTAGTCTGGAGCACAGGAAATCTCAGTTCCTCTCCAGTCAGGCTGACACTCCGAGGAGAATGGAAAACATGATCCAGCTCAGCACAGGCTGCCAGAACAGCCACAGCCACCCCAGCTCCAGGCCCCTCTTCCTGGTCTCTCACAGCCTGTGCTGAGATAAAGATCCCTCCTCCAACCCAATCCAAGGCCAAATTACATGCCATGGAAGGTCAATAAGCAACAGTCTCTGCTCTCCTAAAGCCTGGATGGAACATTTGATATATATACACCTGGATAATGCTCAGTACCACATTTTGCAGGGGAAAGAACCCTAAGAAAACTGAAGCCAAGCCAAACCCTGAACTCAAGCAATTGCTTTCCAAGGAGCTTAATTTCCCAGCTAGTTTCAGCTGGTTATGGTACTCCCAATCCAAGTACCCTAACCCACCTTGCTTGGTTTCACAGCCCATCCATGACAGAGCTGCAAAACCTCGCACAAAATGCCTTGTTTCCCAAGCTGATTTGGGAAATAATACTTCCACTCCTCATTTCTATCAAGCTCCTATAGCGTGAAACCAGAGGGGCCCCTCAAGCAAATCACCTCGTGCTTTCATGTACTGCCAAGAACTCCAGCTCCCGTTATGACAGAAGGCTTATTTCATGACAGGAGGTTAATCAGAGGCTCTATGGCTCAGCAATGGAAAGCTCTCCCCACTGCTAAAAGTCTGTTTACTTCTGCAAACAACTCATTGAAAAACAACACTGTGGTCATGATAAAGGTTTTCCTTCTAAAGAAGTCACCCACAAGAAAAAGCAAAGTTTATTCTGCCTGTTTGGTTTCTCACAGCTTGGCTATCTGAGAACCATGTCACTTGTGTATATATGGGTGGCAGGAAAAAAATATTTCCTAACAAGGATATTTGAAGTTACTGCACAATTGACTATCCACAGGTTTTGAAAATGTGTTTGCTGACAGAAAATATTCAAGATGGAAGTCAGTGCAGGAAGTATCTGGAAATTCTGGAGTAACTCTTCAGGTAGAAAAAAATAGAAATCACATTTCTACAAGACAAGACAGCGACAAATTTAAAAAGCAGTATATTAAAATACTGAGAAATTCAGTAGATGCGTACACGTGTTAACTCAGGCCTCTGCAAAGCTTCAAGGCTCTGTAGTCCTTAATCACAGCATGTATGGGCATGGATTTTTTTTATAATACTGGGACATAACAGGGCCTGTCAGTAAGTTTTCATTAATAAGTAACCAAGAGAGAAAAGTATACGGGCATGACTAAGAGATTGTTATCCCAAAGCTGCTGATCAACCTGCCCACTGTTTGTCACCATTGCAGGTTTCTTCTGCAGAAGTTGGAAAGCTTCTCTTCAGAACCCTGACAGCATCCACAAACTGTGCAAATCACTGCTTTTTTCAAAAAGCAGCACTCCCTCCCAATCAATAAACAGTCCAGCATAGCACTGATTATTTGAACTGGTATATAATAAAATGGCTGTATATTTAACTCCAGGAATACAGAGCTACAGGACTCTTTTTCTTGCAGAAATTATTATTTATTTCTTATTTCTTGTAGAAATAGCTCCGAAAATTATAGCAGTGTATATATAAACCCCTTATTTCTGAGCCTGAAAATTTATTTTCATCTTTTCAGAAAAAAAATTCATAAGGCAAGTCTTGCTTCACAGCTCACCTTTGGTACTCGTTTTCTTGGTAAAGTTAAATTGATATAATTATTAAAGATGAAATTTGATGATTTTGCTGAACCAAGATCATTATTTTCTCCATTTTGCTTCTTAGCAGCATCTGTTGAAAAAAAACAAGTGCTTAGGATATTTACTTAAATTTTTTTAAAAATTATTCTGACTAAGCCAAAGCTTTCCAGTTGAGTGCTGGTAGCAATTATATACAGAAACACAGGCAAATAAAAGTTAATACATACAATGTAGGGTGGCCTTTTAAAAAAAGAAGGAGAAAAATACAAGCATGAATGTGCTGAGTGCAGTCATCCCTACCAGGGAATCACACCAACAACTCGATACATGACCTTCATGATGTCGAGCAGCAATTATCCAGCTGTTCCTACTCCCTGAAACCACCAAGGACCCACAAAACCTTGGTCTTCAATCAAGTTTTCCCTTTTTCCTGCATTAAGCCTGAGGTAACTCTTGCAGGCCAGAATGGCTCTGCTGGGAAAAGACTCTTGGCTCAAGAGCAGTGCTCGTCAGCAGCCTGCATGAAGCGCTGCCCCCTGCGCACTGGCCAAAGCTCAGGGAGTGCCTGCTGTGTCTTACCTACTGCGCGCAGAGGGGTGCCCCGGAACAGCTCATAGAACTTGGACAGGTAGAGCACCATGCTGAGCTTGTCAGGCTCCCCAGCCGAGCCCAGCTCCTTGCCCGTGGTCACCGGCGGGATCCCGAACTCCTTCTCGGCCACGTCGAAGGCCAGCTGGTTGTTCCTCACCACGTCCTCCACATTCAGGGCATCGAAGTCGCTGCGGGGACAGCACAGCAGCGTCACTTGGTCCCTGCTCCCTCTGGGAACACACAGTGCTCCCGTGCCCATGGCAGAGCAGCACCCTGAATGAGGGCACAGGCCCTCATCTCACTGCGTCAAAGCTACAGAGTCTACACAGTGCCCGGTAAGGGCCTTGCACAAACCCCATTATTATAAATACTGACTCTGCCAGAAATGTAATTTAAAAGCTTTTTCACTGAACTGGACCTTGATGTAGTCCCACAAAAAATATCCTTATTTATTGGAGAGATGCAATTCTTCCTCAGAAGTGCTAAGAAACCCTTTCCTTCTCCAAATGCAGCTGAACTATACAGATTTCATCCATTAGGAACAGATTACTTAGGTTCAATTAGTTTTATACATCATCAAAGCCAGAAGGAATAAATTTAGGACAGCATTCTATGGAAGTAGCATATTATATGTGTGTGCACACACATGCACAGGCACTAACTTTCCTTTTTTAAGGTGTTACACACACAGTTTGAGCAGGGAATTCACAGAATCACAAGGTTGGAAGAGACCTTCAAGATTATCAAGTACAACCCAACACCTCAACTAGACCATGGCACCCAGTGCCACATCCAGTCTTTTTTTAAACACATCCAGGGATGGTGACTCCACCACTACTCTGGGCAGACCCTTCCAGAACTTTATCACCCTTTCCATGAAAAATCTTTTCCTAGTATCCAACCTATATTTCCCTTGATGCAGCTTGAGACTGTGTCCTCTGGTTCTGTCAGTGCTGCCTGGAGAACAAGACCAACCCCACCTGACCACAGCCACCTTTCAGGAAGTTGTAGAGAGTGTTAAAGTCAGCCCTGAGTCTTCTTTTCTCCAGGCTAAACAACCCCAGCTGACAGGGACCTCCTGTCCACTGCTAAATTCAGTTAATTCATAACTGAATTTAGCAGTGCACTAAATAAATACATCACACATCTGGAACTCTGTTATGCACTCTCAAATCCATTTTCTATGGGATCTATTCTAAGACTCTGATCTTTTGAACAGCTTCCAAAATTCATGATTAAAATAAACATGTGAATAAATTACAAAGCTCCAGGCAGGGTAGTATCTTTCTCCTCACAGTGGAATGTGAGTTTTTGAATCCCCAAAGAATTAGTGCTCTTGCCTCACCCACCCACTGCCCATTTCTGGAGCTGGGGGCTGTCACTGGCCACCACGTCTCTTGCCTGCCTAGCTTTCATCTGGCCAAGTCCTTCTGCAGGCTCATTGAATACAAAAAGCCAACAGGATCCAAACACAACATTAATTGAACAGCAGGAGGTCTGTTAGCTCAGGAAGATAAATGTATGACTTTGTAAAGAGCAGTGTAGAGAACATGTTTTCCACAGGCAGCAAAGATTACTTTGCTTTCTCTACCCTCTCCTCCAAAAACATCCATAATTCTAATTGTTTTAAACGAAAGGCAAAAAAAAAATCCTATTCTTAAAATCTCAGCTCTTCCTCTGGCAAAACTGTACAAACAAGCACCCTGGGTATCACTCCTATTTTTTTCCAATTTATCACACCTCATAAAAACGTTCAATCATTCCTTTCATTTATCTGCAATAAAGGGAGGTTGACAGTAATTCATGTGTGACTCCTAAGGCTCTGTAGGAAGACAAGAGAATCCATCTACTGCATTTTGGAAACTGGTGAGAAGAGAGAGTGACCCCACTGACTGCACCCAGCAGTGCCAACAAATGCCATTTTGTGACATGTTACACACTGACCTTCTTGTATCTAACTATGGGACATTACAAAATATTCAGATACATGGAGTTGGGTCATGCAGCACTAGGACCCCAGAAACTGCGCCAAAAGGGGAATGCTGGCTTACACTCAACTCCTAGGGCAGTTAATATTCAAGGCCCAGCCCTTGCTTTGCCCACATGAAAGGACTCTGTGCTCTCCTGGACAGAGTTGTGCAAAACCTCCATCTCCATTTCCCTATCTGACTGTCACAGCAACCAGTACAACATATAGAGGATGGCCCATTCAGACTCACCCAGCATCTCCGTAACTCAGGACTGTGCTTCATGGCTGTGGTTTCAAACAGACACTAAAACCTGGATCCAGGGATCTGGGAACACAGCTCTACGCATTCCCCCAGAACTGCAAATTTTGTTTTAAATAGACACATGACTCCCACAAACATGGTAAATCATAGGGTTCAAAACCCTCCTAGCTCTTTGAAAGCACATATATTTCATTTTAAACAGCATGCAAGGACATACAGAAGAAACAATGCAAAACCAACCCCACCATTCCCCCCTCCAAACCTGGCCATGATGTGCACTTCCTTGCAGAGAGCAGCCACAGAAGGGGACTGCAGAGTGTCAGGGTTGTTCTGGTCTTACACTACCCTTTGCAAATGCCTCACCCGAGGAGCTCCACAGCTGCCACTTACATGAGGTCAGGCCTGAAGCGATGGATGATGGCACACAGAGCAAGGCCACTTTTCCAGGAGGTGGTCAGGTCAGTGACATTAACGTTTCGGTATCCCTCCGTCTGCTTCTGGCACCACGTCAAAAGCTTGTTAGGCCGAATATCTGACTCTGCGGAAACGGGAAAGCAAACATTTCAGTCAGCTTTTGCATGCTCACAAGGCCACAAATGTTAAGCTACAGCAAACAGGAGATGCCACTTACCCTGTCTTGTGAGATTCACTGATCTCCTAATGGAGCTCACTCTTTCAAGAGGACACTGCTGTAGCTCATTGGTAACATATAATTGTCTCACCTACAAGGAAAAGCAATTACCAGCATAACATCAGACAAAAAACCAGTTTTGTTTCCAGGTTAACTTTATCAGCAGCTGGTTCTAAATTAAGGAGTCTCCTGAAGATTTTGTTTACACACTCCTTGCAGCTCTATTTACCCTTGATAAAAAAAGAACTGATTTCACAAGCAAGCCTTTTAAGTACTGACCTGGTGAGGTCGAACACAGCTCGAGTTCAAGTTCGGGTATCTTGTTCCCGGGTCAATGGTGTACTGGTCAAAGTTCTTATTAATATTTTCAGGGGTCGTCTGAGGCAAGAGTCGATAAATGCTCTCTCTTGCAGAGGAAAAAGATGCAAGAGTTATGCATTATAATAAATATTTATTTACAAGAGATTGTGGGTTTTTTGCAGCTGTCTAAACCTTATTTTGGTTCAGGACAAGTGTTACGGAGCAAATGCGTAATGCATCCATCCCATTTCTTATTCCCACTCAACAGAAGGATGCCAGACAGAAAAAGGACAAGATGGACACTCAGAGCTTATGCCCACATTTTCCTGAGGCAGGAAGTGAGCAAGAAAAAGGAGGGGAAAAAAAAGGAGGTTACATCATCCGGTCATCTGGTTTTGCTTTAACATCTACTCAAGAAGTAACTTCTTTACCACATAACAGCACTAAATCCTGTCATCCTGCAATTCCTATAACCACCACAGCTTTTTTTACTATGCTGTTCAATTTTCCATTTGCGACTAGGCCGTGTTTGAGTCATCCCACAGACTTCTATTTTGAAACTTCCCAAAGTGCTGTAGTTAGTAAAGCTCCTGCTTGTATTCCCACAACTATGACTCCTCCTATTACGTATCTGCCCCAAAACATCCTGGGCAGCTGTAGCAGAGCAGGGTGGCTGCCAGCAAGACCTAAGTCAGCAACTTCAATCATCACACCATGGTGACACCAAGACTGCTGCTGTACTTAGCAACAGATTTTCTTGCTCCAGTCAAAAAGAAGTTTCTGGTGCAGCATTATAACAATTCTCCACATATTTACCAGCCTAAAAAGAGCACCACTATGCCAAAATGCAGAGTTAAAATCACAGAGACCAACTCTGCAAGCTCTTAGTGTTGAAGAATTTATTTAGACTCCTTTCAAGATTTTTTTTTTTTTAATGATAAAAAGCCAGGTGTTGAGATGGCTGGAGGTTTGGGTTTTTTGATACAAGGTCTCTTTGGTTTATTTCTTTAAGGATCACACTTTAATGACATAAATCAGTGATTTAAACCCTAATCATATTTCTCCTGATAGCATTCTGAAATCCACTGCGTTCTAGCACTACTGTGGCTCTTTAAAACACTGGAAATGCTGGGGACCAAAGCAGCACCCACCGTTCAGCCAGGATCTCCAGCGGGGGCTTCCCCTGCGCCCAGCTCCGCACCATCCACGCAGTGTCAAAGGCAGCCAAGAAGCCTCTTGCACAGCCAGTTCCCATTGGCCAGAATGGCTGCAAGAAGTATTTACACTTTAATTCTTTGCATTTCTTCAGTTCTTACTACAAAAGAAACTTTCAATGCAAATTTGGAGTCCAGGGTTTCATACTGTCTTGGAAAAATAGCCCAGAAAGAGTCAAAATGCAACACAGGCAACACTTGCATGTTTTAAATGTGCCTCTCCTTTAAGTCGTAGGCAGGGAAAAAAGATTACTTTTTTTACTTTTTCCCTTTTTTTTTTTAACTTCTATATTTAAAAACAAATTTCTTAGCCCCAAAAGGTAAAGGCTGACCAAAAAAAAAAAAAAAAAAAAAAAAAAA
>VZRH01003435.1:936964-992281 GCA_013397555.1 Urocynchramus pylzowi
AAAAAAAAAAAAAAAAAAAAAAATAAAAAATTATTAAGGGAAAAAAAAAAAAAAAAAAAGATGCCCCTTTCATCTCCTAAATTTGTTTTGGACTGTTCTTTTCAAATGCCCCAGGCTGTCAGCATGAATTAAAAAAAAAAAAAATTGCATCATACACTTTTCACTTCAGAATAAAAAAAAAGGGAACATACAAAGGCAAAGAGACTGCAATAATACTTTGGATCAAGTTTTTGTCTATGATGGAATTCAGTAAAATTATGCCATGCACCCAAGCTGAGGACACGGAGCTCACAGTTTTCAGACAGAAACACAAACTGCATAAAGCAAAATGGGATCTCAGCCACAGGCTGCCAGCCAAGCATTAGCTATGACAAACTGTGGTAAAAAAAAGGAGAAAAGAAAAAAGGGGGGAAAAAAATCTATCCCACAGAAGGTACCACTGTTTCAGGACATGTAAAAGAGGACATTTTATATTGGAGGCTAGATTGAATGGCTGGATTAAGGAAATAAAATAAAAAACCTGAAAATACTACTGGGAAGGCATTCCAAGGTATACCTCAAGCAAACTATCTCCAACAAGAGCCACCAGGAGCTGATGTCTGTGCCTCTCTCTCACCAGTGCAGCGTTTTCGGATGCATACATGGAGGTAAAATCAAACATTGCTACATCTGGTTGGCCATAATGATTAATTGCAAAATCCAAGGAAGGCAGCTGGTAGTTGGTTGCAAAGTCAGCAGCTTCTCTGGCATAGGACAGCAAATTGCTCTGGTTCACATTTTCCCCACAGAGCAGCAGCTCGGTATCAATGGAGTCCTGCAAGGAGACAAGGATGTGGGATGAGAGACACCAATATCCTCTCTGAATATGAACACTGCAGTCTCACAGCAGGATTGGGAGCCACATATCTCACAGCAACAAGAAACAAGTGGCATTTGTCATCTCCTTCAAAAAGCCAATGCACAAACACAGGTACTGCCCCAAACAGAAACTCTCCTTGCCCACACTGAACAAGCAGCTTTGTTTGCAATAGAAGATTATAGCTCCTCCCAGTTCCTTTGTTATGTGATGTTTTCAGGACATTACTTCCCTCACATCAAAAGATGTCATCCACATCACTGCAACATTTTTCTGCACATGTGCACCCCACATCTAAATCCACAGGAGAGCAGAAACACTGATGCTGTAACATGGGGGGCTCAGCCTCAAGCTTTGACTCGACATCTCAGCAACAACACCACATTAAAACCTGGATCGTAGCAGCTTTTCTGTTCATTTTTGGGCCAGGTTTTTCCTTGGGCAGAGTGGTAAAGGATCCTGCCTTTACAGGTCATCCTACTTAAAGGCAGTGATTATTAATGAGGCAGGTTCTCAGGTTCTATTTCCAGCCTAATCGTGGATGAGACCCCTAATCACAGATGATACCACAGAACCGCTATTAGCCCAGTTGCTCCAGACACACTGGGGGTGGTTGATTTTTTTTTCCACTGAGAGCTGAGTAGGTCAGGAAAACAGCTCTGATGAGCCACAGCTGCTGCTCCTCTGCTCCAAACTCCCCACAGATTCCCTGGGACTGCCCTCACCTACAAACACCAGCCCCAACCTTAGGGTCCACCAGCCACTCCCCCAAGGGGTTCCGCCCTTCCTCTCTCCCACCCTGGTTGGCCACGGACAGCAGCTCTGCCCTGGGAGCCCCTGGTCTCCAAAATGGCAGGGAATCATGGCACTGAGCTAAGTGGTCCCATTAGAAAGCCAAAAGCCCTTCTGACAGTTCCCCACAAGTACTTCCTTCAGGAAATTACACTTGGCTGTTTTGGCACTGCCTTAATTTACAAGAAAGATTGAACTCTTTAGGGTTTCCAAAACCCTAAATTTCCAAAAAGGGAAATTTAAGTGGTGCCTTAACACTTTCTAGAAACAAAAGAAAATAAACCTTATATTTTACAGAGGAAGGAAAAAAAAAAAGAAAAAGAAAACATACCTAAAAATCACAAGTACCCCTGAAAGGTCAGGCCATCATGTTTATAGCCTTCTTCTATGATGTTTCACCCACTTTAGAGAAATTGCAATTTAACCTAGGGTAGGTTTTTATACTTCCTTATTTGCCTGATAAAACTGGACATAGCTGTGCTCAGTTCACCCTTAAATAACTGAGGTCTTTATTTTCTGCTGTGATGATCCCGCCACGTATTTCCAAGGTGAGTCAAGATCCCATTTCAGCCAGTTTCAAAACTGATTAATTTAGGAAGTACTGTTTTCAGTTCTCTATTGAAACTTTAAGCTGACTGAAGGGAAAAGCAAATTCTAAAAATGTCAGAGTAAGATCCAAGTGACCTGAGCTTGAATGAAGTGATTAAGTCTATAAACACACTCTCTAACATGCAACAATGTTTACGCAGATGTTCACACTTACTCTGTGCCAAGTAAATAAAATAGGGTTTAACCAGTATTTTTACATACGTTAATAATCACTCCTTTGTCCAGAAGACTCTGCTTTTTTGCTGTCATCACAAAATAATGCGTGCTGTCTTTATAGTAAACGATATTCTCCAGGTCAATCCCTGAAAAGAGAGATACATTTGTCACCAAACGCAGCGCCCTGCCTATGTCACTTACTAACAGCGCAGGATTGATCCCGGCAGGTGCCTCTCCTTTTTGGGATGCATCCCTCTGCCAGCTGGGATGAAGAATTGGTGGGCAGAATGCTATGAAACAAAACGAGAGAGGAGAGTGGTCTTGCCCAACAGGAGTTTTTCTCAGCCCAGTTTAAAGTTATTCAGCATTCTTTCAGGGAACAGCTAGTTAAGTACAGCATGAACAGTTCCTGAGGTAGAACTGGGTGCCAAGGGAGCAAAGTGTTTTTGGGGTTGCTAGGGCTCTGGCATTGGGTCTAACCAGGGGGTTTGGTCTCAATTATAATAGTAATTTTTTAATAATCAGCTGTAAATCAAGAATAGAGTTGATTGTACTGACAGTGAATGCAACTATTCTGAAACCCCTTCCCATTAAGATGTGTTTCACAGTTTATATTTTTAGTATTTATGGCAGATTCTAGGTCTTCTCAGTTTGTCAGCCCCACACATCAAAAAGCAAGAATAAACTCCTCCCAGAAGGCAGAGACTTTTTCAAAGGATTTAAGCTGTTCAGCATGTGAATGGATAGAAACAAAACAAATCATGTCTTAAGGGAAAATCTCTGGGCCCTGAAAATACTCTTCCAAATTTGTTCAACATAGCAGACATTTTTGCAGTTGAGAAAAATTTAAACACTAAAACAAGCCATGATGTGGCTATACCCAAGCTAATAAAATATCCCACTGCACCATAAATGGACACCTCCATCTGCAAGCTTCTGACATCAATAATATTTTATCACTTGGAAATTTTTTACACAGATTATTTAAAACTGAAGTTACCAGTAACAAGAGGGTGGCCTGGCACATAGAGTTCCCCTGCCGCCTCTTGTATTTTGTAGTGGAAAAAATGAGAATGCACCCACCCGTTTCCTCTTTCAGGTCCTGGAAGAACTTTTGATTGAAGATGAAAGCAACCCCACTAATTTCTTCTACCTTGGCTTCTGCAGTTGTATTTCTGTTTATAAAATTGGCAGTGATCGCTATAGCCAGCTTTCCACGAAATTCCTTCCTCCTGAAGCCTGGTGAGCAAAGACAGGAATTAAAACCACTGCAAACTTCAGACTGGACTTTCAGGGAGGGTCAGCTCAAGACAGCTCAGTGTCTTTCCTACACTTCAATACGCCATCAGTAGATTCCACCATGCCTCCAAAATTCCCCTGGATGTAAAGAGTCTTCTCTCCCCATTTTCAGCTGCAAAACTAAAGCTGCACTGCATTCAAGATAAAGTCTCATTAAAATATGGTTGGGTGGGGAACTAAAGGAAGAAGTTAAGGAAAAACAATGACTAAAGAAAAACTATGGAAATTTTTTTTACATGTCTAGGAATAGAACAGGTCAATTTCAGTGGAGGGAGACACTTTTAACTTGTTAAATGGCAAGTTAGGTATTTGTTATATAGGTGGTAAACAGCTCTTGAAAAAAGATACAAGAGATCAGCAGTCAAAAGCAGCAGAGAATGATGTGAAAAATAGAAACCTCTGTAGCAGCACTTAGGTGCATACACTACCAGCTAATGAGATTTTTCACAGGTATTTGGGATTGAAAAATATTCAGTGGCTTAACTGTTGTATTTCCAAGGTGAGACCAACTGAGAAGCTCCTCACTCCATCTTTGCTTTCACTTTTCACTGAACAAAGCCCCCTGAGCCACAATCTCGCAATCACACATTGAAGTTTTTCCATCTGTATGTTCCCCTCATCTGTAATTAAATTATGAAGGCGGACAGAGGATCCTTAGTGTATTTTTAGCCCACTGCAAATGACATCATGTGAATATGTTATTTTATAACAAGAAATAAATTGATTATGGATTTTTGTCTCTGTGCTTCTTGATATGCTCTCATTATTTCACTGGGATAGATTTGATATGACAACACCAGCTTCTGTACGTATCGTCAGTGCACCAATCACTCCCCTAGATCCTGGTATGATGATAAACATTTCTCTCTTGATAGAGTCTGCAGGTGAGGTAAGAATAATTAGGTTTTGCTGGTACCTGACAATTTAAACAGTCTTTCATGAGGGACAGCCGGACAACAACGTAGGGAAATTTCTGGAACAGCATTATAAGGAATTAATTATAAGCACATGGTAGCTGGCAGATAAAAGAATAAGCAGACAAACTATGAAGCTAAAAAAAAAAAAAAATGGAAAAAGTGTACTTAGAGAATGGAAACTAGCATGGATTATAATTAGAGCTAAAAGGGAAATACATAATTAGGTAAAAGGTTTGTTCCTGTGATGCAGGAGCAGCTTAGCCAGTGTCTCTCTAAGAAACACAGCTCAGGTGCTCTGAATTCTCAGCAGTGACTCAAATTCAGGAAACATTTACATCCTCTACTCCCACACATCTTAGAGCTGTTTATTATCTTTTGCTATTGTTTCTAAAGGAACTGCTTCTGAAGTTCAGTCTCATTTACAAAGAAGCAAAGCCTCTGTGTTGCCTTCGTTAAATAGCTGCCAGTCACCTTTTGGTCATGAGTTCAAGCACACAGGGCAAATTCACAGCACAACAGCAAAGGCTATGCCATTCCTGACATGTATCTTGTCAGCTTCCTTCAAGTTAAATCATCATATAATTACTTAACCTTGAGGTAGCCCAATGGCACCACAATGCATTCTGTAGGCAGTGCAAATACACAGAGTTCAGAAGCAGTAATGACATTAAATGTCTTTTATTTTGAGCTACAACTTAACAACAAAACCAAAAGGTACCACATAAAATAACAGCTTTCACGCAGACTTCTGTGGATTGAAAGATGACCTGCTGCTTTGTGTTCTCCTCTGACTTTCAGATCTTTCAAGGCACCCTAAAGACCACTAATAAGGCTAAAAACACACATTCACCCACCTTCTAATGTGTTCCTGCGGCCATCTGCACCAATGATAACATCAAATTCATACTCTGACAAAGGGTGATCCATGGGGAGAAATTCAGCCCTCCAACCCATCTCTGAAAATGCAAATAATATTTATTAATTCTTCAGTATTACAACAGAGAAGTGATTTCAGAGTCTGAGGAAAGGGCACTGAGACAAAGGGCGCATTTCTCATTCTCTGGATCACCTAATGCAGTAACTTCCTCTCAGAGCCACACCACAAGAAGATGCTCAAGCACTTGATTCTCAACAGAAATAACCCCACAGCCACCTTACCAGGGCAGTACATACATGTGGTTACAGCAAGGAAGAGCTGCCTACTACAAGAGGAAAAATACCATTCCATCATCAGTGCTTTTAACAGTCTTTAAATAGAAATTAAATGGAAGCATACTCACAAAGCTAAATTCTTTTTACAAAGCTGATTATGTGAAAGTGTTTTCACTGTCCATGTTTTAAAATTATATATACTTTAACTACTTAAACTAATATACCTGTTCTGCTGTCTTTATAAGACCCTTTGAAGAGATACCATAGTGTTTTAATTAAAATTTTAAAATATCTTAGTGATACTACATCCTAAAATATTACATATTAAAAATAAATATTTTTAAAAATTAGAAAATTATAAATATTTTTCTATTGTTTAAAAATCTTGCATAAGAATGCTGATAAGACCCTGTGTGCCAGTGGGAGTTATATCAAATGTGAATGCAAAATGAGGCCCTGGGTACTTAACCCATCCTCAATATTTATATTATCAATCAAAATCTGTTTTTGCAAGAAGATCCTGAGAAGCCACACCAGACTCCCTACAAAGCCTCAAACACATGCCAGAAGGCATAGTGCAAAACCTCAGCTTCTCAGCCTGGGCTGTGTTTTAAGACTTATCAGTGCTCTGTCACACTGATACTTATCACGCCTGTAACTGCACAGAACAAGGCTGGCTGAATAAGAAGGGCAGAAAACTCTTCATTTCTTTAAACAGTGTTCGACTGCCTTGAACCACTTCACGTAACACCTGGCACAAAAAGAAGCTGCTGTGGACAGAACTGTATTATTATAAATAATACTTTGGTTTTCTTGATCTTCAGGAGGCTCCAGGACTTTCACAAATTCCAGGTTCACATGAATTTCCACTCCAAGGATAAGTGCAACTTTGAAGAGGATGAGTTGAAGCTGTCGAATACCTGTGGAGAGCAAGTGACAAAGATGTGTCTGATAAGTAAGCAATTCCAGCTGCCACCAGCCTGCCAGAGAACTGAAATTCATTGTTAACACAAGTGTGTAGCATTTCTATTTCCCATACTGTAATGAATGCAAACATAGCAACCACCACAGGATGTTGTTCTCTTCCACCTCCTTTCCTCTTGCAGCACAGTCTTGTTGGCAAAGTCTTTTCAGTTGAGTTTCTTAGAATGCTTTTGTAGAGGTTTGCCTCCTAATGATATTGAAAAGATCTGCTAACCAGCATATTTTAGAATACAAAATTTTACAGCACATTTCCCTGTAAAATAGTCCACTCTGTTATTTGAGTGTACCTTCACCATACTGGAATAAATACCAATATTCTTCATACCTCATAATCAAAACCTGTTGTTTAACCATACCAAACTAACAGAAAAATCTGCTCCATAAGACTGTAACTTGTTCTATTTCCACCTTGCTTAAACGAGAACATTTTTTTTTCTCTCTGTGTGCACACATGCACTTGCACATGGTTAAGGCAGATGAACTTTCAGCCAAACCAAGAACACCTCCACCAATCTTCTGATCCTGGTAACCTCTTATCTTAGTGCCTATGCCCTCAGATACTTACTGATGTGATCAATAGATCCTGCACAGAACTTTCCATAAAATTTCTTTGCTCCCAGTCCCCGAAGGTCGTGGATGGTAAAGGGCCAGAGATGCAGCACATTGTTCCTTGAGAAAGTGTCCCGCTTCTCCACAACGACAACCTTGGCTCCCAGGAAGGCAAGTTCTATGGCAGTCCGCAGGCCACAGGGGCCACCTCCAATAATTAAACACTGGCAGAGAAAAGGAGGAGTGTCACACAGGGTTTTATATTACTTCCACACAGTTTCCAACTTACTCTATTGGCATGACTTGAAATACAACGGAGTTGCACTAGTGAGAGCACAAACATTACATGAGAGCACATAAATTACAAAAGTAATTTACTTAAATCAACAATTTTTTTTTGCATGTGGTGTTCAGCCTATTTTAAAAAGAGGATAAACTGTGCTTAATGCAGACACAAAAGCGTCTGATGAAGAGAAGTAAGAGAAAAAACAGCAAAAAGCCAAACATTTTTGAGCATCTGCTTGCACATTTCTAACCCCATTTAGCGTTTCTCAAGTGCTTGCAGCTGTTTCTCAACAGTACTATAGTTGTGTAAAAGGGAGGGGAAAGGAAATAAGTGGTCTTAGTGTAGGCTTTTTTTATTTTAAAGAGGAAATGGGTGTACATTTACTAGATTTGTTGAACAAACCTATGATAAGCCAGTAGCCTTAAGGTATTAGCTACTCTGTTTCAAGAGAGGGCGGATGTAATAGCCTGGTTCACCTACTGATGTAAAGCAGGACATGCCAAGGGAACTCAGCAGACTTGCCCTCCTCTGCCAAGGCCAGGGAACTCATCCTGTCCTATTCCATTTTACCCAGTGCTAAACATCCTCACTTTCAGGACAACTGCACTTCAGAAGCTTAAATCTAAGTTTGGAAGAATCTCTTCCAAAACAATTACAGAGGATTCCTGCCCAAATTTTAGTTGTCAGCTGCAATTTTTCACAAACCAACAAGCAAAGGATTTCCAGAAAGCAAACTAAGTAAACCCCAAGCATGTCTAGTGCTTACATTTCCTCGACTGATTACTAAAAACTGATTAGAAACAGTCTTATAGCTGGACAATGCTGTTGTTCCATACCTACGCCTACGATCCCCCTCCACTTCTCCAAAGCCCCCAGATCTCACAAAACCCATGCTGTGAGTTCCAGTTCTGCCGTGGCTGGAGCAGGGAGAGCTAAGGAGGGTCTGGGAGGACGGGAGAGCTCCAGCACTGCCAAGCTGGGCCGTGCTGCAAAGACCATTGTGTCAGAGGCCAGACATGCTCCTGTGCGTCCCACACACAGAGCCAGACACTGACTGCAGTTTCAAAGCAAGCACAGGCTCTATCTGCAGGCTCGCTGGATTCCAGTCTGGTTCCCATTAGACTGCAGTTTCAGAAAGTAGAGTCATTTATTTGTTTTGGTTTGGTTGTCATTGGTTTTCAGATCTAACAACTTGAGCAAAAAGTATCTACTGCTGACTTTTGTCCAACCCAAATCATGGAAGTGCAAAAATGTCTTTTTTCAATTTAATAAATAATTCTAATAAATTCCCATTGAAAGAAAAACTCCTGCGAGGTGCTTTGGCTTTGGTTTAGGCAAGTGTTTTGTTAACCAGAGATATTAAAGTTAGGCTGTTGCCTCAGCCACTTGGCTTTGTTCCTCTTAAAAGAACGTATTTAATTCACAATTTCAGAAGAACACTCCTCACTGCATGATGAATATTAAAAAAAAAAAAAAATCAACAGATGTAACAATATAAAGGAAGAAAGCAGAGGGCACATGTAGCCCAGCTGAAGAGGATCACTGGTGGATCTGGGTCAGACTTTTTGCACATGCTTCTTGTGATTAACATGAGAACTCTGAGCTCTGACAAGTGAGTGACCCAATTGAGCCTTCACAGCTTTCAGTCATGTTGAGCAGGCAGTTAGAAACATTTTACAAATAAAGCCCGTACATGGTCTGATAAGGTGAGGCTGGTTTTTTAGCTTACAAATGGTATTATACATAAATAAATGCAACTTTAAAGAAAATAAAAAAATAAAAAGAAACAGTAGTCTTTGGAGATTTAGTCATAGCAGACAAGTAACAAAAGTAACAAAATCCACACAGAAAACCCTTCGTTCCTCCTGGTGCTTTGCAACACACTATGTTAGCATTTTAAGGAGGATTTTGCCCTCTCCCCTCCTCCTATCACATTGACAAAGTACCTTCATAATTGCGTAGAGACACCATGAAAAATGGCTGTATGTTTGCCACTACCCATGGTTACCTCCAGAAACACATTTATCTACATCACAGAGCTATTTGTTCTTTGATTTATTGAGGACGCTTCCTGCTGGCGTAGAACTTATTCTTGGCACTTCTTCATCTAATTTTGAAACTTCTGGAGTCAAAACCAGCACAAAATCCTTGCAAAAGTAATTCTTACTACATTTGTGTTCCTACCTTTATTAAGTAAAGGAAGGGCCCATGCCACTCCCCGGTGGTCTGCTTGCCAACAGAGTCCCAGAAGAAACTTCCTGTAGCCAGACTAGAACAAACTTTGAATGGCATCCTATTTTCCCCTCCTGTTATCCCAGTCTCCTGGCTCATCAGGGACTGCTTTTGGAACTAATTTCTTGCAATTTAACACAGATCATGACAGCTGGCATCACATAAGGGATGTCAAACAATCAATCCTGAATGAACAAATGGCAACGGCTTCTTAACATCCCCATCACCATTCACACATCAACTGCCTTTTAACAGTGCCAGATCATCCCGTACAAAGTTAAAGGGCAACTTGACTTTTCAAAGCATCTCCTACAAATTATTCCAAGTAACAACTGCTGAAAACAACAGACAAAGAGCTTTTACATATTTCTTGCTCAAGCTGGAAATGAAGGGAAAAAGTCTCGTGTAGTTTTACAGGGCAGCTTATGAAAGAGTAGGATTATGACCAGACTTCTATGACCTGCCTGAAGAATCAGGATCATGTTGGATGTTACATCTTTTTTTACTACTGAGAGTATACCATGTTAGTGCACGATAATAATACCGAGAGAAGACATTTTTCTTGGTGAAAACCTCTTAGTGCAAATTGCTGATCTTCTGCCAGCAGATGTACGAGAATATTTTCTGTCAAAAGAGAAGCTTTATTGAATTTAACACATTCCCCAAGAACAGCACCTATGTTGAGGCAAAATTACAGAAAAAATATGGGTTACAAAATTCCCATTGAATGAGACTAATGCAAGTTTCCAGGCCAGTAATAGCTGCCTAATGACAAACTTAGGACTATTTCAGTTTAAATTCATACTTTATAAGTAAAGCATGGACATTTTTGCACTTCACAATAAAACACTAATAAGCCCATGCATATTTTACAAAAGTTTTTTATTCAAGTTGCTGAGTAAATACTCTGTTTCTATGATACTGTTATAAAGTACTGTACTATTCCCTAAAAGATGATTGTTTCTGCATAAATCTTGTCCCACACTACACTACAACCAAGCACAGTGCACAATGCATTATTTATCTTCAGACAGAAATAGAGCAGAACTTCACTGATTTCTTCCTTGTGTGATTTAAATGTATCACAAATTTTCCCCTATATTTACTAATATAAACACAGAGAGCATTTGGTAAGTCTCATAAGCTTGATTCCACTCAAGGGTCAGTCTGACTGTAAGAGATGCTACTTTCTGAGTATGTTTAGGAATGGCAGTGCCTTGAAAATCTCCAGGAAATATTCCTAGTGCCAAGCTAAATGGCAGCACAGAATGGCTTCTGTGCCAGGCACAGCATTTTGATATGACCTCCTGTATATAATGTACAAATATATGACTCAAATAGGAAGGGAGGAAAGGGAGAGGGATACAATGTAGAGGCCTCTTGCAATCCCTCCTTTCCCCAGTATTAAATCAGCAGCCTGTGAATCAAGGCACCTGCATCCCATTGTGGAAAAACCATATGCAGTTTAAGAGCTGAACACCACCACCATTTTTAACGAAAAAAACCCCAAACAAACAAAAAACAAACAAAAAAAATCCCAAACCAACAAACAAAAAATCCCCACAACACCAACAAAAACTACAAAAAAAACCCTATCTCAAAATAACACTCCACAACAACCTGGTCACAAAAATCTCATCCATTATAACTGAAAGGGTGAATCTACTATTGACCTTGAAAAAAGTAAAAAGACATCAACTCTCAGCATTTACATGCTCAAGGAATTTACCAGTTGGTAATAGCATGGAGCTGAGGGATGCCACAAAGAGCATCTCTTGGCATAGCTAAGAGCAGACAAATCCTGTTGCAGCCCAGTGCATTATCCCACTGTTGTCATCCCACTCTAAACCCCTCACTCCTCTCCTGCCTAAGGTTCCCAAATATTAATCTTGGAAAATAAAGGGGTGTTAAATGATGATCCACTCCCTGTATGTCCTTGGGAGGAAGACAGAAGCTTCAATCATTCCAGGAATCCAAGACTTCCTCATTTTTGCTTTTCAGTTGTTTTGGAGGTGAGAAAGAGTGGATTATTTTTATCCTACTATTATTAGTTGGACAGACAGAGGCACACCCTTTGTTGTCCTATGGCATGCCAAGCCAGAAGCATCACTGCTACTCTTCAGTGGAAACGCACACACACGCTGGTGAAAAAACAGCAAAACCCATCTGTCCAGGTTACTGAACTGCCTCTAGCCAAACCATCAATTGGAAGCCAACCTACAGGCATGGATCATGCTCCCAGAAAGGAGCAGAAAGGGGTGGCTTTCCCCACAAACCTCAAAGCCCCCTGATCCTCATGACCACAGGTGTCCTCAGCAGCTCTGGGCCTCTACAGGAGGCTCTGCCTGTAGGACACAGAGGAACAGTGCTTTGCTTTTCCACAGCAAACATTCATTTCCACAGTCAGCGGATCTGGGACTATGAGAGGAGACAACTTTCACACCGGCCCAGGCCTTTGTGCAACACCCAGAGTGACAGGGGTGCACCAAGAACTAATTTGGCTGATTCCAGAGGGTCACATCCTACGTGGATTTGGCCAAGTGCTTATTGGTGATAGGGCTTAATGTGCTGCAACACGAGACAGGCACGAAACAACACATTTTCTGGAACAGCGGCGACCACTCCCCTGGAAAGGCTCCAGAGAAAAACAGCTGGATAAGCAGCTAAGGCAGACGGCCACCAGGAGTTTTCTCCACCACAATGCTTTCCAGTCCATCCCCTTTACTAGATATGAAAATGCTTCTGGCAAAAATAGGACTGCTCAGCGGGACATTCCTGACTTACTGACTTACAGTTCATCCCCTATTTGCAGCCCCAGATTTTATCACATAAATCCACTGACAGCCACCGGATACAACACTGCAGCCAAACGCACCCTGAACCCACAGAACAATCAATTTAAAGTTTGAAACATCATCATGAAGACACTGAAAAATGAAAATCTATATGCCACTTCAGACAACACTAAAAATGTCACAGGCTGAAGCTTTATTTTTAATAAAAATAAATTCTTCCATCTTCTCTCCCAAGAAAGGGGGGCAGAAGGCCTAGGAGCTAATTAAACTTGACTACAAAGATTATGCCATCTTTAAAAGGGTTTTTTCCTCTGTTGTACTGTTTTATGAGCTCCTCATAGAATTAGCAAGGTTTAAAAATGTGCCATTTGACAAAAATAATATTCACTTAGATGTATTTTAATGAGAAATCCTAACTGTCCAAAGGGTTATGTGGACACTTCTTAAACACTTAAGACACTACAGATAGGTCTAAAAATCTAATTTAAAATATTATTAAGACTAGCTGGATCTTGCTGAACAGGCATTTTTGGAGAGTGAACACCACATAAATAGCACTGTCGGGGAAGTTCAGGGGTACCTGGGAACAGCGAGGGTCGCACACCCCTAACTGCCACAAAACCCTGTGTCAATGCATGAATTCAGTGCCTCCTTAAGAGTCCTCTTCTGCTTTAAATCCTTCCAGTATTTTACCCTTTGTACTCCCAGCTGAGCACCTCAGAAATGTGCAGTTTTGAGATCAGTGATTGGCATAAATGGAGCCACAGCTTTATTTTTTTCCCCCCCCTCTAAGACTGTACCATGGATCTGAGGCCACCTAGCACAGGGTGACTTTGGCCACAGCTCTTTCCCCAGCCCCATGCCCAGCAGCTGCTGCACTCGCAGCTGGACGCAGCACAATCCAGGGATCAGAGGATCTATCTTTACTGCCCTCCTGTTTTATTGAGTCAAAATGCCAGAAGTGAAACATTAGTACATTTATTGCATTTATCTGGCTCATCTTTACTGGGATTTTTTTCTCTTTTTTGGAAGATAAGCTTCTGCACGGAAAAAAGTATGTGCCTTCATTTTTCCTGGATGTATTTGGACACACTTGTCCATCCATCCTCTCTGTCACATGGATATATGTACTAATATTAGACCTGTGTATTAAAAAAAACGCTCTTTCCATAGTTTGAAATTCAAACAATGGTATGAATGATGTCTGTAACCCATATTCTGCTATGCCACACATTAAAGAGGGGCTGTGTGCTCTCAGGGTGTTAGAAAGTCAAAAGTGCCTTCCATTATGCATCAGAGGTGTCAGGACTTCGGAGCTTTTCTGAAGCATTTGTTGTATTTAAATCTGGTGACTTGATCTCAGATTTTTTAGAACAATTTGCAAAAATATTTCTTGAAAAAATTGCAATTGACAGTTATAATACAGCAAAGTTTGCCTGGAAACTTGGTGTTGCCCTGAACCAGTTACAGTTATCCAAAAAGCCTAGACATTACAAACAAAAAAAGTTACACTTGTTTCAATAAACATATCTACCAGACACCAGGCAAGTGCTTTAATCCAAAAATCTCCTCAAATAAAGCACAAAATAAGCCCTCCAACAACCTCTGGAATTAAGTGTGTTTGCTGTTTTCTTACCTGTCTCTCACTGTAACCAAAACACAGGGAAGAAAAAAAAAAACAAGCCCACACCCAAAACCTAGAAGAGATTGCTTTCTTCTTTTTTTTGGCCAGCTGCTTAAACAATCAAAATGAAAACAAGATAAACCTTGCAGAAAGAATGTTGCCCGACTATCCCAGCCATGAACATGGTTGACAGCATGTAAGTACCTGGCCAGTCACACTGAGATAGTGCTCTGAGGCTACACTTAAAAACTTAGCAAAAAGAGCCCATAAACAAAAGCATGAAACAAAGAAAATTCATCCAGAAACAAAGAACTGATGGAGAGAGATAAAGAAATAAAGGCATCAAGAGCCTCACCTCTGAGCATAGGAGAGACCAAGCCATGAGTCTTGGGAGCTGTGTGAGCAGTGTTAGAGAAAAAATGGTTAATCCTCTTCATGGTTTCCAGGGGCAGGGGCTTTGCTGGGCAGCCAGCAAAGGACTTGTCTGTGTATCCGGAGGAAAGGATTTCTCATGCTCTATGGCATGTAAAGCATGCAGGCAGGTTGGTCAACAACCATGGCTTTATTACAGCAAGAGCTTGGTAACATGCTTTAAAAATACACCCCTGTTGCTCCAGTGTGGCTCATCTATAGAGAAACCTGGAAATTTTAAACAAACATCACAACAATCTAATAAATGAGCTGAGCTTCCACTTGGAAATTGGCTTTTTCAACTAAGTGGGGAGTTAACTTACTTTGAGGGTATTTCACAGAATATTTTAAAATACGTTCTAAAATTCATTTTTCTATTAGGTGAATTGTTAACCAACACCCAAAGCCAACACATGGCTTTTAGAAGCCAGTCCTGAGTAAATGAGCTCACATAGAAATAGACACCAGGTCTGAGTCAGAATCTAGATTTTTAAATTTTATTTATTTAAAGATCATAATCATTTAATCCCATCATTCCTAACTCTCCTAAGCAGAATGACTGTACAGCAGTGTACATCAGCTACAGACAAGCTCAAATTGCAATACAGTACCAGAAGGCAACAGTTCTGGGCTCTTGGAGTCCTTTATTTTTTTTCAGCTCAGCATGCAGCCTTCAAAGTCACTGCATTTCCACTGCTGGCACTCACAGACATTTAACTAGTAAATCTGAATACAGATCCAAAAAGAGTGATAATCTGATTTTTTTCTAGTTTAACTGGTCGCTTGCACAAACCAGATTACCATAGGTAGACAATGCCTTTACTTTTGACAGTTTTTCTTACCATTTGAGAACACTAGGAATTACCAACCAGCACTTCTTAGAAACACAGCATCCAAAACTGCCAGCAAGAAAGAAGGACTTGAATTGTTCAAACAACCAGAATTAAAAATATTTACCTTTAGAACGTTTTTTAAGAAGGCTTCTGATAGCAGTGAAAGTTAACAGCACTCACAGAACCCACAAACCAGGCTGCTGGCAGCACATCACAAAGTGAAAGTTACATTTCAGCACCTCTAGTTCTTATTTCCAAAACCTTTTTTGGCTGAAAACAAGAGTGGTACAGAATAACCCTTATTACTGAGGGAAAGAGTCTCAAAGAATAAATATAAAATGGTGAAAAAATATAAAAAGAAGCATGTTTCAAAAAGAGGGGTAGAGAGCTGGAGACATAAACGTTGTCAGCAAATTGCACATTAGGAGGTGCAATAGTCTCTTTTACACCAACATCCGACACAACAGAAGGGAGATAAACATACACAGAAGACCAGTGTTTATTTACAGGTATTAATGATTCTGTTTTCACATTCCAGGCAGGGTGAAATGCAGATGGAGGCACCTGCCTCACCAACACCGGCCACGCTTGTTCTGCCACTATCAGGGCTGTATCTGGGATGACAGGCAGTGAACTTCCTAGCCCAGGTGCCTCCAGGCAGGCAGGGCATATAGAACCATGGCTGGCCAAGCAGGGACCAGACCCAGCAGCAGCCCCACCAGCCAGGAATGGCTTCCTCCCCTATTCCATTGCTTCCTATCTTGCTAAAGCACAAGTAAGAGAAAAAGCAGGGAGAAGAGACCTGAGAGAAATGTCTTTGCCTTCCACCGAGCACTTGCTGATCTGCATAACTTGTTATTACTGCTCTGGGTGTGTAGTCCTTGGCAGGAAGCTCACTGCCATCTCCTGCAGTGTTTTCTGATCTGAGTTGCAATGTACCCTGGAGCAGTTGTTTTATCTGAATTGTAAATCCTGCAAGGATGGCAGGCAGAGTGCAGGCAGGACAGGACCGGGAGGAAGGCACACTTGCTGTTGCACAGGTCCTTTCACAGCTGCTCTCGTAAACCTTTCAAAGGGGCAGGAGAAGGAAACAATACAAGGCTAACTCACAGCGTGGCAGAACCACATGGTTTCTGCTCAGACAGTATCTCAGTGAGATGAACAAATCCAGAAAGTGGTGCAAGACAAGTCAGGCAGTGTCTCTTGGCTGGTTTGTCAATTAGAAACAGTGCACCCTTGGAAAAACACAAGGCGCTCTTCAGGAGCAGCAAATGTCCAGGGCAAAATGCAAACTTTGAAAAGCTAATCAGAACTTGATCTATCAGCATCAGCAACACAACAAGAGATAGAAAGTGAACTGCCACAGCAGTTCTGGTTGTGCTCCAAGCAACCCCACGGTGCTTCCCTTGGGCATTGCCTAGCACGGATTAGGTGAAGGTATTGAAGCCTCTTCTGCTGGTCACATTCTGCAGAGCTCTGACCATTCCTGCTGCTCTGCTCTGGACTTGCTCCGGTTTATCTGCCAGAATATTTTAGCTGGGGTTTCATCTGCACCAAGGAGGTGGCCGGATGTGTGGGTCCTCACAAGCACCAGATCATTCTCTGCAGCATATTCCCAATTTTCTCCAAGTATCACACTCTACTGGAAGGTTCATAATCTCCAAGTAGTTTCTAGCAATTTTACCCAGTTGGTCTCAGGTTGAGACACAAATATCCCAGAGACCTGAGATGCAAACAGTTTGCAGAAACCTGGTTGTTTGTAGAAACAAATTATGTAAGTGCAAACTTGTCAGGAAATGTGGAAATTTCAAGAACTGTCTGACAAAAATAATCCCCCTTTAAACAGTGTAGCAGAGAAAATAAAGCAAATTAAATCAACTTCAAGGGCATTAGAAGGGAATTTCTACTTTTTCTTTTTAACAGATACCAGCTAAACTTCTTTTTTTACCATGAATGCCATCAATATTATGGCTTTAGAGAGAAAACGCAAACAGAAATTTTCTTGTTTACTTAACGAAAATAATCTTCTACTAATATATTTTACATTTTCTCTTCTTGTTCAGCATCTTAGAACTGTGGTATTTTGCATTCTATGAAAAGAGTATTCAAAGCTATCTGCATTAAGGCCTAAAAAGCAAATAATGTAGAATTTTGTTTGTCAGCAGAAAGAGAGCAACCACATTCCCTAACCCCCTGTTCTCAGGGCAGACATGGGAACCTCGGGAAGGATCTCAGCTGCAGGAGACAGGAAATTGCCTTATTGTCTGAAATCTGGGGTTTAGCAGCCAAGTGTTTAATCACTTCTTGGTAGCAAAAGTTATGTATTTCCTCACTTATCAGTACACAAACATTACCAGAGCGAAGTTGGAAGCGTAGCTAACAAACCCCTAATGACCACATTCAGCACCAGCCCCATAACAGCCACATGGGTCTCTTGGAAGGCAGGAGAAAGACCTGACCCAAGCAAAGCATCCTGCCCTGGAGCTCCCCTTGCCCCCCACACCAGCCTTCCTGGTGGATGGACATAGCCCAGCTGCTTCAAAGAACCAAAGCCCAAAGCCCTACAGAGCCAGGGTCATGGGAACACGCCCTGTTGTAACCTTTTGTTTCATTCAGACCTAATTAAGCCACTTGCGGTGACAATAGTGGTGGTTTGTGTGAAAGCAACTGCATGTCACTCCCTGTGGGAATCTTTATAAAATATCTAGGAAATCAGGTCAGGGTGGGACAGTTCCTTCTCTCGATTACTTGCCATTAAGTGAGGGACAGAGAAACAGCAGAGTTCTGTTAAAACACAGATGTAAAGCTACTGTTACCTTCCAAGCCAAAAAAAAATTAAAATTCCACATGCCTAAAAAGTCTTATCTAGCCTGTCTGATTGCTCTCCTTTGGCCAGGCTTCATTGCTTTTCATGGCTGATAAAGCTGAAAAAACTGTGTGTTTGTGGAAGTGTCTCCAGGATAACGAAAATAAAGTGATTTCATTACCAAATCACATGCCAAACATTTGCTTTTGCTGATGTAATTCGGCCCAATCTCAGCTTAAAACACATCACAAAGAGTCAAATACTTTGTTTTGTTTTCAAAGAACTGTCTGCTGTGTGTCCAGTCATCACCCCAGCTTCTCCCTATCCCCTCTCTAAAAATCTTTAGAGAAATGAATGTGAATGCAGTGTCCAACAACTGTGGTTTCACTGCATGATTTACTGCTTCTTCACTCATCTCAAGCAAACCTTCCTTGCCACTCATCCTCATTAGTCCCATGCTTTCTACAGCTTTGAAAATAGAAGCTACTTATTAAAATCCTTAAAAATAAATCTACAATGGAAATCTGGTGCACGGCTTTAGAATCCCTGTCCTAAAAGGCAAAAGCAAAGAAGCACCAATATCAAGATAAACGACTTGTCTTTCAAGTATACAAAACACACCTAGGTGCCACTTAAAATGTCAGCAGAACACGTGGCCTTCAATATTCCCAAAAATCTGGACAGCTTCTGGATTTCACTATCCAAGCACTGTTTGTTTGTTTGTTTGTTTGTTTAAAGAAAAAAACCACACACACACACACAGAGCAGCTGAATGCCTCTTTGTAAAAAGCCACAACCTTTCATTCACTCAGCTTCCTAACTTGGCAGTCATCTTCTGGCTGACTAGTTCAAGTTTTGTGGACTTCACAAGAATGCCTTTTTATTAAAATAAGCAAGCTAGCAACACTATCTAATATACCTGCAACAAGTTTGATGCATTCATTATAAACCCTGATTATCAGGTTTGGAAATCTCCCCATTCCAATAATTATTTTGAAGAAATTAGTAAATCCAGCAAAAGGGATGGGCATTTACTCTTTATAAGAGTAAAGAGGTTAAAGTTTTCATTATAACATGGATATTTTTTTTTGTTGGAGCATAACTGGCTTTGCCTTCTTTCATCTTACAATTCAATTACTCAATAAAAAACCAAATGTTTTGAGGGATGCAATCAGTCAGGTCAGTCGAACACTAAAACTCAGTGTCTTCTGTACTAGTATGTGCAGCACTGGGGAAACCTGTCTGAAAATCCCCATTGCCTCTGAAGGATCAACAAATGCCAACACTTGGGGAGGAAATTTGGCCACTTTACCTGCAGGTTCATACACACTGGATGATTTGGTTAATTAAGAGACAAGTACCTGTTTAGCACGACAGAGGAAGGTGGGAAGAGGAAGACATGGAACCCAACCCAACTGATTTACCACGAGGGGCAAGGCTGCAGAATGGGATGTTTGTAAACAACTGAGGACTGGAAGGAAAGCACTTTGCAGCTAACAACAAGCAGAGAGACCTGGCACCCTCTGCTCGTCCTGCTGAACACCCTAGGGCTAGGGAACATGGCAGCACCCAGGATTCCTTTCCCTTTCTCAGCTCTGTGGGAAGGACAGCACCAGCAAAGTAGGTTTCTTAACTTCCAAGGCATTCATTCGGCAGTCTTTAGAAATGGAGACAATGTGAAAAGGAGTGGAAGGGTTTGCAGATAAAGACCATCCCCCATTTTATTGCTCATGGGTACACCAGTGTGGTTAGAACAGGGAGATACGGCTCAGGTTCAGTCAGAAAACCTCCAACCCCAGCTCTGAGCCAGGGCTCCTCCTCTGCTGACTCACACCCTAGCCCAGCTCCCCTGAAACCACAGGCTCTCTGTACTGCTGTGCTGGGTAAAGCACCACCACGGAGCCCTTTCTGCAGCAGGGACACCGATGCCACCAAGTCCTGGTCAGACTGACAGCACATGACAGTACCAAAAAGAGACACTCCATCCCTATGTGAGTACTGGAAACATGGTCAAAAACTAATTTAGAGTCATTCTCTTGCAATAAGTCTCCCAACAGGAGTTCTTGGAAGGAAACCTCATGTATTGTAAAACAAGATTTGAAAGGCCAAGCTCAGGAATGAGTAAAAGAGAAGCATCTGAGGACCACATTTAGTGGTGAACACAGTGGTGCTGGCTAAACCAGCTGGACTCAATCTTAGGGGCCTTTTCCAACCTAAATGATTCTACCATAGACTTAAAGATCATTGAATTTGTTTTTTAGGCTTTTATACAATTCCCTATAAACATATACCTATAAATGCACATATGTATGGTTTTAAATCCACAGCTTCCAAAACTTCTTAGCTTAATTTTATTTCCTTGCTTTATGCTAATACTGTTCAGCCTTGAAACAGCAGCTCAGACTGTACAAGTCTCCCACCCAGGAACTGTGCCCAAGGTGGGGTCCAAAATACAGACAATGCTCAGAAGACCAAAGCTGTGCCCAGGAATTTGTCACTCCTCCACTGGGGAGTTTTGTCCCAAAACTGGAACATCCGGAGAGAAATGCCAGATTCTACCAAGGCAGCTGATAATTACACAGTAGCACTTCAAGCAAAGTCTTCTTAGTTCTCAAGTGTAAGCATGTATTTTGCAAAAACAGCATGCACCTTTGAAGGGGAAGGCAACACCACATTTGCATGCTTCAGCGAACCAACACCCCCTCTCAGAGAAAGCCTGGGATGTTTCCATGTGCAGAAATCTCTGCTCCCCTGAAGCATGGGAGAGCCTGAATTTCAGGTGCACAGCATGAGCCAGGTGCTACCCCCTGATACATATTCATACCTATCTCAAACATCAGTGGGAGCCTCATTTATATGTGCATACACATATTCGTATCATTTACACAGGTAAACTGAAAGTAAATGTAAATCAAGTGCAAGTAATGAATCGGCTCCATACAGAGAGGCAACATTCACAGATGTCTTAAAAAGGCTAATGAATATACTAACATAGCTGGATATATTCTTGTTCATCACTGCATGATGTTTTGCATGTTCAAAAATTTAGACTGATATTCAAATTGCTAACACAGGGAACAACAGGCATTAAACCTTTAATGTTCTTCGATTGTCCAGCTTCATTCCCCGAAGAAACAAATAACCACTTCAGAGTCCAACCATGCTCCTCTGCATTAATTAGTAGAAGATGAAAAACCAGAGAGAAATTTTGTCAGCATAAAAAAATTGTGCTTTTTCTGCACATATTTGCAAAAACCACAGTGTGATATCTACACTTTTGCCTGGTTAGTACAAACTTGTGTTTCTCTCTTAATGCTGGTGAACTAGGTAGGTGCCAGCTCCAGAAACAAATTTTGAACAGGACTCATTCCCAACTTAGAAGTTCAAGATTGAAGAAGTTTATGTTTTGTGAAGATTCAACATTCACACAGGTGAACTCCTGCAGTTTCAGAAAGTACATTTCTGCCTCAGTTCTTTCTGGGCATGTCTTTCTACAGCACTCTGGTTTTATTTTGGGGCGGGTTGTTGGTTTTTTTCCTACAAAGAATTCAGGGAAAATAATGCCCCCAATAAGACAACTCTGAAATAGCAGTGGGTTTGAACTTTTTGAAAATTGCTTAACCGGTTTTATTCATCCAGCTTAAAATTCTATCATTGCAGAAACTTTAAAAGCCATATTTGGCAATGTTGTTCAAGAGCAGTTAAGACACAGGATTATTGTTATTTAGCTGGAGTGGAACATTCGGTATGTATAAAACTTGTGTATATTGCAATGAGTAACTTAAATGTGGCTGAAGAGTTTACAAGCACAAAAATCAACAAGTACAGCATTCAGCTCTGAAATACCATGCAAAAAACCACAATCCCAACAGTTATAGGATGAGGCAGCAGATTTTCATTTTGTTTAAAAAAAAAACCCCAAAAAAACAAACGAACAAAAAAAAAAACCACCCAAAAAAACCCCCAACAAAGCTCCTATGAGTCATTTAGAACCCAACTGCATCTTCTTTATCTCCTCCAAAGATTGGGAAGATTGCAAAGCCGTGTCTAAGAACCGTGAGCTGCAGGCTCAGCTACAGCATTCAAGGCCACAACCTCATTTAAAGCCTTGAAGTCATATTTTTTTTTTTTTAATTATGCCTATTAGCAACCTTGGCTCTGTTTACAGAGCAGCAACTGCAAAAATCCACTTAGCTCACTGCTCAAGTTGTGATCCTGCTTTAACAAGTAGGGTTTTTAGTTGGGGCAGATCTGCCTCAAGCAGTCCTAGGCAGCCCCATGGAGGTGAGCGCTGGGCACGGCTGCCAGGACGCAGCTGTGAACTCCTGTTTCACCACTGCAAGCAGCACAGGCACAGGACACAATAAGACAGAAAGCTAAAAACACCAGTTGCACTGGAGGTAAAGAGTACTGTGCATAGTGCAGCCTAACCTCTCTGCACTGGCTGGGCTGCCAGCATTTCTGAGAACCCCTTATCTGTGAGCGGGGCTGTCAGAGCCCACCACTGCAATGGTCGGGGTCCACACTCCTCTCCCAGCACAGCAGCCTCCCCTTCTGCAGGGACAGGCACAGATAGGCTCTGCAGCAGCCTGTGATTCACACCCCAGGAATGTTTGGTAGATATCCCCACCGAGCCCGCTGACTGTGGCTGCTGCTCTCATTCCCAGCAATCTGAAGATTCATGTTTCTCTCATTAAATCAGCGATGACACACTGAAGTGCAGGTCTGGGCACGGGCCAGGTTCATGGTGAACATCTCCAAGTATTTCACAGAATATCTATACCCACACTCTTCACATGCAGACATTCTATAGCCATTTGCAAGTTGGTTGTATGTGCATCATAGAAATGTCCATTAATTTCTGCAAATACTTACACCATGCCACTAAAAATAAATCTTTAATCTCAAGGGGCAGTAATACCATACTTTCAACACTGTGGAAGGCGTTGATTAGACTCCTCCTTGGCAACATTGTAAAGCATTACACAGACTATATATTTTATGTACCAACCCATTTCCACAAGTCTTCTCACAAAATAAAATTTATTCACCTTGCTTAGGAAGTTTACAGAACAAAGCCTTGGCTTTGTAATGTCACCATTTGAGAGAAGACTTAGTTTTTACATTTCACATGGGTCTTAAAACAGGTTTTTTTGTGTTGCAAAAACTTCCTCCAACTTACCACCACAGAAATTTGGACCTGGGGCTGTATGTGTATGGTGAGGTACACGTGGAATATTTCCTATAATCTGTTAATGATCAGACACTTTCTCATTCCTTACCCTTCCTGTCTGTTTTCATCACAAAGATGCTCAATGACATATGTTCAAGGACTTTTTCAAAGAACAAAAAGGGAGGAAGGAAGCACAGGTCAAAAAGGGAAATGAAGGGAAAAAGGAGAGGAGAAAAACAGAGCCTGCCAGGAACACAGTGCAAATAGCTGCAATGACATTCCTTTACTAAATAAAACTATATTAAGGACCCTTATGACCTTAAAAAAACATTAATAATCATTGGGAGCTTATGAAAAATGAATAAAACCAGAGGACTCTCTATGTACTGAAGGTAACTCGGTGTTCTTCTCACTCATGCTTCTGTGAAGTTTCAGTCAATGATGCAAAAGAAAGTCAATGATGCAGAAGAAAGAGATTTTGGTTGTCGCCTATCTACTGAGTCCATGAAAGAACACTTCAGTGATAGTTTTAATTAAAAAGCATTCCACATTTTCGTGTCTAGTTATACCCCAGTATGCCCCTCCTTTCTGTTCTACCTCTATGCAGTCAAGTAGCTTCTTAAGAAGTTACCCTTCTTGGGGCAACATTTAGCCATCACTTGGCAATAAATGAATTAATTGCTCTTGGGACAAAGCTAGTAGAAATATTCTTTGATAGCCAGATGAAACAACTGGCAGGAGCTAGTGTATTTTGTACATTTTTGTCAGCAAGATTTACACCGTGCTCAATGGTGCACTCTGTCAAAATATGTATTGCATGCTCTGTGAAAAGATCATTTCCTGTCCTCTCCACAACCAAGCAGACCATCCCTCTCAGTAACTACCACAAAGCAATTACCCACATTCTGCTTGTGAAAAAGCACTACCAGGAAAGGACTTCAATCCATAAATAGAGCAGGATTGTCTTTTGCTGTTGTACAGCAACCGGAGCCAATGCCAGGTGACAGAGGCAGATCCCCAGACCTCCAAGCAGCACTTTCAGAGAGCAGCTTAGGAACTGCTGCAGAAACACATTTGGCCAGCCCTGGTCTCTTACAGCATGCACAAAGCTGAGGAGCCTGCTGAGTATGTCACAGTTTGTACCTTGCAAACCCCTGTTTAATAAAGCAAGTAGTTTTTGAGAGTCTGTAATGAATACAGCCTACTTCTTCAGAAGTTTTCATCTTATACCTGTTTGGTGATGAGGTATAAAAAGGACAGAAACTCTGAGACAGACTGGAAAACAGGATGCTTTAAGGCTCACTTATATATTGTGAGTTTCCACAGAACTTTCAGAAGAAAAACACCTTAAAATTTGTCCAAATCAGTCAATAACCAGTTTCAACATATTAAAGGAAGGGTTACTGAACAGACATTGTATGTGATGGTAGAAACCTTACTTCTGCAGAAAAACAAGTTTAAAAATTCCCAAGCTATGAAATCCAAAACTGAATTCCACTTACCTTAGTGTTCATACAAGACTTTCCCCGTTTATACTCTTTGTGACTAGCTCTCTTATCAAGCTTGTTCCACAAAGCTTTGGCCTTCCATGTGGTTACTCTCGATTTCAGTTTGGTATAAAAGTTCCTATTGTCCAAAGGATCTAATTCAAGTTGGCGAGTGAGAATATTGAAGGCCTGAATGGTGCCTTTGCATGTTGATGCTTGTACAAAGTTTTCAAATATCTGGCCAGCTTGATTGTATTTTTCATCATCATTTTCCCCCATGTTCTGAAAACAGAGCTTAAGAATGATTAAGCTGGAGCCCTTGTGCCGGGATACAGGTGATCAACAATAGCAAATACTTCCACACATGTTATTCCTAGAAAAGACAAACATAGGTCATATTAAAGCAGGTTCTGCATGATAAAATTAAATCCACAAACTGCACATACAATATGAACATAAAACCCCAGCATACAGTGACTAGACAAGCAGGTACAAAAAGTTAGTAGTGATACTCAAGTGTTACAAACAGACATAACATATTTGTGCTATCATCACTTATACTCACAAATAATGTTATAATAGCCCTGCTAACTCAAGCCTACTGCTGCAAGAAGAACCATATTACTGTTATAATAACCCTGCTAACTCAAGCCTACTGCTGCAAGAAGAACCATATTACTGTTATAATAACCCTGCTAACTAAAGCCTACTGCTGCAAGAAGAACCAACTTCATTAAGAGCTTGAAGATTTAAATTTTTTTTTTTGGTTTTTTTTGGTTGTTTGGTTGGTTGGTTGGTTGTTGCCTTTTTTTTTTTTCTTCAGTCCTAGATAACTGATGTAGACACCCCAAAAGCCCAGATTTTTTTCCCAAAGCAGAATTTATGTAACAGCAAGTGACATTTTGTCTTCAGAATTTATGGAAGCCTGCAGCCAAAAGTCAACACAGTTTGATGGATTTTTTTATGCTGTTGCACAAGTTAGGCATAAGAGTGCAGCTTACCCAGAGCAATTTAGAATTGGCACAGTCACTGGCCACAAGCAAATGCACAAAACAGGCTAAGCAGAAACATCATCACAAGTTACACCAGAACTAAAGAAACCAGAAAACAAGTAATCACAGAGAGCCCCCCTTTTCCTAACACTCTTGCCAAAATGAGAAAGGGTTTGGTGCTCTAGTGCACAGAAAGGAATTTTATCTCCACGTCTCCACATGTTCAATGCTGAAGTTATGTGTTTGGAGTTTTACCTTGTCATGTGCT
Source organism: Urocynchramus pylzowi (assembly GCA_013397555.1). NCBI lineage: Eukaryota > Metazoa > Chordata > Aves > Passeriformes > Fringillidae > Urocynchramus > Urocynchramus pylzowi. Next base: position 963,186 of record VZRH01003435.1, read on the forward strand.
GGTGATATAAAGTAATGATGTTTGGCCTTCTGAGCCCCACTGGCTTTTCCTAGTAACATGATTACTGTCAAACTGTGCCTGATATTCCAGATAAATACCCTTACATTCTGCAAGAGCGATGCTATTCTAAATTAACGCAAGTTTCAAAGAACTAAAATACTTTCATTGTGGCACTCCCTTATCCTTCTTTAACCTTGTTCTTTATCTCTAATGGGGAGCATCTTAGAGTCAGCCAAGGTCCACAGAAAGTATCCAAGTGGCTTTCACATTTTCCAAGAATATTGTTACAGGTTATGTATAAACTTGTCCTCAGAAGAAGGTTTACCTGGACTCAAGTTCAGCAATTTAAGTCATGTACTCTTTTTCTTGCTATTAAAGAATTATCTGCCAGTCCAAGAAACCAAAAACTAAATCAATGCTTGCCTAACTTCCCACATAATTAGTTATTTTACTTGGAACGTCATCTGTTGGCTGATAGTTTCAGAATAAATTGTTAGAAAGGCCTTTGAAGTCATGTTTCTCAGTTTAATACTGTTCACAAACTATTCATTCTCTGCTTGCATTTCCTTCAAAGAATAAAAAAGAAAACATAACCAGCATATTTAAGTAAAGAGGAGACCCACCGTGTCTATCTTACCATCCTCTAATGCAGAAAAATATTATGCAACTTATTAAAGAGATCCCAGAGGGAGATATAAGGAAGCATTTGGAATACTCACATTCCCTGTCTGTGCTCAAAATAAATAACCTTTGTATGCACATCATCAGTCTGTTGTGGGTTTGTGGGTAAAATAAATTGGCAATGTTGAGAGTTTGTACATTTTCTTAGACCAAATGTCATGATTAAATGTTTGGTGCCAAGAACAAGTCAGGAAATTTTTGTTTTCCCCTGTGAATACTTCATTTATAGTACATTTCATGCCCTCTTCTACAGAGCTTTGTGAGGCAAAAGCACAAACGTTTTACATGCCCTGCCTTTCAGAAGATCTAATTTTTCAGGCAGCTATGTGCCATGAACTCCCATTGACTCAGAAGGAGTTCAGGACATGGTGCACTTTCCCAGGTTGGAGCCCTTGATGATTAATGAGCAAAGCCCTAAGAGCTGTGTGTCAGCAGGAGGGACCCGCCTTTGCCAGCCCGGGGCAGGTGTGAGGGAGGCCCGGCATTCCCCTCACCAGTGCTGGCTTTGGGAATGCAGAGCTACACAAGAGGTCTAGGTCGGTCCAAAAAGGACCAACAGATCCAAAAGTCCCACGGGAAAGGCAGGGAACAACCGTGCAACGCAGCACAAGGTGCTACAATGAGGCTTGAACAGCTTGGTATGCATGCGCCTCAGGATTTGAGGCCCACTAAAAAAAAAATACTTAAAATCAAGGCTAAGCACTTACTTTACCCAACTTTTATACTTGCCTGAGATATTTTTTGTAACAGAGAAGTGAAAGTATTCCTTTTTCTTTTCTCTCAAAATAATTACAAGGGCTACTCGGGTAGCGTGTCCCCACTGCGGACACGTCACTGAGGGAGGAGGGGCAGCCAGACACGCTCTCCTCTGTCACCAGAAACTCACATTCTGCTGCCTCACTCACACCTACCACAGACTTTGCTGACACCACAGCTATGAAACAGTGCTTCCTCTCCAATGTTTTATTAGCTCACCCCAAGACGGTTGTGTTCATAAAACACAAATATCATTAGAAGCTAACTCTTGGTGTAACTGATAAGCGAGTGTGATCACAAGCTCTCAACTCAGTGCCTTTTTCTGCTCACAGAGAATCTTCTGGCCTCAGCTGTTGCCGTCCAGCAGGGAAGTGGGGGAAGAGCAGAGCTACGAGAGGAGAGCAGTATCTGAACCAACCAAAGAAGAAAAGCAAGTGTGAGGCAGTGCTGATAACAGCAGGGACAAGGCAGGACCCACTGCAGGCAAAGGGAAGAGACAAAAACATTTTTAGCATGGAGTGGAAGTAGGTGTTGTACACACACAAGCCTGGCCTAGCCTTCCTCTGCCTTTCCACTGGGGAGAACAGGCAGGACCCCTTCTCCAGCCACAAAACCTCCCTTCTCCAACACCAAAGCTGAGACTGAGACTAATTTTTCTGGGCACAAAATCTTCTCCTCAAGAACTTCCAACACACTCCCTTCTTGCCCATACTGAAAAACTGAGGAGTGGCATCTCAGTAGACATTTGCTCACTAGTGAAGCATTTCTCCTTGCTGTGTCAGAGGTCATATTCTCCAAAAAAAGTAACATTTTGTGGTCAAAAAAGCAGGATGAGACAAGAGACTGGTTACTAAGGTTTCTGGATTGCTGGAAACACCACTTATTTTCACCTTTTTTTTTTTTTTTCTTTTTTTGGCATGAACACTGTGTTGACAGATGACAGAGCTGAAGATGGTGCTCTAAGTATATGCAGCTGATGGAAAAGTATGCATTTCTTTCTGAGGAGTCACTGATATTTCACTGCAGTATTGTATATAACTCACTAGAAGCAATGCAATAAGGATAAGAAGTTCAACAGGGTCATTCTTACCTAAAATTAAAGTTTCCTGTTCTGTAACTGTCTCAAAGACTTAAGAGGCAATGCATTAACTGCTTACCTATAGCAGAAAAATTAACAGTGTTTGGCAAAGTACTTGAGTTCTTAGAGTATTATAATTTATCCTTTTACTTCCTTCATCATATAGATCACTATAGGGATGAAATACAGAGCCAAAAATCTCATCAAGGTGAGTATTGATGCTGAAACTGCAAACTATGGTTTTTAAAGTGACTTTTAAACTTCCTCTAGTAGCACAATCCAAAAATAAAATGCATTTTATTTTAAACTTCACTGAAGAGGTACAGAGCCCAATAAAAATTTGGGTCAGTGAAAGGAAAAGAATGAGAGGCTGGACAAACAGTTCTTTCAAGTCAGAACTGAAGCATCTGTGGGTTAGACACAAGAATTGCCATTTTAGGTACCCTGCATGATGTATTAATCATACACAAGGACATGGCCTTCTGCACAACTTCCCATGGCATTGCAGGAGTCTCTGGAGGACACAAACTACACTGGGAAGTAGAAGGGTTCCATTTCAATGGTCCCTTCACTGTCAGAAGTTATTCCTGCCTCCTTTCTGCCTCCAGCCAGGGCCAAAAGGAATGTCAGATAAGGAAAATTGAGAAGTGCTGCTCATGCCTGGTGGCTGCTCAAGAAGAAAGTGAAGATCTTCTTGCAACTAAAAGGAAAGCAGTGCAAAAGAGACAAGAGAGAGAAAGCAGAAGTTAAAGCAATGGCATGTGCACAGATCATAGGAAAGCTAATGTCTCCAGTCTTGGATGATATTTCCTGTCAGCAAAACAAGCTCTGCTACTGCAGACAATCTTGAGAATACTGAAAAAAGCAACTCCACTGTCAGGGCAATTCCACTAAGTATCTCTAGTCAGATGGATGCATGGAGCTGGCTCACATCTGCACATGGAGTCTCTCAGCAGCAAGCTGAGGAAGCAGTAAAGTTAACATATATGAGTCATTACAGGAAAATAACAACTTTTTGACAGCAGTGTCATACAAGTTGTTTGTCAGCAAGGTCTCGAGGTACTACCCGCGAAAATTAAAACCCTCTTTTGGCTTATTTGTCCCACTGGAATGAGAACAACTCTAATTTAATTTAGAATTGAAGCACTTAAGTTCTTCCTTAGTCCCTTAATGTGCTGCTTCTAATACCTGAGAACATGTTCCTTGGGGACATCGGAAAAGGATTCGATTCCTAGCATTCAATACCACTAATCCTGATTCCACTTTCAATATAACCCTAATTCTGCCATGTTTACCAAGAATAAATTCTTTTATTAAGACTCCAGTTTGGCATGTAGGATACAACACATTTATTGTTGGCTTAAGGTTAGAAACAACAACAGAAACAAAGGACTGCAGCAATCATAGCAGTCATCTACTCTGGCCCTTCCTCATCATCAGTTAGAAGTACAATATTTCTGCTGCCTCTTTCCCTGACTGAACTAAGAGATCAATACCATCACAAAATGTGATGTTTGCAAGTGAAACTGGCCTTGTTACAGGACTTCCTGAGTTTTTCAGCTTTTTCTACTGTGGCACACTTCGTTTTTGTGAAGACTATTTTAAATGTAAACATTTCTATCTGGAGGAAACACAGCTTTTTTGTGGTTTGGTTTCTTTGCATGTTGTCCTAAAAATGACATGAAAGGAAAAAAGAATTCTATGTAATTCTATGTAACAAGTGAAGCTCTCATTTGCTTTGCTTATAAAAGTAGTGAAAAGCACGTTGGCCTGAAATACTAGTTCTGTGCCGGTGACAAACAGAAAACCCATTCCTTAAAATGCACAGTCCCACCAGAAACATCAGTGAAGGGAAGCTGCCTTTGAACAAAGCCTCACAAACTGTCTCTGTAAACAGCCAGATTACTCTTCTGTATTTTTATAAAAAGCCGACTTCCAAAGAACTCCTGCAAAATAACTTTTTGGGCCAAGTATGGAATTCAAAACAGCTCCTCCTTAGACACTGTGTTCCTGTGAACTTACAAGGTTACCATACACGCTACCAGCTTGTTTTGCCGTGGTTATATGAGACATTTCAAACACAGGCCTTCCAACAAGTGCTGCTGTGCCCGTTTAACCTGCTGCAGCTGGAAGCATCCACAATAAAATACAGCTGGAAACATGTGCACAAGTACATGTTTACTAAGGCTTGGCACTGGATATTTTAGATATGTTCACAGGAAGTGTAAAATAAAATGACCTTTCTGTAGGATTTTATCTGCCACACAGCCTGAGTCACATTCCACACGTTTCAAAGGTGGAAGCTTTAAAACATAGTCCAGTTTGTTTCTTGATGTTACCGATCTGAGCTTTGCTGTGGGAACGCACTAAGACACGGACAAGGAAAATGAGATCAGCCCCATAAGGCAGCAGCTTGCATGTGTCTCCGTTCACAGGAACACACGGTGCTGGCAGGGGTAACCCGTGGGAGGCTGCCCCAGGGGCCACATGAGCAACCCCAGGGATGGGGGCTCAGTCCTCTGCTGGGCCCAAGGACACAGCACTTGCCAGCTTTCAGATAAATCCCAACAGAGAACTGGCAGCCACAGGGCTCACACTGATCTGCTGCCTGCATAGTAAGTCCTGTCCTGTGAGCATCACTAAAACCCTCAGATACTCATTTTGCAAAGCAAAGGCACAAGTTTTTCAAATGAATGACAATACATCATTTTGTGTGCAGCTTATACTCAAACTACTCATCTACTTATCAGTAATACTGTAATTTCTGAAGAATGACTTCTAAAAGAAATTTTCTTTTTATTTTTTATTTTAAAGCAATGTTGTTGTAGCTACACCAGTGGCTACAATTATAACTCTATACCTTCAAGTCCAATGGTTTTAAGGAGAAATGTCTCTAGCTCATTTCTCATTCTGTGCAGGTTACAGTAAAAATTTAAAAATTCTTTTTTACAGGCCTGCTAAAAGCTCTGCTGCAAAGTGCCAAGTTCCCATATAGTTTCCATCTTCAAAGGTAAATGTAGATGATTACAGCACAGTCATTTAGGGTTAATGCTATGCATAAACAAGACATTAAAACCTGACTCTTGTTTAGACTGGTTATGAGGAAGAACATTTTTCAGCTCTGTTGTAGTAGATGAGAAACACAATATAAGCAACAGTAGAAAGTTTATGCTGATGTTTTCCTAGCTTAGGATCACAAGAATAAAGGAGGACAGTATACAGAAGGGTAACATCAACCTACAAGAAAGCATACCTCTTAAGAAAAAGCACCTGTTATTTAAGCTAGAAAGATGTTATGGATGTAGTCTCGGTGAAAACAATTTAAAGGACAATCTTTAAGCTCTTTGAAACTCCTGTCTTTCTTTTGCTATAGTGACACTTATAATTTCAAGCTCACAAGCTGGAACAGCACAGATAGTAATCACAGAATAGTAATCACAGTGCTGGCTGGCCTTTGATCAGCACAAGATTTTCTACTTTCAATAGGATGTTTGGAACACTGAGCCAGACTAACTTGGAGAGCAAGTAATACCCTATTTTCCATTCCCAAAATCACAGCAGCAGAGAGATGGCAGGGCCAGACACACTGAGGAGAGACGGATGACACGAGAGGATGATGGAGAGGGAACTCTGGCATCACTCCTGCCCAGCTGCCAGTGGGAACTTCAGCATCCCACTTCTCTCACAGCCCTGTGTCCTCCTCTCTGTTCCTCACCCTCAGGTCACAGGCAAAACTTTGATGGCACAACTTTGACCATGAGGAAGACAAATAAAAGCATACCCTGTAGCTGGCAGAGCTCTGTCAGCAAAATCTGTGGTATATATAAAGCTATACCAACAAAACTGAGCCTCATTCAGCAGTGGTTCCTCTAGTACAGCTTTCCCTTTGCATGCATGGGGACATAAGTATGGAGGTAAATACACCATAAAATAAAACAAACACACGAAGCAGTAAAAAGCAGACTCTCTTAGTCAGCTGTCACACTGTGACACAAGAATAACACATTTACACACGTTTTAGTATCTGAATAGGAACAGGAAAAGATTATTTTATTTTTTAGACTTTAACATTTATAGAATTCTAAAAGTGACAGTGGATTGGAGGATGACATTGTCACCTTTCCAACCACACTGGTCAGACTAACAGTCTATTAAACTTCTCTTCCTACATAGAAGAATGTAAACAATTATTAATTACATGAAAGTGTGTGAGAAACTTCATTACAAGAATGTAAACATCAGAAGGTTTAGAAAAATCTCAAAAGACAAGGGTAACAGTCAGCAGTCACAGAAATGATGCTGGTTTATGGCACTTTGAGAATAGGAATAATGCAGAAGGATGGGGCAGCAAGATAGGCCATGAACTGACACAGCAACGTAGGACTACCAGCGCCTCTGGCAGTGCCCAGGAGGGGCCACCTCATTTCTGGTGGATCCCAGCAGGAAGCAAGGGACAAAGAGTGCCACCAGTCTTGAATCCTTGAAGCCACCCAATGCCCAGATACTGCCTGTCTGTCCCCTCAGTGGGATCTCCCCAAACCCAGAAAGCAAAAAAGAGCAGCAATGCTGCTTCTCTGAGAGCAGCCCAAAAATATCTGCTGGAGACACCAGAAAGTACCCTCAGAGAACACTGGATGCCAAAGCAAGGCTGTCTTTTGTTACTCCTCAGGATTTCTGTGAGAAAGGAAATTAATATTTGTTCAGGGTTTTCTGAAGCAAAAATATGAAATTATGGCTGTGCTGAAGCAAACAGTTCAGGTTATGTCTTGGGGGAGAAAAAGAACAGCAGCAACATTAGTTTTCATAGATTTGTTTCAAAACCTCTCAGGAGTGTTTCAGATCATCTTTCCAAGCATGGATCTGTAGATCTCTGCTCTCCAGCATGTGTCACTCTGGTTACTGGGGCTGTGGCAATTACCCAAGAGGAATAAACAGCCAGCACTGGGGCTGCAAGACCCTGAGGGCTGCAGTCCACAATAATTCATTTGGCACAGCTGCCCTCATCTGTAGACATCAGACTTCCAGACCAGTAGCAAGGATTAATCCATTGAAAACACAGACAGGATTGCTTTGCCAATGATCAAAGAAATGAAACATTCTGGGCAGTATTTCATTTGGATACACACACATTTTTAGGAATCAACACATTCCATTGCTGTAATTTATTTTTTTTTTCCGACATAAGGTAGCACACAGTTCTTCCTGTGTTTTACTGGGGCATTAATGTTATCAGTCCCACTGAAATCCATGGAAACCACAAAGTTAAAGAATCAAAGATGCCCAAAAGCAATTTTGAGTTGTAAATAATAGGTTCCTTGGGTGCAGCAATGCCAATTCACCACCAAAAAATAGCCATTGAATGGCAGTGGTGAACTGAGAAGCTGCACCCAGACAAGTCAGCCAGAGGGTGATGGGAAACCAGAAGATTAGGTTAAACACCAAACTCTGCTCCAAGGAGCATTTATATAAAAGACAAAAACAGACATAAAGCTACTGTGTTAGTTTTGTATCTGTTTAATGTTTTTTGTCCTTGTAAACTGGACCCACAGTTACCAGAAGAGATTGGAAAAGACATAGTTTCTGAAAGTAGAAACAGTATTTTTGGAAGAACATGTGCAGGAGAATTTCTACCCTCCCTCTGCCCAGACTTCCCAAAAAATGAAGAAAAACAAAGTATAAAAAAACCCAAATAAAGATGCCAAGAGAGTTACAAAAGCATAATCCATTTCTGCTGCAGAAAAATCCTCACGGTCAAGCTATAGAATACATCCTTGAATATTAGTTTTGGGACATCCACCAGAAAAAGAAAAAAAAAAAAAAAAAGACCCATGAGAGTAATATGCTAGCAAGTAGTCCCATCAAGAAATTTAAAAAAAAACAATTCTGAGGGCAGAACATCATTAACCAACAACAGGAGGGATGACAAATGCATCACTGTTTTCACAAGGCAAGCTGAGATATAGTCAGGATTAAATTATGATTTATCTTCTCCAGCACAGCAAAGTTTACCAGAAACTGTGAAATACCAAAAAACCACTTCTTAATCGTAATTGTTCATCACACAGCCTGGCTCCAGAAGCCTAAGATTTTTCTCTATGTAAGTCCTATAACAGTATTGAAGGTCAGAGGTGGTTGCACCTTCTCTATTGAAGTTCTTATGCAACAATGGCCATTTGCTTCCAGTCATCTCCCAAACTGAATGACCTATGCTGTAATATGGAGAAGTTATCATCATGCTCTTCATTAGTTATCCATTCATTTGAAAAACTTACTTTATCATGTACCTGTATTTCACTGCATGTAAGTGGGAAGACACTGTAGGAATGCAAGCACTTTTAAACTGCCAAGGCAAAGGACAATGTTGATTTTCTCTAAAAGGTTACGTTCCTCACTGTCATCTAGTCCTAACATTCCTTTCACTGCACAGAAGACCCAAAATCTTTCAGTGAAAGCATGCATCTGTGGCCAGCATCAACACACATACCCGAAAGGCAACGTGAACAGGGCACTTAAAGATCTGAGCCTGTGTAAGTGCAAAACCATCGCAGATATGTTAGACAGACCCAGGAAGTTTTAAGGCAGCGCTGCCGCTTCATTCCCATATACTGACATGAGATTATGTGGAGCAGCCACAGCTGCTTGGGGATCCTGAAATGCTGCCATGTGTGACTGCATGCTGCTCACTTGAGCGTGGTGTTTTCAGGGCAGAGGAGATAAGAGGCATCACATTTCTTCCTACAGCTACAGGAAGACAGAGCTAAAGCTGCTTTGGTGCCCCAACTCTCAAACAACCTGTAATTTTCAGAAAGGGAAGGGATTAACTGGTTCGAGGTTCACAGAGTGCCCAGTACCCAAGATGCTGATTAGAACTGGCTTTGTTGGAGAAAACAACAATTTAGGAAGGCAAGTGGTTTGTAGAAAACATCTTGGGTCAAGTTGGTTTTGCTTTAGCTAAGCCCACACCGCTGATCCCCTGGGCATCACTCTCTCCCACTGCACCTGCTCTGCCAAGAGCAGGGACTGGGGAACAGCGATGGTCAGAACATTGGAAGTTTTTATCCAACTGTTGATAGGAAACCCAGAATCCATTCATCCAATATACCTACACAAAGCAGACCAACTGAAGACACTTAAGATGTGTTTCATTATTACAGTTCCTTAATAAAAAGTTCAAACAGCTTTAGTATTTCCCAATTTATAGAACTGGGGAATACTACAGAAGGATAACAGAAACTGACCATCCAGAAAAGGATGGAGAGAAAAATGTGTGAATTATTGTGTGTGTAAAGTGAAAAGTGTGTAAACTATTCACAAAAGACATACTGCTTCTCCACTTTACAAATACAATTTTTTAAAAAACATTTTGTAACTGAGCCCAAGACCTTATGTTGGGTTGGACTTCATTCTGTTTCTATATATTGGTACAGATTTCTCCCTCTCTTCTGCATGCAGGTAAACAGATTTGCTTTTATTTCACTGAAATGTGTAACCAGATCTTTATCTATGCTCCAGTTATCAAGGTTTAGTTTACAAGGAATAAGGAGTTGGCTAATGGCCTAATACCGTATTATCAGTGTGATTAAATACAACACAACCAGTTGTATTTATTGCACACATTCTGTGCATATGGCCCCAAAAGCCATATGCACAGAAAAGACTTGGCTGCAGCATCTTTCAAAAGCAGGACATCCTTGGAGCTCACTACATGGGCTCTGAGGTCACAAACCCATGAAAACTGCGCAGAAACTCAGCTTTTCTACCCAGACAGGGATTTTTTTTAATATATTTTATCCCCCCCAACAATTGCTTGGAACTGCTACTTAGATTACCGAAGAAAACAAGCCAGTGATACACTGCATAAAAAAGTTTGGGACAGTTGGCACATCAGGTCCAAAAGGATACAATTTACATGCTATGAGCTCACCTGCATCAAGGGAAAAAAAATGAGTCAACATGAAAACTAAATCTCAGGCGAAGGTTAAAGGATATTTACATCAGCTCTGAAAGCAAAAAATTCAAGAAACAGTGCTTTATTTTGTATGCAAGTTATACCACAGCCAGATACTACTTAAAAGAAAATGCTCACACCAGTAATCAGAGTTCAAAAAAAAAAAAAAAAAAGTTCATATGCCAGGCAATGCATTTTTAAATCAGAAAACCTTATGAAAGGAAGTCTGGAAGTGACTGCAACAGTCACTGAGTCAGTCCATTTCCTTAAGGTACAACATGAGAGGTTTTACCCCTGCCCTCGTTCCTGCCAGGGCAGAGCACTGTGAAGCACATCAAGTTCAAATCCTCCAGCACCTCCTGTGTGCAGCACAGACTATCCCAGCACAGGCTGGGAACACTCTTGTCCCCTTGGTGCTGCTCCTGGTGCCTGGTGCAGCTGGGCAGGGCTCTCAGACCTCGTGTTCCTACCAAAGCCAGACTGAGCACGACTTCTTCACTGATGCTATCAACTTCAGGCAACTCCTTTCAAACGGGGCCCATCAGACAGACCAGCCTGTGTCTGGGGAAAATGGGCTCCTCTCTAGGCAGATTAACCTGCTACCTCAAACTGCTGTGTTTGAAACCACACACAGAGATCCAGGGAATATTACAGTGATTTGGCTTGGGAGCACATATTCCAGCGCTCCTGCTGCCACTAATGATGTGGAGCCTTCCATAGGAGAAACTTTTGCTGTATTTCATTTGATGGTTTACCTGTCCTCCATGATCAGAATTCTGCCTCCCTCCACCACACACAGCAGAGGCTCTTCCACCTCTGCCCTTCGCTGACCACCAGTCCTGCCAGAGAACACAAGCAGTGCCTTGCCTGGGGGGGCAACACAAGGTAACACAGAGAAAAACCTCAAAAACCTTGGTAACTAAGGGTTTGCTTACCAGATGCCCTAATGCATAAGTCAACGACATCCAGAATAGTTTATTCCTAGCTTTCTGTTATTGACAGGACAAGCTAATAGGGCTAGAATCCTGTTTTCTTCACTGGACAAAAGATGTTGTAGGTTTGCATAAAAGAAGACTAAAAAATTGCGAAGAGGTACAAGTTACAGATGTTGAGTTGGCTGCTACAACCCTCCTTATGTTGCCTGTGAATATATAAAGAGAGTCTAAGGGAGATTGCTAGGAAAAAAAGTGCAGAAGGCAGCACTTCATTGGATTCCTAATATCCAGCATATCAACAAATTATGAATCAATTTTTGCAGAACCCATTACCCCAAGGCATCTCAGCAGGCAGCATATGGCAACACATGAACAGTTCACCTTGGTATTTTCAGGTCAGTGCAGCACCAGGCAGAGAGCGCCCTTGCTTTCCAAAAACAGAAGTTGACAGCTTTGCACAGGCCCCTTACAGCCCATCTTCTTGCTGCTGGGGCAGATGCACTTAGGTGCTGGCTCCTTTACCTTTCTTGGCAGGGCCACTCCAGAGTCACCCTGTCTCGTCTGGCAGCCCTTAGGCAGAGCTCTGATCATCTCCTGTGGGTTAAAAGGTCAGATGAGTAAATCTGCTTAAGGCAGAGCTCGGCAGACAGGGGCAAGGATCACAACAAGGACGTCCAGCATAGCCACTGCTAATGTGGCTTCACCACTCAGGGTCTGCAAGTGCTGGAGCGGGAGAGGAAACACCCTGGGCTCAGAGGGAAGAGTGCACCCAGCTCTGATAGACTGTGTGACTGCACAGGCACAGACACTTCTGGGGTTAAATACAATAAATACAACGTCCTTGCACTCTCAGACAGAAACCCCAGATTTTAGCAACAGCTACCTACACAATAACCACGTGGTTTTCTCCCCTTTCTTGCCTATGCCCTATTTCTCTGAACCCTGCAATGCTGCACTCACTGGTGCATCTCACAGCTCAAAGCTGACAATTTTACTGCTGGAAGTTCAGTCAAAAGTGATAAGAACATAAACTAGAATACAGGCTTAGAGGAGAAAAGAAAGAGGTAAAGGCAAAGAAACTGAATCAGCAATTAAAGTACAATTTGGGTGGAAGAAAGAACCTTTGGCCCAAGTCTCGCTGCCCTCCGACACTTTCTGACAGAATTTCACAGCAGCCTTGTTAAATGACACTGACCAAAACCTTCAAGTCACAGTATCTTTAGTGAAATTTTCAGGCATGCCATACAAGCAAAAAGCTCAGCTGTCTCCACCTCTCCTGAGCATTGGCAAGATTATCATTATGGTGTCACTGCTGTAAAACAAACCCAGTCATCTACAATTGCAGCACGGAGAGGATGGCTCTGCTGAGCACAGGGGAGGGACTGCACCCGCCAGGGTGTGCCAAGTGAAACTTGCCATCAGCACAGCACATGATTAAGCACATATTGGCTATGCCAATACCCAGCCACCCAGCTGAAACGAAGGTAGTTCCTCCTTACCTCCCCCCTCCCACGGATCAGTGAATACGGGAAAGCCAGAGCATTGCAAAGGAAGTTTGAGAAACCTTATGAATAAAAAAAAGCCCAACATATCACAAGATGCAAAACAACTCTTCACACAGGACAGTGACTACAAATACTCTTTTTAAGATTAAACTTTATCAAGTAAGAAATATCAGAAATGTGGATTCCATTGCCAAAAATAGAAAGGAAATGCAGATACACTTACTGAAGATTCTCCATGCGAATACAGACCTGTTTGGGAATTAAATAATTAATGAAAATGTTACCTTTTTTGCTTCATTCTAATTGGGAGAGGTAATACTTACGTTGCCAATACTAGTTTCTAGTGATGAGGTCCAAAACAATCTATTAGTTTTCATTTTAACTTCCCCAGACCTGGCAGAAAAGAGACAAGCGCTCACTCCTCTGGATAGTCTTCCCAAAGAAATCAGAATCATCATTATAATCATCACAGAATCATCAGCCAAAAGGAAGAAAACACTGACTACACCTCTTCCTCCAAAGTTAAAAGAAACACTTATTTCAGCCCTGTGACGGGCAAAATATCCCAGCTAAATATTATACAACAGACAAAACCCAAAAGAAATGTAGAAAATTTGGATTCAAAACACAAGGTGCTTCTTAGTATGACAAAGGTGTATTTTTTTTTTTCATTAGAGGAAACAGCCATTTAAACTAAACATAGTGATGGCTTCCATGAACTCACCAGAAGCACTGATCACAACCTCTAGAAATCTAGCTGGAAAGTCAGGCAAAGTCATGAACTAAGTTGGCTTTGTAGAAGTTCCAGTAACTCTCCCTTGCCCATACTTCAATAAATTTTGCATGTGGGTTGGCCTACTGGCTAGATAACAACTGATTAGGGAGAGAGGCAAGGAAAACCCTGCCATCCTTTACTACTTTAGTAGAGCAAATAAAACTGAAAACTACTGGTTCACATTCTTTGTTCACTAGGACTATTAAAGCAAAAAAACTTGTGATATATCTGCATTGATATTTACCTCTAAATTAAATCTTGAGTGGAAATGTAAATCTGCTATACTATGTATGTCATTCCTGGATTTATCTTGGAAATTAATGAACTTAGAGAGACACTCAGACAATTACACAGCTGGTTTTCAGAAGCCAGTGGTGTGGTTCTATTGGCTTGAGATTTCAAAGGAGCCAAATTGCCTCGCAAATACATATCCTATCAAGTTCTGTGTCAGAATCCACAAAACTTTAGGACAAAAGGCAAAAGTTTCATATTGACACTGCTTTGCAGAACCACCTGACCATCCTGAAGGATGCATACAGGTGCTGCCTCAGAAAAAGCTGAGTCAAGAAACTCTGTCAAACACAGCATTAAGTTATTAACGTATTTTACTGAGTGTCAGGCGGAACCTTGGACTAACCTCTGTAAGGGAAGAGTATTGTGAACAACACACACAAAAAAATATATCACCTTACTCTGAAACAGCCATATAGTTCTTTTTGGTCTCTATTAACACCTGATAAACAAAATAATTGAGAGACATGCTTTGATTCCGTAAGTGAGTTTGAAGATGCTTCTTAACACACAAGTTACTAATACCATCACTCATAAATCAGGTAGTAGCTAAGAAGCAGCTATAGACAGGTGTGGTGGCCTATATCTAAATGCATAAATAGGGCCTTAAGATGTCAAGCTTCTGCAGTTGTCATAAAATAGCATCAGAAATTCTGCTGGAACCCTCTAAGTGCATGCATTCAGCAATGCTGGAGCCCTCTGTGCGAATGTATTCAGCAAACAATCACAACTCTTTCCTCAGTCAAAAAGAAAACAGAGAGAGAGAGAAAATAACACTGCCCTTTGCATTTCTGCATAGTTAAGTGTGAGATAAAAACCTCGTGGCCCTCCTTTCCCACATAAATACACAGAGGTGAACACTCCACTGGGACTTTTCATTCCCAGGTGAGAAGGAAATCCAGAGAGAAACCCTTCCCTCCGAGTGAGAGTCCAGTACCCAGCTCTGACAAGCTCCCAGCACCTGACCCTGCTCCTGGTGCCTGTGCAAGCACCTGCTGCATCACATCTCCCAAAGTCACATCTCCCTCCCAGAGCTGCCAGCCCCAGGACACCCTAACTCTGCTCTGAAGCACAAACCTGCCCTGCCCAAGGTCAGCATCCCACTGAGTCCCCCCTCCAGGGGAGAACTGATGCTCCTGGAGAAATAACACTGTTCCCCTCTGTTTTGTTCTATCTTTAACCTGAAAACTGATATGTGAAGTTTTACATCAGAATTACTCCACAGGGGACACTAAAGGCAGTCTTTTCCCCATGATGTGCACAAAGCTGGCCTGGTGCACATTAACCTATTTTCCTGTCTGCTTACCTAAGCATCCCAGCTACAAATAAGATGTGGCTGAGCTGTGGCACTCCGTGGTTGTGCCTGCTTGCAGCGTGCAGAGCTGCACTGCTCTGCAGTAGGTGCTGGGGAGCGTTATACTACCCATCACCCCTGTGCTGCAGCTCAGATACCTAGTGGCAGATACATCCCAGGTACCCAGGACAAGACCCAGCACATCAGTAGATACTTGCACATTGTCTCCAATTCCCTCTGCCACTCAGGGCTATTTATACACCGTGGCACACAGTGTGCCTCTGCCACAGGGCAGCATCACACAGTGCTGTGTGCCAGCAGTGCAGGCAACAGATCAAACCAATCCCTGCACCTCAACACTTTCACGAGGAAGCAGGTCACAAACAGAGCAATACTTGCTTTGTGCACTGAAAAAGGTGTGCTGTTCATTTCCAGAAAATGAAGTTAACCACCCTAACCCTTCTTCCCTCTCAAACACAGCCCCCCAACAGAACAACAGAAAGATGGTTTCCTTTGTCTGAACAGGTTCACGGTGATGTATTTACCTTTTTACACAAGCTTACTCTTCCTATTGTATTTTTGGGACACCTAATGTTGGCTTGGTGCAACGGCACAGTTTCCAAGAGTAAGTACAGTAAGAGGTATTTGATTACATCCACAAACTCAGTTTTTGAATGCACCAATAGTTCATATTTATGGAGCTTGTTTAACCTTAACTATGTGCATGTTTCTGGCATTCAGTCAACCACATTAATGTTCTGAATGCAAATATTGTACACAGGGATGTCAGCTGTTAAAAAATCCGTAGATAGAAATGGGAGGAACCTACACTCTGCATTCACACTGTGAAATCTTAAAAATGGCTCCAAATTTCAATATTCTTCTGTCCCTATAGCCATGTAATTACTGAAACAATTTTCTGAACTGAAAGAAACAGTAGGCTGCATAGGTGGCAGCCAAAGGAATTTGCAGCACTCAGTGAAAGGGGAAAATCAAATACCAAGCAGAAGACCAGGAGATCAGATCTGAATGAGAACTCGTTCACATTAATTATCCAAGCCCAAATATCACATTCCATCAGAAGTTCTTTCAGTTCACCTAGGATGGAAATGAGACCTGAAGAAGTAAGCTCTTGTGTCAGCATGCTCACTCCTTTACTGCCTCTGAAAGGAGAAAAGCAATGGCAATTCAAGTGCACAAGCAGATCCTGTGTCTGACCCACAGCTGGGGTGAATGATGACATGGGGGTGATTAGCACTGACTGCATATTTACCACCATGAAGTCAAGCCCAACACAAGCCCATTTTTTCTTCTAATCAGCTCAGTTTGCTATTTTAAATTATTCCCCAATCAGCACAAGGTGCCATAAAGACAATCAATAAAAAAACAGACTGATAACAAGCACGTACAACAGGTGAACCTGTATGAAGGGAGGTCAAACTATGAATAAGCAGAAGCTAAAAAGTACCCAGTATCTTGTAAAGTTCTCATTTAACCGAGGGTTTCCTCAGCTAGAAAGGGTGTCAGTAGAGAACACTGCATTCCGTTCTGAATTCCTCCCTTTGCTTTTAGCAACTGCCTTCACAGCCTGCAATTGTTTCTGTAAATCCTTCTATGCTGCTCCCTGCATGCATGAGTTTAGAGGGCAAGAGTATTGCACATCCCTGACACCACTAACAGATGGGGCTCACCTCAGCCAATAACACATATTATGGTCTTTGCAATACACTCTTATCTGATTACACACAAAAAAGAATTCCACTATCTGCCAAACACAAGTCGTCTCAAAGAGAGAGGAAAATTTGTCTTCTGCTCCACCTTCTGATTTGCTGTTTACAAAACTGTTCTTTTGTTGTTTGGTTTTTGTTTTGCTGGACTCCATCATACATGATTTGCACATCATAGGCTAGGAAAAAAATCTTGGAAGATTTAAAAGCCTTCTAGTTAGCTATGGGAGTCACCTCTTCAGGTATGAAAATGGCAAAAAATGTTATCAGAATCAGGTATTTTAATGTCCTTAGTCTTCTAAAAGGAAGACTATATTATAAAAATATCATGGTTCCAGTGTCTCACCACCCCCACAGCAAAGAATTTCTTCCTGATAGCTAATCTAATCTTGCCCTCTTTCAGTTTAAAGCCCTTACCCCTCCTCCTATCACTACCTGCCTCCGTAAAAGGTCCCTCTTGAAGCCCCTTTTGGTACTGGAAGGGTGGTCTAAGGTCTGTTGAATTACCACAGGATTATTTAAAGTTGATTACAAAGCATACCTGCTTATTCCCAACAAAAATTTCACGTGGCTTCAGAAATTCTATTTTGATGCCTGGCAATGGCAGCAATAGAGAACGATGAACTGTAGCACCCCTTTGGGCATTACTGAAGTCTAAACAGGCAATAAGCTGCGAGCTTAAAAGGTCTGAGAAGGATTTATCGTGGACTAACAGATCCAAAGAAACTGCCTTTGAGGAAGCTAAAACTCCACAACACTCAATGGCAGGCACAGTCATTTTAAAATGTCAGTCCCCTTGGCTGAATGCAGCAATTGGAGAAACTGCTGCCATTATTTCTCCAGAGCATGGCAGAGGAGAAGCCAGAGCCAAGAACAAAAGTTTAAATCTAGTCCACGTAATTCCATCACACAATTCCATAAACCACCTGCCTCACCAGATTTTGCCATCATAACTCTAGGGGGCCAAAAGCAAGAAAAAACAAACCCAAGTTTTCTCCTAATTACATCAGTGGGCCATTGAAATAAGAACAGTCAGAATTTAACTAAATAAGCTACAGCAGTAGTGTCTTTCTAATTTGTGTTGTGGTATCACTTACCTTTCCTAACACAGAATGGGGTTGCTCTTGTTCTCCTCCCCACACAGTAAATTGCCACAAAAATTTGGAGGAGATAATAAAACCTCTGAAAACATAACCCTGTGTTCAGTGGGAGTTATCAACCCAGAGCAGAAAGAAGGCTTGATAGCACACACAGCTCAGATTTAGGGACAAGTTTGAATTTTTTTCCTTTAATGGAACTAGGAGTCTAAGGATAATTTTGGGAAGTTTTTACTTGCTTTTAAATGTAACTATGCATACATGAAAGCATTAGTCATCTTCTCCAGATCAAAAATAAACACAGCAATTTTTAGAATGTGTCACAATACAATATTAACTGGACAGTATCTGTCCAGTCACTGAATCAGTGGACACTTAATAGTCTTAATTTAGAATATCGATATTTTCTAGAATCAGTCTAATGTACCCTGAACTACTAATACCACTTCTGAAAGAGTCAGTCTGCTGTATAAATACCTCTAAAACTGGTCCCAGTAATGAGAAACAAGCAGTGTGCCCTCCCTGCACAGCTGAGCTGCCAGCCACAGAGCGGAGGCTGCGCTTTTCAAGTTCATGGGCTCCTCACACAGAAAGAGCTCAAACAGGAAAGGTGCAGCCAAGAATTTGCTCACACACAAAACGCACACACCAAATTCCTCTTACACAGGTACACATCTATTATAGAGCTGCATGGAAGCCAGGCTGCCAGCACAGACACAGAAAGCAACCCCTCAGCCTTTCTGTAGCTCCATCACTCTGGATCCAACACATGAGCAAGCTGAGAAAACAGAAGGACCATTGGGAGGCAGATCTCAGTTTCAGACACCTGAAATTGTCTTCATTTTAAGGGAATCAAAACACACCATGCCCTTAAGAAGCAAAGCCTCTTCTACTAGGAAAGACAGCTGTTCTGCTGACACAAGGGGAATCAGAGTGAGGCGAAGAAACAGACACAGGTTACCAAGCATTCACGACAAATGTCACAGCCACATGGAAGAGTATCAATGGGAAACATATAGCATTTCAAAGTTTTCCCCTTTTTTTCCCTTTTCAAGGTACTAGTTATAAAATACCAGAGCAGCAAGACAGCTGGAGCAGATACAAGGTATGTGCTAAAAGAGGTGAAAGACTTAAAGCATACTCATGAAGAAACTGGAGAGCAATCACCTCTCCTGTTTTACGGTTTCTCACACTTAGAGAACATCTTCAGCCAAAACATAGGCTCTCTCACCTCCACAAGGAACGGGATACCAACAGGAGACCACAAAACCCTGCTTCAGCATATCTTAATAAAAACAAAACGTTTTCAGATCATCCGTCTAGATTCTAGGCGAAACTGAAGGAAATCTGATCTCCCCACAAACAGCACCGCCCTGATGTCAGGGATCTGGTAATGCCATACAACTTCAGAGCAACATTGAGGCAATTAACTAAAAACAAACAAAAAAGAAATTCAGAGTGAAACAGAGACGACTTCACATTTTTATATGCTTTCCTTTATACTAATTTGTTAAGAAGTCACCTGATTTTACAGACAGGGCAAGAAAAATCACATCACTTGCGGCAGACCACACGGCAAGAGGAAGTGAAATGAAGCATGCTTCAGTTTCCCTTCAGAACTTCATTTGTCCACCACACACTCTAAGATGCATCTGCATTATTTTTTCCTAGTACCATGAAAAGAACAGCACTGACAAACATCAAACAGCGTTTTAAAAGGTGTATTTGTCAGGTGTCAACACTGCAGGTCCATTTAGCACGGGGAAGGATGATAAATACTACAGCAGCAATGCTGAAAAGGAGAACTGAATCAAACGTGTGAGTCAAATGCCGTGTCACAAAGCAGCCTCCCAGCACACAGACCCGCCGTGCAGAGGAACCAAGCTGCAGGGAAAGGACTGAGAATTCAGCAACCTCAGGTTTTAGGTGAAAAAGCCCATGGTGCCGGTGCTGTTAAGGCAAGGTGTCCACTCACATCAGCCGATTTATGAATACTGACGTCTTCTGGTGTGTGTTAATGGTGACCCAATCATCCCAGAACCCTGCAACTGCCACTGCAGGCTCTGCTATCTGCTCGAGGGGGAGGCAGCAGCGATAAGGAGGAGGTGGGGCAAGATTCACGTTAGGGGAGTAAAGTGGCGAATTACTCCTTTGAGCAGCAAGTAAAACGGTTAAAAAGATACGGTTTATATTCTAAAGCTTGTGTTTTCAAGCAGAGAACTGTAAATTTGTATGTTTTCTCTATTTCTAAGGAAGTAAAACATGACAAAAACGGAGACTAAGGTAAGACTCAGACGGAGTAAGATTTAAGATCAGGGACATGCTGAGAGTTGAGTCAACAGTTTTAATTCTTAAAACCTTTACTGACCTCATAATACACAGAGAAAAAACTGTGTAGTATCTCTAGAGTTAGGAGCAAAAGTCTGTTGCTGCTTCAGTGCAATTTCTCAGATGTTTATCCAGAAAGGACAAACCCCGCTGGTTTTAGAGAAATACCCGGACACCTCAAACTAAGCATAAGTGGGCATACACTCAGAGTGCCTGTGTCAATAACAGACATGAATTCCAGTTCGGTTGTCAGACAATCTGTTTTCCACCCATGTAATATAATTAGCACCCAAAATAAAGTGGCGAAATGAGGGAAGCAAGATGCCCTCTTTTCTCCCAGATCAAGGCACTTCGTGAGCATCAATTAGATGTTAATGTCCCTGGGAGGCAAGCGTGACAAGTCTTATTAAGCCATTTTAAAGATTAGAACACTGAGTCACAGAGAGATTAAGAACTTCCTCAAAACCAAAAGCAGAGTCAGAGAGGGGGCAGCTACACCCCAGCTGGGACTGGCAGCAGAGAACTGCACTGCTCCACCTAAATGCAAGGTTTAGAGTCTCTAAAGAGAAAGAAAGGAAGAAAGAAAGGCAGGGGGGAAAAAAAGTCCACGCTCCCATGAAGTTTCCTGTCCATGCCAACATGCCTCCGTTTTGACCTGCAAGGGACCGTCTTTAGATGTAAGAATGCAGTCCCATTTCCACGCTCAGATCTCATTTTGGCTGAAGGCACCAACAAGGTTGCCAGTTGTAAACAGTTTTTAAAGTCGACAGAAACTCTCCAGATCTTTTTCAATAAGCTTGAGAGAGAACTTAAAACTTTTTGATACTGGCTCAACCTTACAGGCGTAGGGGCAAATAAACGTACAATCTCCACGAGCCAGCTATCAGAATTCAAGTCACATGCTGAATTTACACATGAAAAACTGAGTGAACACAAGACAATCACTATTAACAAGCACTTCGAAGCGCAAAGAGAAACTCAGCAGATGCCATCCTCAATTAGCCCAAAAGGTGAGCAGAGAAGGATGTTACGCTGATTAACACACTCATTAGGTCGCGTCCAAACTAATAGCCCACTCCAGCGTTGTAATACATTTGGAAAGCGCTCGGCTGTCTTAATCGCAGGGTACTCACAGAGCGAAAAGATTATTATGACTTTTCCTGCGTGGCCGTCCGAGCCAGCGCGGTGCCACCGTCCGGGAGGGCTGCGGGAGCACCGCACACGGACCCGCCAGTGGGGCACGGCTCGGCATGGCCCGGCTCGGCACGGCACAGCCCGGCACGGCTCGGCATGGCCCGGCTCGGCACGGCACAGCCCGGCACGGCTCGGCATGGCCCGGCTCGGCACGGCACAGCCCGGCACGGCTCGGCATGGCCCGGCTCGGCACGGCACAGCCCGGCACGGCTCGGCATGGCCCGGCTCGGCACGGCACAGCCCGGCACGGCTCGGCATGGCCCGGCTCGGCACGGCACAGCCCGGCACGGCTCGGCATGGCCCGGCTCGGCACGGCACAGCCCGGCACGGCTCGGCATGGCCCGGCTCGGCACGGCACAGCCCGGCACGGCTCGGCATGGCCCGGCTCGGCACGGCACAGCCCGGCACGGCTCGGCATGGCCCGGCTCGGCACGGCACAGCCCGGCACGGCTCGGCATGGCCCGGCTCGGCACGGCACAGCCCGGCACGGCTCGGCATGGCCCNCCGGGCGAGCTCCGCCGGGCGCGCTGAGCCCCGCGCAAGGTGCGCGTCCCCCGCCGCCCCGAGCGGGGCTGCTCTGGGGCTGCTGCGGGGCTGTTTCCCGCGGCCGTTCCGGTGGTTTCGGGCCCCAGCGGGACGAAGCGGCCCCACCTGCCATGGGGGAAGCGCTGCGAGGGACAGCGAGGCATGGGGACCCCGGGGCGCTTCCTCTCGGTTGCTAAAGTTCTGGTTTTGAGGAAGCGTGAAGGTTGTCATATATTCGGCAGGTTCAAGAAGGTTTCGATCAGCAGGCAAACAGAAAACCACTGGGGAGAAAGTTCAAGATCAGCTAGCAGCGCTGGCCCTGTAACTCCCCGACTCCCATCAACAGTAACGTTTTGCTGACGGCAGATGTGAAATTGTATGAAAAAGGAACAAAGAAAAACAATAAGGAATCACTTGAAATGCTGCAACAGAAAGGGCAAATGAGCTAAAGCCCATATCTGCTATCCTAAAGGCTTGACAAAAAAAAAGCCCAGTAGGTCCACTTTATAGGTAACTTTATCAGGTCACTTTATGACCTCACCCAGTCATAAAAATTTTGACGTGTGCCACACAGTCACTGCACCTAAGTCACCTAAGTGGTGCTGCAGAACTGCAGAAGGCTGTGGCAGAGCAAGGGAGCGGAACCCTTGGCCTGCTATGAAGTGAGCTTTGATCCTTTTCCCACTTGAGCCAAATCTGAAGCGGCCTTTGCTTAACGTGGAGGGAAAACAAGTGTGAATGTGGCCCTTTTCATCCATGTACAGCTGAATGTAACATAATCTCTAGTGACCCAAGTGGTTTAGCCAACTCTCTAAAATAATTTGTTGATCTTAAGGCAAGAGTTTTGTTGTAGAAATGAATTTGAATGTACCTCTCATTTGGGTTGAAATTTGTCTTCTAGTTTTTCTGCATTGTGCTTGGCTGAACCCAAGTTTTACTCAATGATTAACTTTGAATTGCAATATGTTTGTCTGCTGAGTTAACTTCAGGAGATTAACTGTACTTTTTCCTCCAAGTGATAAAAGCAAGAATATAGAAATAATGGTGCATACCATTTCCCTGTTATCTAAAACACTATCATCTTTAGCAGCCTTGGTGAAGGCAAGAACAAGGAATGAGAAAATCCTCTTGGCAAACTTCCAAAAAAAAAGTGAACTGTAATTAGCAAAGGGGCATGTGTGTATTAAAGAAATCATGTTTATATGATTTTTACATATTTATATGATTTTCTTGCTAGTTTCAGTCCACCACGGAGAGTCAGAGAACCCAGAAAATATAAAGTATGAAAGACTTTAACCCCTACTGGGAAATATTCCAAAACTTCTTTCTTTAGGATAGATGTTCCTTTTTGGTTAGGAAAGGTGCTTACAGCACTGGTCTCCCATATGTCTGTTCACCTTCACAACTGTCCTCTTCCCTCCATGCCTCTCAGAAAAATAAATAAGTCCATAAAAAGATAACCCATTCCTTCCAAGTTCTTCCAAAACTTTTCTGCATCATAATGGGCTGCATGAAGACCAGCAGGAACCTTGCTGTTTATTAACTATAATTAGTATATTTACTCATTGTCTTTAACTGTTTGATCTTTGAAAGTGGCTGAAAGATGACTGTATAATTCACACTAAACTATTATCACAGCCATCTCTAAAAATTATGTTTCATTAGATGTTACTTAACCAGAATTAAGAAATTCTTTATTCACAGTCACACCTAGCTCTCTCCAAAGGAAAACATAACTGAGATACAGTCTAGTCACTCTGGGCTAAGATGAACACGCATCAGTTAAAGATTAGGTTAATAAGCATTAATCAGGAGCCACCAATCTGGCATTACATGGGAGTCTGTGGGATATCCTAGCCCACCCTCCCTTCTTTGAGGTGTGGGACACACAAGCATAAAGGGAAAGAGCAACTTCCCTGGGTGCTGCACAGCCTCACCTTCCCAAGACCAAGTTCCTAACCCTTTCTTTAACAGTGTGGTTGCTTTGTAATTGTTTTGGTCCATCCTAGCCTGTTCTCCTCCATTGAAAAGAGAGGAAAAAGGAAAAAGAATGGTCCTTACAAAAAACAATCTGTATTGACTGGTATAAAGCTGTGCCTGCTAACTCTGCTGTAGAATATTGATCCCTCTCTGTGGCTGGTGATGTGCAGCACTCCCTTTCCTGAAGTGTGGAAGTCTATCTACTCAAATTCTTGTAAATGGATTCTTATCTACACATCCAGCACAATAAAAGCCCTTCTTGTGGTATTCAAACAACTTGTCTGATCCTTTCTGATGAACTGTGGGTGTCTTCAAAGTTAACCGAATTTTTCATACAAGAGGGATGGCCTGGGTCTCAGGAGACCATGCTGAGCTCCCTTCTCAATCATTTATTTTCTTTATGACTTGGAGAATTCATCATGTATCAGTTTGTGATCTATAGGGTGCAGGTAACAGGACTTCCTTCCCTTATGGGGGTTATGAGGATGAAACCCTTGTATGAGGCTGAAACTTTGACGTTCTGCTGCATCATGTGAAAGGCCACTATGGGTATTTCCCTGTTCTTGGTTTGAAGTTGCTTATCGTACTCATCTCTGGTGAGAATCAGTAGTTAAATACAAATTTTCATGTTCTCTTCCTTCATTAATGCTTTTTGGTTTATATCAACATAGAAAGCCATTAAGGTGGTTCTTTTAAAAGAATTTTGCTTTATAGGGTGAGGAAAAGAAAACAGATCTAAGGAAAGGAAGCTGGATTCTTTACGTGGGAGCATGTAATTTTCCTGGGGCCTGGAATAGCTGGATTTTCTTACCACATGTGCAGGAAATAGCCCTTCCTACCCAGCCCTGGGTGTATCACATAATACCCTTTGCATATAAAGGAACTATTCCGGTGTGAGACACCTTCTAAACAACATTTCTGTTCAAGTTTCCAAGCACATTAACAGATTTATACAGGTCTATTGAGGCAGAGTTCAAAACACTTTGATTCATTAGAAAAAGAAGACAGAAATACCGCTGAAGCATACACAGCTAATTTTCTAGCCTTTTTCCCACAGGAGGCTCCAAGTTCATTTGTTAGGGAAGTTTGGGGATGGGTCCTTCATCATGCTGCCTTCCTCCTGTGAGCAGTTTCTCACAAACTCAGTGCTGCTGCTGCAGAAACAGGAGCAGGGCTCTCCCAGCTGCCAGGGTTTGCATTTGCCCTGTGTTGCCTCTGTCCTTTGGGAGCTATGACAAACCATCCCTCAGCACATCTGGTCAGTAACACACCCCCAGGCCGGTACCATTAGTCCTTCTTCCCTCCATGCAAATATTCTTGTTGGGGTTTTGGGCACGTGTGGGGGTGGTTTTAATTTTCCACGTGTATTTTCGCTGCTTTTTTAACAAAGAGTTGTTAGAGCTTGTTTGATGCACGTTAGTGACACAAATCTAGGAAATTTCACTCTTTGGGTCACATGTCTTTGCTGGCTAAATCTCCCTGAGAGTAAAAAGGATTTTGCTAATGTGAAATTTTTTAATAATACACCAAATATGGGCACAGGATGATCTCTTGCTCCTGGTATCATTCAACATTAATCGATTTATTTCCTAAGAGACTTTGCTAAATGCAATCTCATAGAGAGACAGACCAACTAGCCAGCACCAGCCTCTTCAAAATCTTCAGCTCATGAATCAAAAAAATTCCTTCTTTGAAGGTAGAAGAAATTAATCTTAGCAGCTCTAGGATAGCTTTAATTTTAGTAAGGCATGAAACTATGGTCCTGTATTTATTCCTATAATGGAGTCACGGCTCTGTGTCATTTTACTTCATTAAGGGATAATGTCAGTTCTGGTGATATTGTAATTACAAATCCTGGAAACATTTTTTGAGTTCTGAAAAGCAATAGTCACAATCCTAAGAAGTTTTAAATCTCTCTGATATGGGGCACATATCATTTTGTAAGGTGTCTTTGAATTTTGAGAAGATTTGACAGATATTCAAATAAAGTCGACATTATGAGGGGTTGAATAAACCTTTAATAAAAAGACCTGCATCTTTTTCTTTCCTTCTTATAGCCAGTCTGTTAGTCAGCTCTTAAAAGATTTAGTCTTTTGTAAGGACATGTTTTTATTATTACCCTTAGGAATACCACTAAAAGCCTTCATTTTATCAATGTTAAGTTATCAGAATTTACTCCACAGATATTTTGTATTATCATTTCTGACACTAGGGTTTGTGTGCTCAAAAGAATAAAAAAAGAAGCTTTTGATTCTGCTTTGGTTTGCAGAAGTCAGTACTCAGAAATACATGAGAGATATCAAAGCCATGGAGCTGCTTCTGTTGAAATAAATGTCAACATCTCACTGACTTCAGAGAGAAAAGGATCAAGTAATTAAGTGTTGTTTTGCATGGATTCCAATAGGCTTTGGATCAGGCCTCACTTCCCCAGCCAGTGCTTGCAGCGTTGCTGCTTTGGATTGTGCTGACAAACGACTCTCTGTAGAACTCACCCACCGAGCTCAGCAAAGCTGATAAGATTTCCTTCCTGCACTACTGTGCTAACACCTTCCCTGAAAATGTGCTCTGACTTTGGCCATACTTGATTTCAGATTAAGGCTTTGCAGAGAAAAATGAAACTTCAATGTGATAAAGAGATAAAGGAATTTAAGTTAATGTGCACTCTTCCAAGCCAAGTGATTCCAGGCTATGTGCAGCTGGGAAATAGATTCTGCTTTGCTGGGGTGCTAAAACACCTGCATGAGCCAGCTGCTTGAGGGATTGTCACATTGCAAAACAGGCAGAGAGGGTTCAGATTGTATCAGGAGAAAAACACAGTGCTCTGTGAGACACGTGTTGGGGAAATTTTGTGAGAAAAGAAAAAAAAAACGCAAACCCAAACAACAGAAACAACTCACACACCTGCATGGAAACAGTTCCTAGAATGTGACTGTCAGTGAGTAAGGGGAACTTCTATAAACATATTCTTAATACAAATTAACTTTTCTGTATGTGTTGTCAGCAAGAACATATATTATTTCTTGTCTGTGGGAAACCTTCTGTCAGAGACAAAGATCGCTTTCCACATGCTTTGATCTTAGCATATTAAATCTTAGCAGACACTTTATTCAATTAAATGTTATTTATGTTTTGTGGGTGTTACTGAACAAAGACTTCCCTGAGTGTCATTAATGGAAGAGTGACATAGGGTTTGAACCAGGGAGGACCATCATGATAAGTCTGAATGCAGAGATATTTTAGGGAAATCACCATTTCTCAGATAGCTGAACACTCCAACATACTTGCCTAACTCAAGGACAAAACCACAACACTTCTCAGTGCTATCCTTCCAGTCTCACAGATTCTTCATTTTTAAGTTAAACACTTGTAGTTGGTCTGTGCTGCTGAAATTGTTTCTTTGATTGCTGTGGCTCCATACACATGAGCGAAGCCGTGTTACAAGGTCAGTGCTAAATCTCGGGGAAGGAGGTACTTTCTTTGGCAATGCCCGAGTTTACTTTGGGAGATTCTGGTGACTGATCATTTACTGTGCTGCATTACACTGTGTTAGAGGAGAGGTGACCTCACTTCTCATGCTCAGCCAGGAAGGAATGGCCAGGAATAAGATACGTTCTTTTTTTAAAATCATCTAACACAAATGTTTCTGACTTGCTCTATGGAGATAACAGAAAACAACCAGCAACTGCTGGGCATGAGGTTTGTCTGTTATACATTATTGTCTGTCTTGACAGCATAAAATTAATAAATTACATGTATTCAAACCCCATTTGTTTAAAAAATACGGTTGCTAAGATACAAGAGTTACGCATGTTTAATGCCATTTATGGTCAGAGGATCCTGTCAATAGGAGGGGAATAACTGAGGGCCTATAGGTTCCACTTAAGTTTTGCTCATTATAGTTGAAAATACTTCAGCAAGAAGTGTTGATAATGATAAAAATTTGGTTTACCTATGGGTATGCATTTCAGTATGATTTAAATATGTTACAAATAATTGTATATGTAAACTTTGTTCAAAGCTGATCAGTTGTCATGGTCCAGGAGGTAAGTATGGGTATGCCCAGTGAAATATGCATCTTGATATTTTCCACTACTGTTCTTATTGTTAAGAGGGAAAATTCATCCAGCCTCCTACATTTCACTGGAGTCAATGCTATGCTCATTTAAACGAGTAACCAACTTTTCTTCTGAACTTGCTCACTGCCAAAAAAAAAAGAGAAAAAACAAAAGAAAGGAAAAAAAGATAATAATAATTTTAAAAAAAGAACAACTGGCAGCACAGCAACACAACTGCTAAACCTGAAAGTATTCCTGACACTGCCAGGCTGCCCACAGTACAGACACAGAAGACACTTTTCCCCAAACCTGGTGTTATAAAACTGAGAGCTACAGGTCTCTAATCGCTATCTTAAACTTAGGAAAACTGTCCTCAAAAGATTGCACTTCTTGCTGGGTAAAAATACAACTGTGTTCTCAACCTGCTACTCAGGAATATGCTCTTCAAAGTTTAATTGCTTTTTAACTACTCATTGCAACTCCAGGCTTTCTTCTTTTTTAATTTTCTATCCAGCTACAGTAGCACTGAAGATTTCTTTCTTATCTGATCACAGGAAAAAAAAAAAAAAAAGTAAAAAAAAAAAGAGCAGCTTATTCCTGCTTCCACCCTTTCATCCCTGGTTTCTTAAATGGGGCCTAAAGCCATTTACCTGTTTAACCTTGTGGGATAATTAAGTTGTTCGACTTTAGTCAACTTCAGTTTCCCAGTTAAACTGGCCCCCCGCCAGCACTGTAAGTTTTCCATAACGCTGTGGGGAAGGTTTACATAACATCTCTGCTCCCAGGGAAGCTCGGCTCTGCCTTGGTGATGTGCACAGACATCAGTGCTGCCAGAACCCCTCTGCCACATTCAGAGGGGCTCAGGAGGGGACAATCCCCTTCAGCACTGCCAACAAAGGGAAAGCCTGTGCCACAGTCCCCCCCCCC
>VZRH01003435.1:992337-1003156 GCA_013397555.1 Urocynchramus pylzowi
GAGGATGCTGCGGCTGCTGCCCGCCCCAGGGACACCAGGCCCTGCAGGACCACATCTCCTGCCACCACTTGGCCATTAGCTCAGTGCCAGCCCACAAGTTGTCACCAGCTCCCAGGGTGACACCAGGGCTTGTGGAACAGCCTCTTTCCCTTCCCTGGCTGTCCTCAGCGCACACGATCGCACCGGATCGTGGCACAAGCAATATTGTTCCTGACAACGTGCAAAATATTTTTATGAACTTCACCATTTAGTGTTTAAACATGTCGTGTTAGCAACTTCAAACAAACAAGCAGAGCTTATGGGGAGACCTTTTCAGACTTGCACCATCTGCCAGTAGCTTTCCTGTGTCAGCGCCAGCATTAAAAAAAAAAAAAAGTATTCTCTAATTAAAAAAAAAGAAAGGTCCTGTGCATCTGCAAATTTGTCAGCAGGGCAGATGGCATCCCTTCCTGCTCCTCGACACCCAGAGTTTGAAATGACAGATCTCAGCTAGTGGAGGAAGAGCCCGAACACACTGAGAGCAAAACCACTTAGAACTGTCTGGGATGGCACCAGCAGCACTCGGGGAGAGAACAAAGCCTGGGCACAAGTGCGTTTCCTCAGCAGCTGAAATGAAGACTAACACCGCCACATTCCCTGGGGAAATCCTGTTCAGCAGAAACTCCGTCCATCAGCTTGCTGCAGGATTGTTCCTCGTTGCTCACAGAGCTGACATTTCTTTAAGTGCTCTTCTTCTAGCAATATTGCAATTCACACGTGGGAGGGACCTGTGAAACTCAGCACAGCTCAAAAGCCTTCTCTTGCCGTTCAGCCTTCCTGATTTGCAAGCGCTTCCTTCTGCAAGCTAGTGCTCCTTTTAGCTCCCTATATTGCATCCTTGCAATTCCTTAATGAGCAGCAATCATGCTGCTCTTTCAAGATATGCATCTGCCATCACCCATTCACCAACACACTGTTTAGCAATGTGTAAGATAAAGACTAAAAAGCATTTTCAGAATTAAAAAAAAAAGTCAGTTTGAAATATCTCCACGGGATTCCAATGGTTTATTTACTTTCTAGGGATCAAGAGATCACTGGCCTTTTACTTTCACTCACAGAGACAAATATTTGTTATCAGATGGTAAACAAAAGTTTAGTTGTACGTGGATAATTAATATTGAATTTCAGTACAATATGAATGCTATCCAAGACTGTTTCAGAGAATGGTTTATTGTGAAACTTCACAGATGAAACTTCCTTATAAAAAAAAAAAAAAAGTTCTGCATTTCAAGCAGGTTCCCATTTTAATGAATTGAGTTAAAGGGCTAGTTTCCTTCATGCCACTTCTCTTGTCATTTACTCCAGGCAGTGACAGAGCAGAACATTTTTCCTAGTGCACAGTGTTAGGATTTTTAGCAAGCATGTACATTTTGCTGGGTGCTCATGGAGAGAAAATTTATAATTTTGTATTTTTTATTTCACAATATATCCAGAATTTGGAAACTTGCCAGGTCTTGCCTTTAGTTGTGCTTAAAACATTAGTCTACAAAGCACCAATAAGCATCTTAAACTAAACTAATATCTGCATGTCATTACTTATGAATGTGTAGGTGCTTGCCTGGAGGCAGAAGAGCCCATGATACTACTACCATTGACTGTTATTTATATGTAGCCTTTTCTGGTTTAGAGTTTCTGCAGTATTTTTTTTTGTTCCAGATTTTCATTTTGCCTGCCTCTGATACTGCATGCAGCTCCACTTTCACCCTAACAGCTCCGGCCAAAGGGGGTCAGCTGAGAATATGGGCTTGGAGTATCTCCCAGGGCCTGGCTGGGCTCTCTTACCAGCACTTCTGAGCACAAATATGCAAAGATTAATGAAGTCAGTGGAAAGACTCCTACTGGCTTTGGGTTAGCTTGGGATCCAGCTGTAAATTATGGGAGTTTGATTTTATTTCCATTACTTGTCCACAATATTTTTTTGCCTGTGTTAACAACAGAGCTCCTTTTTAAACAATAACAGAGCTGGTCTTTCCAGTCAAGTGATCAATTTGTCAGTAAATTACACTGCAATATGACCAGATAGGCATCCTAAGATTGCTGCTAGATGGAAAAGGGTGAAAAGCCTCTTTCTGGGTTTGTGGGCAGTCATTGGCTTCAGGAGAATCATCCAGTATCCTATCATTCTTTGTATTCAACATTCTGAAATGGGGGAATTGTTCTTATCCTACCTTTCCAGAAGAACAATGTTATCTTCTTTCTAGAAGATAAATCAGAGCTCTAGGAAATTATAGGAAAATTGGTCTCTTGTGAGTCCCTAGTTGGCCAATGGCAGAAGTTAAATCAACACAGGAATCCCTAGCTCATGTTGCATTTCTGCTCTCTCTGTTCATGAGACATGTGACATTTCCAGACTGTGTCACAGAAGAAAGCTCATAGGAAGTGCACAGGAAATCAGGATTTTTTCAGTTTAATAAGTTTGAAGGAATACATGGTCTTGGAATCAAAAGTACAGGCCCTGAAAACAAAAAGACTGCTATCAAGGCAGTTTATTTTGATGTTATAAAGTGATTACTCTCCCTACACGTTCATCTAAATAAAGTAAAGATATAAAGAAATAGTGTTAAGTAATTAAAGGGATCTAAATTAAAAAAAAAAAGGAAAATTTTCATTAAGAATGCTGGTGGTGTACAGCAGACAACGTCTGTGCAGTCATGTAGCAACAGACTTTGTTCTCTGAGTAACAATTTTCCCTCAGAACATGTTCTATTTATAACCCCCCTAAGCCTTTTGCAGTATGTTTCCTGTTCAGACACCAGAAAATGACTCAGCCAATCAGTCCAGTCACTTGCCAAACATGGGATTCAAAACTAGGGAGAAAATCATGCTCAAAACTTGACTGATGAGTCAAAATACTGTTTAAACTGATTTTTTTTTGTTGTTGTTTTTTTTTGTTTTTTTTGTTTTTTTTTTGTTTGGTTCTAAAAGTACATGTTAGAAATTGTTCACCTCGTCATTGGGAGCACTTAGGTGCTTGTTCTCCAAGAATGATAATATTTTGTTCATTCATTCACTGTGAAATACTTTCTATCTCTGTAATTACTCTACCACTGTATTATATTTCAAAAGTAATGGCCAAAAACTGTAACATAGACAAGTCTCCCACTACTCTTCTTTGGTCTGGGGTGGGCATTATTATGAAGAAGTACTTTATACTTCTAGCTTGCATAAGAAACTATCTTGGAGTTACAGACAACTGGTTAAAATTGTAATTTTCAGCTTATTTACTAACTCACTGCTAATTTTTCAGCTCTAGAATATGAGAGATGTTGCTACATTTTCTGCGCACAAAAGTGAGCACTATTTAAATAATCATCCATAAATCTCCCCCAGCATATTAAATTGGAGATGCAACTAGAGCACAGAGCAGAAGTATTCTCAATTCTCCTTCCAAGAGCAGAAGCATTATCAAAACTAAGGATGGAGTTCCATCCTGAAACAAGAACTGATGCGTAACTGCAATCTGCATGGTTCATCATGGCTACAACCACAGAAATTCTTCCACACTCCACAGCTGAAAAAGAGAAGTATTTCCTTTCGTCCAGATGTAAAAGCACCACATTGCTGGTATTTCAGCCATTTAGCCTTAAGAGAGCATCACTTGAAAGTCTTGTCCTAATCTGTCTGCACTAAAACACCCCAGAATATTCCTGACCCTTTGGAACCTGAGTAGTGTCTTAGAGTTTATGAGACCATGGTCTATTAAGCAGAAGAACACACAAGATCCACAGCTAGAAAATTATTTTCATTTGATATCTGCTTCAATTTATTTGGGGGGTTTTTTTGTTTGTTTGTTTGTTTGTTTTGTTTTGGTTTGGTTTGGTTTTTTTGTTTGTTTTGTTTTTTCTAGAAAGACTAAACAGCCTTTCTCTAATGCCACTGTCTTTTTTTCAAGCAGATCCTTAAAACAGGTTGGAAGCAGCAGAGAAACAAGGTAAGTAGCTACAAATGAGAGGGGTTTTGAAATTAAACCCTTTCCACATTAACTAAGCTAAATTCATATTGAGAGTCTTCCCAGGCCATTTATGGGCATATGCCTGGCATGGCAATGGATGCCCCCATCCTGCACTGCCCTGATTTCCTGCCAGAAGCGGTTGGAAAAATACGGATGCGGTGTCGCCTGCCTGACAATGTCACTGTGATAAACGGCCCAGGGCACATTCCAGCACTATCACTGCTGCTCTTTCATCCGCAGGAGCTGCTCTCACTGCCCAGCCAGCACCAAAGCAGGGCTCCAGAGCAGATGGAAAGCATGCAGGGATAGCTACCATAAAAACATCAGGGGAAAATCAAAATACCAGCAAGTTTTCAGCTACACGTGCAGTTTCTAATGTGTTAAAACCTATCTCTACTCCAAGCTTTGTCCCAAGTTCCAACCTTTCTATGTCACTGCCGGCTCACTGGGGGTTCAGTATGGAAAACTGACAGGTGTGAGCAATGAACATGCTCTTACAAAAGCTTTGTGTGTCTCAGTATCTTCAGAATGCTGTGGTTTCTCCCATCTCTTCTTGGCATTTCAGTTTCCAGTTTTCTGCCTCAGATACCCAGTGATATTTTTATGGTAATAATGAAATTGCTCATTAACTCTAGACATGCTTTACTACGTCTTTTCTCTTAATCAGGAAAAATTATGTTTCTTAGGTAATGTATACCTACCTTCCCTCTTTTTTCCAAGCACAAGTTCTTTCAACTGGTCCTATATGGGAGAAGGTCACCTTGGCTTCTGAAAAATAATGTTTTTATAGCTTGACATTATGCACATATTCACTGGGAGTGGACAGAGAAATGGGTCTGCAACGTCATCACAAGTTTTGCTGCTGACCCAGGGCAAGCACACGTGACCTTCGCCCTATAGCTGCAAGAAGTTTTGATTTAAAATTTTGTTTTAAAATAGATTTGGCCAGCTGCCTAAGTCTGAATGCCTATGCTGCATTCTGCAACAGAGAGGAAAGAGGCAAAGAAGGTGAAAAGAGGGTAAGAGGGAGGAAATTGGATTAAAAGAAAACTCCCCGAGTAAACATAGGTGAAATAATTAAAACGAGACCTTGGAATACTCCATATACTTTAAAATTCTTAGGAAATAAGGATTTGGAAATACAAGCAGGTCAGCCAAAGTATAATTAAACTGTTCAACAGTGTACCTTTTATTTAACAAAAAGTCATTATACTACTGCATTTTTCAGATTAGATGGAGCAAAATTAGTTGTGTGCAGAACAAAAAGTAACACTGGGTACCAATGTTACTTTCCAAGGCCCCTGTTTCTCTTGTGTTTTTAGAAAGTCCTTCACTCTCTTCTGTGCAGGGTAACTTGTCTAGTTTCTCCTTTGCACTTTCCCCATGCCCTGATATGATGAGTCAAAGAGCAAACCTGCTTGAGTTCAGCTTGGTCACATCCTCTCCACAGGTAATTCTATGCACCTTTCCTGGGAGATCACAGAAACAAACTTCATTGGAAACAGGCAAATTAAGATGCACAACAAACTGCTGTTGATATAAATATTTCCTGTCAGACAGAACAATTAAACCCCTCACCAAGGAGCAAGATATCAGCTGGTCTTTGGTTAAGAAATGCTTAAGAAGCAAGAATCTGTCAATTATGCCAGAAATAGTTCCAAAAGAAGCACAAAGATGACAGGAGAAGAGGGCTTTACTGAGGTAGTGACAAGTCAGATTAAAACCTCGTGCCTAACTTGCCCTGAAAGATGTTCACTGTCCCCTAACCTGCAGGGATGCAGCCTGAACACATTTTTGCACACAGGAGAAGTTCACTAAGACTAATTAACACCCATTTAGCCTCATCCCACTTCCATTGACTTCACTGCTGCAGGATCAGCTCTGCATCTGGATGATGAGAAAATGACTTATTATGACAAATATTAACCATGTTCTTCAGTGCCCTTTGGGGAACTGGTCACATATGACAAGAAGGTGAGGCTGCAGATAGGACAGGCTAAATGATTTCTGAGCTCAGTTGTGTCCTGTTGGCTGGGGGTTGCTGCTGCCCCAGATGCAGCACCTTATCCAATAGTAATGCAATTGTCATGCAAAGTAAATGGATCATCTTAAGTCATGCTCTTTACTGAAACTGGGCATTAAAACACTCAAAGTATTGATTTATTTTAAAACAATTCACTACTGATAAAGTTCTGTGTGAATTGTTTTATGTGTGTGTGAAATAGCAAATAACAGGAATAGAGCCATGTCTTCTACCAATTCAATACAGGTTGAATATACCCCTGATAGCAGAGATTAGTGATAATCAGAAGGAAAACAGGACTCAAAGGAAGATACATACATAAATGAATACCTAAAGAACTTTATCTTAATTTAATTTGATTTCCTATCTAACAACAGTTGTTAATTTTTAACTATGTACTTTCTGTATATGGCATTATAGTACCCTTTTAGAAGTATTTTAGCCTTAATTAAAAAGGCTGAAATATTAAAGAGCTTCTAAATACCAAAGAAAATTGCACCAAGTGCTGGCTTGCCTCAGAATGAAAAAAACCTCCTGGTCCTGCAGGTTATTTGTAGCTTGAACATATCTAGTTCCTACTTCCAAATTTAGGGTGTTTCTTCTGCTTGCTTATGGAGCTGACAGTCACCTTTCCTTTACTATCATTTAACCAGGTATTTAACTTTGCATTTCTCTATATATTTTTTTTTATCAGAATGTCCAATGTTCTTAGGACAATTTAATCATATATTCAATCAACATAGGTGTGTTTATAAGCCACACTTACAAATACATGTTACATGTCCATTGCAAGCTCTATCACCCATAAAATTTTGTCAGCTGATATTGTTTATGTTACCATCAATTATTTATTTTCCTTTTGCAAACCATCTCAATTTTGGTCTGATTTTGCCTCTGGCAGGCTTAAAGTGACTATTTTGAAGTTCCTTTTCCCAGTTTAAATACTGGTATATCATCTGGTTTTAGTCCATTTTATCCTACAATTCAGTAAAAATGCTACTTGGTAAAAAAATTCTTTAATCATCCCAGCTATACCCCTGAAATATTGGACTACAGTCAAAGCTGAAAATATGTTCTAGTGTATAAAATTAATTACAAGAGGGACATGTCATCACACAGTGCAAAGAATCAATAATAAAGTGACTTGAAAATTAAGAAATACTATGAATTTCTGCTCTCACTGTGTTGACTGTAGTAAAACCTTCTAACAGCAGTGACTGAGCAGGAACTCTGGCAGGGCTCACAGTAATCCAGCTTGAAGTAAATAAAGGTGTGGGCAAGTTTCAAAACATCTCAGGTGGTGACAGGGTCAAAGCCCAGGACTCTCCTGCAAGTGGTGAAAAGAAAATGTTCAAATGCTTAAAATACTGTTCCTCAATGGGCAGATCCAAAAATATCACAACAGCCTGAGTCCAAAAGGGTACAGTAGCTGAAAAGCAATTCCATATAAAGAAAAAGATAAAATCAGTAAATTCAGTAAGTTGTTATATTTAGAAAGCATCATTGCCAGGTGGTTTTCTGGCAATGAATTGTTGCTAACCCTATTCTTTCTAAAGATACATAATATGAAAGAGGCAGCTTTTGGTCACCAGAAACAAACACAAGGGTGATCAAGGCTTTGCAGAAGCAGATAGTGAAAGGCTGCACTGCTTCACACACAGGGATCAAAACCTTATATTATGGATTTCTGTGGCAGAGTTACATCTATCTGAAGAAATAATTTCATTCACAGGGTTGACAGTCTTGGTTCTCACACAGTAAGTCCACATTTACACTGGCCCTAAGCCCTTGAACAAAAATGAGTACAACACTAATAATCAGGACAAAATCAGCACACAGAACATGACAAATAATGTTTGACTTTGAAAAGTTGCAGCGGTATTTTATGTTTTATGAAGAATTTAAATCTTCCAATAACTTGCAGTTAATATTCTGAAACCTTTTCTGAGTTAAGCTCTGTTCTTGTCCCATTGATAGATTTTGTTTGTATAATTTACACAGAATGACTGAGTGGATTAGAAGTCACTAGTTATCCACATGGGAGAAGATTCTTCATCTAGTTAAGACCTGTTCTTGTTTCAAACACTTCTGGACTGATATGCCAGAACTGGTAATGCATATTGAACAAACTCCAGCTTGTGAAGAAAGCTGTTTGTGGGACCAGCAAACAAGACAGCTGTGGTGACGCACGTGACACGACAGAATTATGTCTCTGCACAGCAACAGAACTGTGTCAGCTGGAGATCCTAAATTTAAACTCAGCAGCATCAGGTTTCAGATATGCACCAAAACCACCTACATGTCAATATTTATTTGGTCTTTTGGATCTGTAGATACATTTGAAAGGAAGAAAAATGCTCAAGGACAGCAGATGCACCGAGTACTAATCCCAGTTCCTGTTTGAGTAAACTTGGCTTCTCCTCTCATCTTCTACAGGATGTAAGAGTATTTAGAAATGTTCCTTCTCTGTGAGGAAGACTTTACTCATGTCATAAGTGGGTTAAGAGGTAAAGATTAATGATTGTAAAGTGCTTTGAAATTCAAGATGAAAGGTAAAGGTATTATGCAAGAATGATTCTTTTACCCCAGTTAATATCATTTGTTCCTTATGATGTAACATGATGAGAAAGGAAGTAGTCTTAAACTAGACACTGAGGTCTGGCAGGGAACTTGGATTCTGGCTGCCACAAAGTTTTCATGCCCATATGCTACACAGCTACCTCACAGACCCTGACCACAAAAGAGAAGT
Source organism: Urocynchramus pylzowi (assembly GCA_013397555.1). NCBI lineage: Eukaryota > Metazoa > Chordata > Aves > Passeriformes > Fringillidae > Urocynchramus > Urocynchramus pylzowi. The sequence continues at coordinate 1,001,101 of VZRH01003435.1, forward strand.
GATAAAAGGGGGTTTTTTTCCCTTAGTGTTCTTAGCAGAACTAATGTGTGTTCATGATGGGTGTGAAAGTGCTTGGATACACATGCACACCATATAACACATCATAACCGGGCTATCATCATATCAGACAAGACAACATCATTTCTGTAGGTCTGAAATAAGTGGCAAATCACATGGGGAAAAAGAAATACCTTTTTTCCTTTACATAAAGTCTTTCAGTCTAGCACGTTGCTTTCCTTTTCTGGGCCTCCAGCCTTTCTGGTGCAATAGCAGATTTACAACACACAAAAAAAGGACTCACCACAACAAAAAGATATTTGGGAGGTTTTTTTGCCTAGTCTTCAATCACCTGGTTCTTGGACATTCAGGGCATCCCTCTCCCACTGTTGGCTGTATCTCCTGCCATCAGGTGAAAGAAAAAAGAGCCAAATCTCTCCCTGTAAAATTTCCCCAGTTCTGCTTGCCACACCTGTGAAACAAAGGGGAGTTTCTCCTGGCCCAGGGAAAGCAGTAAGGTAAAGTGAAAGGATCCAGGTGGATGGAGGTGGTGCCCTCCCTGTCCCTGCAGCTGGTGACCCACTTGTGTCACACAGGCACTGGCAAAGCCCTGACACTTCTCCAAGGCACGGCCTCACACACTGTATAAGTATATCCATCTCTCTGTGTGCAGCCACACAGAGGAAATATTTATACTGCTAAGCATTTGGATGATGAAAGCATAAACAAAGGGAAGACTGCTGGAGCCACTGTAACCCATCAGAGGGGTGCCAGCCCAAGCAGGGTGAGCTGCTCTACACAATGTGCCCTGGATGTGTCAGACACTGGACTGTGCTTTAGGCAAACCATACCTTCAGTAAGCACTGGCAGCATTTTAATCCCCTTAGTATGGCTCTGATACACTGATCACCAAAATCTAGGGCAGGCCTCTGAAGTAGCTGGATCAGGCTCTAATACTCCTTTAGATCATAATCCTGCAAAGATTTAACCTTTGCAAATAATTTTATCATGTGAGTGGTTAAATGGGATGTCAGAGGACCTTGGTCAGAACTGGAAAATTCAACAAATTCCAACTTTGGTTATCTCTATTAGGGATACAGTGGAATCAAGGAAAAAATCAGGGTGGCTGCTGAGAGAACCTGACTATTACAAATATGCAGCATTTCAGGCCTTAGATATCAGCTTAAATTCACCCACAAATATTCACTCCTATCAGCCTCAAAGGATTTTAATCAGCCTGCAAAGCTAAGTAAATCTGCAAAAGATAGGGACTGGGCTATAGTAGTCTTTCTTCTGACACAAATATTCTGCACTCTGCCCTGACCCAATGCCTATTTTAGTGTTTTACCACTTTTGTTGCTAAGCTTCCTTTTTTCCAACCTTCATCCTCCGAACTGGACACCTCAGCGTGCAAATGCTGTGAGGCTTTTACCTGCAACAACCATCAAGACAATGCTAGAAATAGGAGAGCTGAAAGAAAGAAGTTGCTCTTTAATTTAAAAGCTGAGCAATGAGTGTTCACAGCCCTCAGCTAAGCTGGGCTACCCTGCCCTTGCCACCTGAAAAATTCTGGCTGTGGATTTGGCCTCTTGTCTTCTGTGTAAAGCACTGGAAGTTTAATTTAAGGAAAAATAGTTGCATTTCTTGAACAAGTTTTGTGTGGTTATGGGGAGTGGGAGGGGGGAGGGGAGGGAGGAGGAAACTGAACAGAAAAAGTTGTCCAAACGAAATATATTCTAAAAAATTGGGCAGATTATAGATGTGTCAGGTGAGAAGTATTTTTTTGGTCACTGCTAGGTTTGATATTGGACAATTGAAAAATTAATCTAATTTTCACTGAATATTTCTGCCTGGGGATCTGCTACAGCCCTGCTATGTTTAGGCACATGTTTGTCATTAGAAAGCCTCTGCCCTGTTGCTTACACATCTTCTTTCACAGGAAGAATAAACACAGAAAAATTAAAAGTATTCTGGAAATAAAAGAGGAAGAAAACAACTGCTCGGACCTGGAATCTGGTTTATTCAATTTATGCACGAAGGATGAATGCCAGTTATTACT
>VZRH01003435.1:1003172-1022697 GCA_013397555.1 Urocynchramus pylzowi
TATTACGAGTGGATAGAGTCCTTTTTTTCTTTTTTTTTTTTTTTTTTTTACTTTTTCTCCGCAATAAAAATGAGACCAGGAAAAAACAGTAATTAATGCCGGTTTTGTAGATCAGTGTGAAATTAAGATTCAGATACTAGAGGGAGAAAAACTGGGCAAGACCAGAGTATGAATAGTAAGTTCATAAATTCCTGCCTGTCTGAAAACTATGTGTGAATGTTCAAGTACTGAACAGTGCAGTATAAAGGAACAAGATTTAGCATGTAATTAAGAATCTAACTTTGCTCAGACTCTGTCCTTTCTTCATTAAATCAATCCATCTATTTTATAAATCACAAGTCAAATACACTTGCTCTGGTGAGGGACACATTTGGGGCGGATGTTTCTGTAGGAGACATCACTTCCTGTTGTCCTTCTTAGCTCATTTCCAATCATTGTGTAATGAGCTAACTCTTCTTTCACAGGCTGCAGAGACACAGGGTTTGGAAAACTGAGCTCAGGAAATCAAAACTATTCTACAGTAGCATGTCCCTGCTCCCACAGCAGATTCACAGCTAAATGTGTTGTCTGTGCTTGCTTGTGTATTGATTTCAGTCCTGATAAACAAATAAAAATTCCCTCTCTCTCATTACAGGAGGTTTGGGGCAAAATGCAAAATCAAACCTTCACATGAAAATAGTTTATTAAAAGCTTCAATCCTACGGTCTTGAAAAGCTGCACAATTCAGAAATACAGGAGCAGAGCTAAAATCAAAAATGTCATAATATAATATAATATAATATAATATAATATAATATAATATAATATAATATAATATAATATAATATAATATAATATAACATAATCTGACCTTGCTAAATAACATCTTAGAGTCCATCAAGGTCCCATATGTACTTAATTTCTTGCAGACTGAAGGTCTATAGTAATACTTTCCCAGTGTGTCAAAAAAGTTTCTAAAATTTAGTTTAGACAAATGAAAAATCAAGGCACTAATTGAAGTATCTTTCTATACTTTCTGTCTGAAGAGATGGAGATGATACCATTATTTACTGCACAGAATTCTGTGTCAATTAGGTTAGAACTGAAAATTTGAGTGCAAAGTTATTTCTTTAAAATAAAGGTGACAGGGTATAAAAATAGCTTGCTGTTTTCAAGCCACACAACAGCTTGGAAGAAAAAAATTAAAACACTCATCCAAGCAAAACCTTGAATGTTGAGGGTTTTTTTACAATTCTGTATCTAATAAAAAATTTTTCTTTTCAAAAGGCTATACAAACCCTATTTTTGCAGTCCTTCTTTAAAATACAGTGTTCATTGTAGGTGTTTCCCGGTAACTAAAGGCCACACTCATTAAGTAGCTCTGATATTCCTGGTTTAGAAAAACTCATAAGCAGGAGATCATCTGACCAGCCCATAAACACATTTAATTTTTATAGTAATTGGCTAAATTATTAGTCACATTTCAACTACCATGTGCCTAAGACAGCACAGTCAGTAAGTATGTCTAAATAGTCATTAAATTCCTAATCCAAAATGTTTCAGTAATCATATCTTGTTGCTTGCCTGCTAACAAACAACAAGAAAGTGTGCATTGATCCCAAGCATTTTATAATCATGGCCCTAGTCTGAAGCTTTCTGACGACAAATATGCCTGTAATTTGCTTTTCACATAAAACTGAGCAGGGTATTAAGTGTTTTTCAGCAACCACAGCTTAATAGGTAAGGTATTTTCATATTTATTTTTAGGTAAAAAATCCAGAAGCTGGAGCTCAACAAAGAAAAACCCACCAAAAATCATGACACTCCCATGATATTGTGAAAATCCATTGATGAGACATATGGAAAAATGAACTGATCCAAGGGGTTTAAAAAAGCTGCTTATTTATTTTCGTCCTTGGATAGACCTATCCAACAATTTTTGCAGGCATGATAAAAGGCTCTTTTATCAAAAGGAATTAAGGTAAGGCAGGCAGGCTAAAAAACAGAGTCCTGAGACATCAAAAGGAAAAACGAAAGTATTTGTTGGCCTGCAGGAAAAGGAAAACCTCATTTAACTAATCATCTGTGAGAAAAGGCAGCATGTAAAAGGGAGCTTGAGAAGCTCCATCCGTGGAACAATTGATCCTCTTGGTTTTATCAGGTGGAGTCAGGCTGGCCATGCCCAGGAGGACAGGCAGCCACACTGCTGCAGTCCCTCAGCCCGGGCTGAGCAGCTGAAGCAGAACCAGAGCTGAGCCAGGCACTGCTGTTTGATGTTGTCTTGTTTTTTTGAGTTCTTCTAAGCTTTCTGATGTTTACATTCTTGTAATGGAGTTTCTCACACACTTTTATGTAAATAAGGATTGGTTTACATTCTTCTCTGTAGAAGGAGAATTTTGATAGACTGTTTGACCGGTGTGGTTGGAGAGATAGTAATGTCATTCTCCAATCCACTGTCACTTTTGGAATTCTATAAATGTTAAGGTTTGAAAAATTAAGTTCTCTTTTTCTGTTCCTGTTCGGATGCTGGAACAGCTTGAGTGAGTTTTATTATTTCTTGTCGTGACAGTAACAGTTTGACCTCCCTGCTGATGTGGATCTGAGAGCCAGCAGTGTTTGTCCTGGCTTTCTTCCTTGCTGCATCCCAGGCCATTGCTGTAAGACAGATTCAAGGCTCTGTGGAGAGAAGAACAAGTGATTCTGTGGGGATCTAAATGACCTCCCCAATTCCCTGAAGAGCTGCTGTAAAGGTGAGCTGTGAGTGTTCATCCAGCTGTGCTCCAGCCCCATCCTCACATGTTCACAACAGCTGGATTTCACAAGAGCCCCTGGGGCAGAGTGCAGCCACTGGGTTTCAAAACACTTGCAGAATGTTTGGGCCTAATTTGAGGAGGGTTTAATTTTCTTAATGAGTCTGAGTAAAATCATTAGCTTTCAGAGTGGCACAGGGAATACTTTGGGAGATTTTATGAGCTATGCTTCAGCACAGCACAACAACACAAAGTCACATTTGTTGGATGTGTGATCTCAGAACAGAGTGAGCTGTTTTTCTAATATCTCTATTGCACAGTGTGTTTTAAAATACTGAGCAAACCAATCACACTGATTGATTTTACTGCACCAGAAATTATACACAATTTTTTCCTTTACAATATAATTGATATTCCTTTTCATGTCATGATTTTACCATGAACACCCATACTGAAATGACTTCATCCCTGGAATCAAGTAAGGAATTACTTTGGAAAATGCAAAAGTGGGAATCTTATGCCTTTTTGGAGCCAGTTCCTTCTCAGTGTTCACTCAGCATATACCATTTTCTTGCTTTGTTTCAGTGGCCAAAGATACAGAAGCTACTCTCTGGAAAATTACTGTCCCTGCATGAACTGCATCAGCACTGGGGTCCAGGTGAAGGCAGCATGACTGGGTTGTGTCACTCTCCACATCACTCTCTGCCTGACTCACCTTTGTGACACTTTCCCTGCCCTGACTGCTCACACTCACGCTCTGCCACCTGCCTGGCCTCTCTCAGCAGAACGCAGCTTGTGCAAGCAGCAGGCTGCTGCAATCTCTCAGTGGGAAGCAGAAGGCCAATGGGAGAAACAAATGGCAAAACACTCCCTGAAACAACCCTGAGTATGACCTGCTGTAAAAACCAACCCTCCTGGAGTTCATTCCTCATTGCCTCGTGCCTGGCAGCAAAGAACACGACTCTTTCAAACCAGCCCCAACTTAGGTGACAGGGAGCCACAGGAAAGGTAGCACTTCAGGCTAGCGCTCCCTTCCCCCTGCTCTAACCCTTATAATCAAATATCAAAAAGAATGAAAACAAACTGTGGCTGCAGCCAGTGGTGCATTACATTTTCTGTTCTCACCAGCACATTTTATAGGTCACTGTTTGGCTGATGAAACATAACACGGTGTTCCGTCACCACTTCCCCCTTGCGCCTCTTTTTAAATTTGAAAACAGGTATCTTCTTCCAAGCTAAATACTTTTAACTACTGAACTTCACAGAAAAAGAAGGTCACAAGCTGACTCATCAGCAGGCTGGACTCATAAAGAGCCTGGACAGGACATCAGGGCATGTAAGTTATAAATGCCAGGTACAGAGATACCCAGGGAAACAGGTGTGTGTGTTCTTAAGGTTTCCTGTGATTTATGAAGTAATAAACATATTATGCCAGGCCAAAATGTCCTGGGCCTGATCTTCCACTGCTTATGATCATGTACATGAGCATACATCTTCTACAGCCCATGCACGGAGCAAGCTTTCAAGTAAATCAGAGTAGAAGGGGTCATCTCCCTTGGTGTGAGGCATAAACACACAACAGTTGACTTTTAGAAGCTGACCTGCTAAGTTCACTGTGAGTGAGAGGGACAGTTGCTAAGAAGAGTCTAAGACTTTATACAAACAATTTGTATTCCAAGCATTCAGTATACAGGAAAAAATCTCCTTTGCAGTTATTATTTGGCACCACCAGCTGGATGCTCTAAGGAACTAAAATCAAGATTTTTTTTTTTTACTGCTTAAAACTGGAAATACCAGCAGCGTGATCCTGTGGTTTATAGTTCTGTACTTTGTTTTGCCTTGCTGGTAATGTATAAATACCTGGTCCCTTCTGCACAAGAAGGGGACCCTGCAAGAAATAGAGGGAAATATTCTGTTCAGACCCTTCAAGAACAGAGGAAAACTGTTAGAAATCAACATATCAGCTCACAGGATTTTTTACATAGGCCAAATTTATACTTTTTTACTGTTACAAGTACTTGGCATATTTCATTCCTTCAGTGTAATATATAAGGTGAGCAAAGTAGGAGCAAAACACATGATTCAATTTCTTTTTGTAACAGGATGTACTAGAAGTGTGTGCACTGAAGGATGCACAACAACCTCAGTCCTCAATGAAGAGCAGTACATCACGTGTTCATCATCATCATCATTGTCATCGTCATCATCATGTGTTCATTAGTCGCCCAGCAGTGTTCTGCTGCCCTTATCCCTCTGCCAGGGGTGATAAATGCCATGAAAGGAAATTAAAGTGACCTCCTGCAGATTCAGGTGTGGTGGTGGCAGGAGATTGCATCTCTACTCCCAGTGCTGGAGCCAAAACTCCTGTACACAAACATCCATTTTGTCTGGAACTGGGTCCTCCTCTCTGCTTCGAAAGGTGAAATGGTTCTGCTGCAAGCACAGCAAGAGAGGGGTGAGCAGCTGCATGAGATACCAAGTTTTATGTCCAGGGAGATCAACATCACCATCCCTCCTCCCCCTTGGTGTGACTCTTGGTGTAAACCTAAAGTTTTCAGAATTATTGCCCTCCTGGGGCTGAACTGCAGTGCAGTGCGTGGCAGGCACACACCACACAGTGCAGCCCTCAGGAAGCAGGTCAAGTGGCACAGTGACAAGGACTGGGGATGGAAAAGGATTAGAGAGGCTGAGTAAGTCATCATAAGCAATGATTAACTTCAGGGTTCTCTGCTTTTGGCATTCAGATCATATAGAATCATGGCATTAGTGCAGTGCCAGCCAGCCTCGTGTCTGGGCCCTTCCCTTCATAGCAGGTACCAAGGAGGAGACAGATCCAGCCAGCAGAGGAAAAGGTGAAAGCTGAAAATGCACAAAAGGTATTCACAATAACTTCTGCCTCACTGTAAGCACTGGTGTAGCTGTAAACAAATAAACTGAAATTTGGCACAAGAAGGGCCTGGGACTGGAATAGTAGGAATGCTGCAGATCAAGATTAATGTGCACTGGCAGAGCTACCCTGAGAAACATGCATGGCACCTGTCCCCATGGTGCCTGCCTTGAGCTAGGGACACTGATCCCCTGCTTTCACAGCCACAGAGTTCAAACCTGCAGTTTAAAAAAACACCTTGGGCATTGCAAACTGTTCTGAGGCAGATTTTGCTGAAAAGGAAAAACATGCATTCATGGGACAAGCCAGCTGAGTAAGAAAGCAATATGTACTCATAAATGTGTTTGTAGGGGAAGGATCTTACCTGTTCTTAGGAATATATGTGTGTGTATAAAACTAAGTATGTTCTGTGTGTTGATAACAGGATAAGCATTAAAAGATGTGACAAGAAAGATAAGGACATTTTACAATTCCAGCCACCTGAGATGCTATATGGTTCATTCCAGAAAACCTTCTCAATTTCTACCTGGGGTGTGTTGCTGGATTTAGGGCAGAAATACCTAGCCTGGATGGGAAGATAGAGGACCTGACAAATATCAGCAATAGGCATCTGATTGCTTAGATGCCATTATTCAACCATTCTTAAATAACTATTACACCATTGCAGCCACTAATCCTTTCTGAGAAAGACAAGTAAGAAAGTATTAATTGGGTGACCCTTGCAGGAGGACTGTACTTTCTCTGGGACTGAATGTACTGCAGTTTTTGTCATGCTCTTTTCCTTCCTGAAATATTCCTCACTAAGCCCTAACTCTATTAATGTCAAAACTCCTACTAATTTTGGATCTAGGAACCACTAAAATTAGTGGGTTTTTTTCCCCCATCAGCTAAGAAAAATTCCCTCAAAAGATAGGGAAGGGAGTAGATACGGGATTTTGTAGCTATGTTTCACATTAGGATAATAATGATTTGTGGAAAGAAAAAAATAACTCTACAACTTTGTAAAAGTTGTAAAGCTGGTATGTTTATTACAGTGCATAATAATGCACTGTAATAAAGAAATAAATAACTCTACAACTTTGTAAAAGTTGTAAAGCTGGTATGTTTATTACAGTGCATAATAATGCACTGGATGCATGTGGGGATTGTTGTTTTCTTTAAAGGACGTGTACTTCTGAGGACTCTTGATATTTTTTTATTTTTCTTACTGATTTATATGTATAGAATTTTACAATAGGTTTATATATATTTATTTTGTTGATTTTGTCTTACACTTGTAGCTAGTTACACTTGTAGTTAGTTTTTTTATAAGAAAGTATAGAAAGAACTTTTGGGTCACCCCGCCCTGTTTTTTGCTGCTTTAGCTTTGGTCTGTGTCTGTTTCAAAGTTTAAGGGGTCCCTCTTATTTCAGTCTTTTGGCTGAAGTAGTTTTTGAGCNTCTTTAAAGGACGTGTACTTCTGAGGACTCTTGATATTTTTTTATTTTTCTTACTGATTTATATGTATAGAATTTTACAATAGGTTTATATATATTTATTTTGTTGATTTTGTCTTACACTTGTAGCTAGTTACACTTGTAGTTAGTTTTTTTATAAGAAAGTATAGAAAGAACTTTTGGGTCACCCCGCCCTGTTTTTTGCTGCTTTAGCTTTGGTCTGTGTCTGTTTCAAAGTTTAAGGGGTCCCTCTTATTTCAGTCTTTTGGCTGAAGTAGTTTTTGAGCACAGGTTTTTTGCAAGAACAGGTAGTTTTGAACGTAGACTAAATAAATTAAAACCAGCTATGTTGGTAAGCTACAGACTTAATAATTTAAAGTGCCACATTTTACTTAAATCTGAAATGGATTTCTACTCTGAAAAATTTCTACTCTGTTTTAATACTGTGTTTTTGTCTTTTCACATGAATTTGTCTTGAACAAGTAAGTACAAACATAGCAGCTCTCAAGCCCTAATAAATTCTTCTTTTTATGTAAAATACATTCTGAGAAAAGCATTAATTGAGGGGAGAGTATGTCAAGCCTGAAAACTTTTCAGTGTTTTTCATTTCTTTTAAAACTGATTCAGAAAATTTCTGGACAAACTGTCAGAGATATTTTTGTGCGTTCTAAGGATAATGGACAGTGAATAAAGCAGAGCAGTCTATAATGGAAAGTTCATACTAACTATTGTACGTGGTTTTGGAACACCCATGTAAAATTGGAAATAATTTTACAGACAGTAGGAGGTTGTTAATTGCATTTCCCTTGAGGAAAATAATAGATGTGCAACTGCTGTAGAAACAGTGGGCAGCAGTGTCCTGCTGTGCCCTCGACCCGGGACCCCACTAGATGGGGATATTTGCACAGGACACTCCCGGCTCCCCGGCAGGTCTCAGAACGCCTGCACCAACACCAGCTCATTCACCTGTCAGATTCTCCACTTTTGGACAGGATCGGCCTTCATTTGTTATAAGTACTAATTCAGGGCAGTAACTAATTCAGTTTGGGGCACGCTTTCTGTTTAAAGAGCAGCCAATCCAAATATATTTTTTTACATGAGACCTGATAAGCGTGTGCCTGTGCATGCACACACACACACACACACACACATACACACACAGAGGAGCACACACATACTTGCACATGTAGATGCATTCAAGAGCCTCAATGGAGTGAAAATCCCACTGCTCCTTAGTTGGAGCAAGTTCTACACCCTTTGAAGGTTAGGCAACTCAGACCTGCAAGACTTTGGGCACAGACTAGTTTTTCAGTGGCCTTCTGGTTTTTGTTAAAACAAGATTTAAACTCAGTTATATATTTCAGAAGTATTTGTAGAATACTTCTAAAAGGCTTGCTTGAAAATCAGAAACTTTCATTTTGCGTATGTGTAAAATCCTTTTCTGCAGCCCAGTATTTTCCAGTCTGTAAGAATCTGGTCTCTGTGCAATGGGAACAAGGCCTACATGGGGTAGTCACTTATTCTAATAACAAGAAACTACAGAAATGTTGAGCTTTTTGAGGTCCTTTTTCCTTCACAGGTGCTAGCATCAGAACATGGAAATATACCTTATTTTCACCCTATGTTGCACAGATTTGGGGATCTCCTAGAGATCACTTTCTCTTTGCAAGATTCATAGAACCATTTGGGTTGGAAAAGACCTCTAAGATGGTCCATCTGTTAACCCAGCTCTGGGAAATCCCACTAAACCAAGTCTATAAGTGTCACATCTACACTTATCCTTCAGGGATAATGATTTCACCACTTCCCTGGGTGGTCTGACCACCCTTTCAGTGAAGAATTGTTTCCTAATATCCCATCTAAACATCCTCTGAGGCACCTTGAGGCCATTTCCTCTCCTCCTATCACTCACTGCCTGGGATGAGAGGCCAATTCCCACCCGGCCACAGCCTCCTGTCAGGCAGTTCTAGAGAGTGATAAGTTCTCCCCTCAGCCCCTTTTCCTCCAGACTGAACACACATAGTCATGATTTTAAAATATTTCTGTCTTCTTTTACCAGTATTTTATCTGTGCTCTCTCTGCCTCTCTGTGTTCCTAATGTGTCATACCCCAAATAACTGAAGAACAAATTGTTTGGTATTTCTTGAAATCACTTACAATTAAAATGCTCAATTTTAATGCTTGAAATCAGTTACAATTAAAATTCTGAGAGCCTCAGGGAAACCAGGTCGTACATGAGCTCCACAGGTCCTGCATGAACTTCACACACTCCACAGCACAAAATGGATTCCAGAGACCTAGGAAGTCATCACAAATACCACTGAGCTGAATTACTGCAGAAATATTACCTTTGTTACCTATTTATTCTCTAAATGTTATCTTTGTTAACTATTTATTATTCCCTCACACCTACGAACTGGATAAGAGCACAGGAACCCACACCTCACTATCAACAGGGACACACTACTCTTTTTTTTGGTCTCACCTCTTTTCCATCACACTGATAACTGTGGATTCTTGCCAGCTGCAATTAGTTCTTGGCTGGCATTTGAGAAATAACTCAGCTGGTGACTGGGAAAAGTATGTAGGGATGATCCATCAGAACAAATTAACTCCTTGGTCTCTGCTGCATTTCTGTGACACAACTAGCTTTTCTTTTAGTATCAGGTGCAATTCAGATTCTCTGAAGTGCTTTCTTTTGTCCCCCTCTTAGTTTGTTTATTCAGAAGTATCTCAAATGGCAAATTGGAGGCATGCTTTAAGCTAGAGTATGTATAAAACCCCCCAACTTATAACCCCATCTCCTTTCTTGTACACAGCACAAGTAAGAATACTGACAATGTATCCACAGCCTGCAGTTTTTCTGAAATAAACCATCAGTCAGTAATCAATGCAAGTTTAATTCTGGGCAGCTTTCCAGCATCAGTGATATAACCCAGTCGAACTGCCAGAAATCATTGTCCAAGACAACCTATCTTGTTTCTCAGGGTCTGGATTGAAGCCACGTGAGACAGTAGTTTATGTTCGGGCTCAAGTGTTTATTATTTCTTACCAGTAAAACAGTCTCACAACCGAGAGTTTGGCAGCCTTTTCATTAACAAGGTACAAAATGGCTAACAATCTCTTGTTACAAGGTCTTTTAAGACTAAACTATCCAATTAAGAAATGACACCTAGATTATTTTCCCTTTTAACCCAACACCTGGTCCTTCAAAGCCCGCAATGCGGACTTTTCTGCCCAGTTACAGAGTGCCACCCAAACCCAAGAAGAAGGAAGAAGAAGCATGAAGAAGAAACCCAGGACAACACCCTGTGCCCTCCATCTTGCTTCCATCCACAACATACTAAAAATCTTAAAACCTAGCTTTCTCACCCAAGTGATACATCTACATTACTCTCTATAATCTATTTCACACTTTTGTGGATTCCACTCTATCTTGAAGTCTAGGAAACTTTCTCCATGAATGACAGTCAAAGTCAGTGCTTCCCTGGGGGTTGGGACACCCTAGAGCAGACAGAGAAATATTCTCTGTGCCCTGGGTTTCCACAACAACCTAAATAAATTTTTTATTTTAAAGCAAGGTGCTCTCTGTAACATCATGTTTTCAGTGAAGTGTTTGCCTGGTCTCTTTTTGTTTATATCAGCAAATTGCTACTTCTTCAAACTGTAACATCCCATTAACTTCAAATAATTAACTTAAAATAGCCAGCGCTGTGGGGAGCATCTTATGTCTCAGTTTGACTACACACCATTGGAAGAAAATAATCAGAAGCTCTGTTTTAAAGGCTTTTCTTGATAATTATAATTAATATAATTAATTTTCTTGATAATTACATGTTCTTTAAAAAAATAAACAAACTGAATTAACTTCATGCATGTGCAATGCTGAGGTCCCTTCAATACGTAGAGTGAAAGACTCCCAGAGACCAAAATACCACAGGTGAAAGCCTGCTGTGAAGTAGACAGAGGGTATGAGATACAAACTACAAAAGAGAACACCATAATCACAGTCCAGCAGCTGTGACCAAAGGGAAGAAAGGTCAGCACAGGGGGAGAGGCAGGATAGCAGCAGCAGGGACACAGTTCAGCAGCCTTTGCATTAAGGCAGGGATGAGTCTGTGGTGCTCAGACACCAGGGAGCTCAGCTCTGCAGTTCAGCAGAGGTTACAGAATACCCCAGATTAAAAACCACTTTTGTTTTCCAGCCCTGCCAAGCTGGAAAGAGAGTGGTGCACAGCAGCTGAGAACTAGCCCGAAGCAGCGTATGAATTAAGAGTAAAGACAGTCATTTGTAATGAGTCATTTTTAACACTGGCATTTACAAAAAAAATATTACTCACTAGAAAATGCTTTTGTTACAGCTTTGTTGTGTTCCACACTACAAGTATGACCTTCTCTTGTCATTTTATGAAAATGCTACCAGTATCATGGTTTGTGCTGTTCAACAGCAAGTCTCATTCTCACAGCTCCTTATCACACAAGCACATCTTTATCCTTCCACATCATTCCCACCACGGGAGAGAGTGAAACAGTTTTAATCAAACTCCTCAGAGCCTACAGCTGTTTTGAATGTAATTTAAAAGCCATTCTCACCAGCTGAATAGCTGTAGAGATACCAATGATCTCACACCAGACCCAGTTCTGACCAGGCTTAGGCCCAGCAATGAGCTTGGTGTGTGACATGGATCAGTCTTCAGCCCAACCCTCCCACCCTAATTTCAATTATGCCAGAAGAAACCAGAGAGAGGATGTGACTGAAATGGGAGGAAAAAAATATCAGAATGGATTCAGTATTACAGTGCTGCAAAAGTAGATAACTTAGGGTGAAACCCTTTTTTTTCCATGACTGACCCAGTCCATTCAGCAAATCCACCCACTTCTGTGAATTATGCTGGAAAGAAACATGTGTATAGTAAAATTCCATAGGAAAACCCGTCCTTTGAATAGCATATTGTTTTACTAATAAGACCTTGAGATAGATGGCTTATTAAGCTATCTTTTAGCTTATTAAGCTATTTTTATTGCCCCAAATCAGGGCAACATTGTAGCCTTCTGGGAAATGAGACACAAGCGTGTCTGTCCTTTGCTATTTCTGTACCACATACACATCCCAGAAGGATGAAGGATATAGCAGGATCAGAAATTGGCTTTGCTTTTGAAGGACTTGACAGGTCAGTGCTGGTGAAAGTGTTTGACTGGAAGCTTGGGAGCAGTCAGAGATATAAGCAATGCTGCAGCCTTGTGAAATGAAGAAGCTGAAGTATTGAATGTTTTACTCCAGCTCAGTGGCAGTGACATGTCCCCAGTCATGCTCCTGGCCACAGGGCTGCCTGCCTGAGGCTGTGTCAGCCTGGGAAAAAAAGTGAGGACTCAACTTGAAAATCACAAGCCTTGAAATATGGAAGGGTGTAAAAATCAAAGATTCCTTGCAAGCCCAGAGTACTTTTTGCTCTGATAAGAAAACAGAAACTTCTGGCTGCAGCATTTACTTTATTATTAATTTATTTCTGCAGCAAGATGTGTTTCCATGGCACAGACACAACAGAATTGTCAGGTGATACAGCCCAGCTTAAAGATTACCAAAACCCAACTAAATTAAACCTCTTTTTATTTACTTTTCAGATTTTGTTCCAGAGTGCAGATGATAGGAAAAAGAAAAAAAAAAAAAAAAAAAAAAGAAAAAAAAAAAAAAAAAAGGAAAAAAAAAAGAAAAAAGGTCTTAACACAAAATTGAATTACATTTCTACAGTGTTTTGCCCTTTTTGTTTATTACTGCAGGAATTGTTTCCTGCCGCCACCACCTTACAGGTCAGACAGTTTTTAAGGGTCTGTGGTGCTGTCACCCCTTTTTCTGGTGCCAAACTCCTTGTTGGGTCAGGACAGGCTCTGCACAGTCAATATTCCATGCTGCAACTAAAACTTGAAGCATTCACTGCAGCAAGCACCACGCCTCGTGGTGAATGCAAAGGTTTCACAAGTGTAGGAAATTCTTCCATCAGCACATGGTGCTGGTACACTCCTCAAGGGGCACGGGTACAGCCTATAATCTGTTGATGTTCAGAAGCCCAGAAAGATGCTCCAAGATGCTGAAATAAAAAGTAGGCTCTTGGAAGACTAACATACCTCCAAAAGCCAAGGAAGTCACACTCCTCAACACCAGAAAGGCTTCATAGGTGAAAAGAATGTGTTTTGTGTCATTGGCCCAGAAAATGACTCAGTCACCTTGGGCAAACCCTCAGTGCCACGAATCCTTCCTTGCACTGTCCCTGAGAAGTTGTCTCACACCTGCTCTGAACCCTTGATCTCATCTCCAGAAAGTTGCCATGATTGATGTTGCTGCAGGCTGACAACCATGCTGATTCATTGGTTTATTTTGAAGTATGACTGTGTTTGAATCAGTCACTGATTGCCTGGCTGTGTCAGACACATCATGTCAGACACATCTCAGTTTCCCCAGATCCTCTCTCTTTTGAGAAAATGGTGATTTCTTTTACCCCTACATTCACTTTGGGCAAATCCTGGGTGTTTCTTCCTCTCTTGAATAAGCCCATAATAAAATGGCCATTGTTAATGCTTTTGACATGTTCTTGATGAATTTTCTTCTCTGATTAATTGCCTCCTCTCCACAACTTGTACTTTTCCTCCCAGTTATTCCCTACATCTAATGAACATTCCGCTTTTCGGCAGGCATTGTGATTCTATTGCCTTTTCTTTGTTTAAAGCCTAGTCCCATCATCAGCCTTTCTTTTATTCATTCTGACAGCCTGTTTCTAACAAATCCTGTGTTACAATGCAAACCCTTTCCAACCATCCTTCCTCTTCCTGTGCTTGCACAAGCGTAAGATCAGCACCAGGAATACATCTCCAGGGCTTGCAGCTCCCTGGCTGAAGTCTTTGGGCTGAATGCTTGTCAGTAAGGCTGTGTAGCAGCCGGTGATACTCCTCAAGTTCTGATAACATTTATGGCAAATCCCTCCTGCCCGAGCTGCCTCTGTGGCACTGCTGCCCTCCCTGCCGCTGCAGGGCTGCACCATCTGCTGCTGCTAAACCCTCTCCTCTTAGTGCTTATTTGCAGTTGCTGACGACCATTTTTAGCAGCATTTTAGGGTTGATGACAACCTCCCTGTTCCAGGAGCTTTGGCCAGATGGCTTTCATGGTATCGCTTGTTTATTTTCACAGTTCTTGCAGCAATTCTTGTTGCCATTGCTACCCACATGCCACTCCTCTAGCACATTTTATCCAGCACATTTTATCTCTCCTTTGTGCCATTTGTGAAGTCAGTGTCACCTTGAGTTTTTGGTTGGTTTTTTTTTTTGCATGGGGTTGGCAGGCCCCGTTCCTTTACTGTGACCACAAAAATTCACTCCACAGCAGCACTTTGGCCCACTTGTATCCAAGCATTTCAAAATAACTGGATTTAATTTTCATAGTTTGGTCCTTGCCTCTGCCCCAGATCCTTCTTGATTCTTAAACTTAGGCTTCCATTAAAAGTGGAATCCTCCCTTGTATTGAACTACGCAGAAGTATTTGATTTTTTTTTTAAATTAGGATGCTTGTGAAAACCTTTCCCTGTAGATGACTCAGTCTCGATTCTGTTATCTCAGTAGATTTATGGGATTTTTTTAGATAAACAATAAAAATTTAATATCAGAAACTACAAAGGATACCACAGTCCATTACTTTCAATTTTAAAAAAATCCTTTCTTTAAAAGAAAATTGCTTGAAAATGGTTTTTGTGCATAATAAACTTGTGTTAAAGAAGAATAACAGTTCCAATAGATTGCAGATAATGTGAACTTACAGAGGGATGTGCTTCAGGGTTTGTTTTTTTTGCAGATGATATTCCATATAGATCATGAATTTTGCCCTCCGTATTTCAATAGGAACATATGTAAGCATCTTGCCAGGAAAATACTGAAAAAGAAAAAACTGGGAAAAGGAAGCCAAATTCACAGAGAAGTGCTAAAGTGAAAAAACGTACTAATGCAAGAAAAATGGATTGTATAATGATTCACAAACTCAAGCCAGTCGAGATGGAGGGGGCACCTCGATTTCTTTAATGAAATGCATTTCTTTGTTCTGAGCCATTGCGTGGCTTTTCCTTGTGTACTTTGACAAAGACCATGTGCAAGTTAAATATCAGTGTGGCAGTGACTTTGCACTGGCTCTTGCAGATCTGAAGGTACACAGTCAGCTGAGAACACTGGCTGGCCCTGCCTTGAGCAAAGGGATTAGACCATCTTTGATTTATGGATTTTAAAAGTCAGATCTTTCCAAATGAAGGATTCATGTGTTTTTGTAGCCTCAGGGAAGCAGCCAGCTGTGAATGGCTAACCTTTATTGTGGGATTTCTGTTCTCTTTCATGTAAGACGTAAACTTATTCACCATAACAACCTCTAAAAACTGTGTGGCATGAAACAGTAAAAATAATAAAAGGCAGCAATACCCATCCCTGAAGGAATATTAATTTAAGCCAGCTTCAATTCCATAATGGAAAGATGTACAAAATACCGTAATTCATAATGGCAGGCAATTTTAAACTGGAAATGTTGAAGCTGTTCCTCTTACGTGGGTATAAAAATGGCAAATCTGCTAAAATCTGTGAAAGTACAATGCCTAATTTTGGCTTGGATTCTGTTCTGACTTCTGTGAAATTAACAATGTGATGTTAGATACACACAGGCGAAATATATTCAAAACATTTAAAATAGCAAATGGGAAATCAGAGTATATGCATAATTTTTTTACAAGGTTTTATCACTTTGTTTGCATTTTTCTTTATTTTGAAATGACAATGATATTAAACTAAGTTTTGACTATGTAATAAACAAGAAAATTTGAGTGATAACACTCACTGTATTAATTAGAAAGACCTTTTTTTTAGGGCTTAATGAATTAAAACTTGTGGTTTTGATAATTTAATGTATAATTTTGTATTCCTCCTAACTTCATAAATGTTTATGATATTGCTAAACATCAGGAGGTACAGCTTCTGTATTCCACTCCCAGTTTTCTTAACCACAAAGTCTTAAAAGCATGAAATACTACCACAGTCCTCACGAGGGTGTTTGTAGCTGTGGATTGTCAGTTGACACTCTCCCCCTTCTCCAGGAAAAACATGTGCACACTTGTGTAAAGAGAATTAACTTTTTAATTCATCAGGTAATATTGTATTTCCTGGGAAGTTGGAAAAAAATGCCATGCAGGAGTTTTGAAGCGTAAACTGATTGTATAGAATCAGAATCATTGGTAAGGGAAAAGATCCTTATGATCACTTAGAGACCTCACACTGTTAACCTGACACTGCCAAAGCCACCACTAAATCACATCCCTAAGTGCCACATCTGCATATCTGAAAGCACATGGACAATACATTCGAGAAGCAAAAAGATTCCCATCCATTGCCATGGACTTGTGCATTACAAGTAAAAATGAATAAATACTTTCTTAAAACTTTCAGAGCCTTTGTGGCACACAACATTGTTTTTAAATGAAGGCAAAGTCTTGGGGAGGCATTTCAAGTGTCTAGGCCAGGTACTAGAGTGCAGCTGCTTGCCTGCATACGTGACTTGCTCTTGTGACAGCAGAAGAGAGTCCTTACCAGGCTGCACAGTGTGTGTAAGTCAGAGCAAATTCAATATGCTATATTTCTGTGGGCTGGAAAGCAGATCCAGGTTAGAGGTTTCATCTGGTCTCCTGTTGTCACAGCTCTGATAAGGTCAGGTAGGTGACTCACTGCTCCATCTGCTCTGGTCATGAGGAAATGACCCAGTGCAAGGCACACCAAGGAAACAGCACTGGGGATTAGTTAGGTCCTCACCAGTTAAAACATGGAGTACCTTAAAAAGAAAATACAGTCCACAAAGCAATAAAAATGAGGTCAAAGTATGTTCATATTTCAGATGTATAGCTGCTACCTTGCTGAATAATGAGCCGTTAAAAGCTCATTAAAGAACAATATTTGTATTTGCATAATTCTATTTCTCCTGAGTAAAGTGCAGCTGCCACATGAGGGCTGTGCTTGAGGACACTGTCAAAGGCATACTGTGTGCTGGTAGGTCAGTGTTTAATGACTCCCTGACATATAATAATCCAACTACTAGAAAATTTTACAATAATCCAGTAATTTAAAGTTCTTGTCCCAACATTTCCCAAGTTTCCATACTGCAAAACCTCATGTGAGTAGAACAGCATTCTTACAACATCTTGCTATT
This sequence comes from Urocynchramus pylzowi, assembly GCA_013397555.1. Classification (NCBI taxonomy): domain Eukaryota; kingdom Metazoa; phylum Chordata; class Aves; order Passeriformes; family Fringillidae; genus Urocynchramus; species Urocynchramus pylzowi. The sequence continues at coordinate 1,020,441 of VZRH01003435.1, forward strand.
CCTTTTTCTGCAGCTCACCAATTGATACATTGTCCACAGTACAATTGTTGGAGAGGGAAGAGAACTATTAAGTAAATTGGTAAATGGACATGCAAATACCCAGATGTTTGAAACATGGAAAGCAGAATATAATATACTATGTCTAAATGAATAAACAATGTGTGGGGAAAAAAAATAAATCAAAGATGTACGACTCCCTACCCTGCTGCTTTCAGAATGTGGTCTTTTGTCTGCAAGCTCATCCAAGCAGAAGGTGATTTCTATTCTCCAGAATCACTGATTCAGATGATGCCTTTGACAAGAGTGCATTCCCCGTGACAGGGGGCTGGTTTTGCCTCAGATCCACCTCAAGGGGCTTGTATTGACACTGATCTAAGTCTTACAAATTCCTTTCATGCAATAGCTCTGAAATGTGCTTTTTCTAAGGACTTGTATATACATTCTAAGATTATTCTGGCTCATTATTTTCTTTCTAAATTAATAATTAAGGCCTAAGGATAAATTATACCTCGGCAAAAAGATCATATGTGTTTTAGTGTGATGTATGTTTTTTGTGCTATATATGAGATGCTTTTTAGCTGTGCTCATTTGACTCAGACAAAGTTCAGCTCTCTGGGCTGCACCTTACCTATAAAAATTTGTTATAGCCCGAAACATATTCTCTGACATCCATTACCTAACATCATTTTGGACAAGACTTTGTTCCAGTCCAACACAAGAACCGACTATTCATTGTTTGCTTTTTTACAGAAGCAGTATTTTCAACAGGCATGACTTTTTTCCCACTGTAAAAAAAAACAGTAGAGAGAGCCTGATTACAAGGGGTCCTTTATATTAAATACAGATTAGTTTGGTTTGATTTTCTTTTTTTAATTGGCAAGGTTGTCTCTGTTGCTTTAATCATACAAGATAAAAACAGTAGAAGAAATGACCAGAAGAGGTGATCAATACTACAAACTCCTTCTGATCCTCAGTTATTCTGCTTAGAGTGCAAGTCCCTCTGGAATTCATGGGAATTTGGTTTGAGGCCCAAATTCACAAAGATATTACAAAGAAGTATCTAGCTTCTAGTCGATTTCCTTGGAGTCTGGTGACCTTTGGGAATTTGGGCCTCAGGCATTTTTTTTAATGTCTTCATTGTACCTAGTCTAACATTCAGTTGCTGCTCAAAACTGAGTTAAAATTCTAGATGTTACCTAAGTGCCACCTGTACACTGTCAATATCGTTAAGCTGATTTGAGGCAGTGGATGGACTGGAAATGTAACTACAAAGGCAGAGGTGGAAAAGAGGAATACCTTGTCTAAATTATTCTCTGCCAATACAGTTTCATATGCCATGTTTCCTTGCCATGTGATGGAACACAGTTGAACTCTTAATTGATTCCTAATAACTGCTAACATTCTTTATTCCTTATATTGTGTAGTCCAAGAGGTTTTCATCTAAAAAAAAAAAGAAAGTCAGACTATTGTACCAGTAAGCTAAGATTCATGGTGTGTCCAGGACGAGACCTTCCGTGGCACTGAACAGGAGCATGATGTGTGGCAGCTGGGAGACGGAGGGAAGGGTTTCCCTGAGGGGACACAGGGACATCCCCGGCTCTGCTGCATTTCTGCCGGCGTTCAGAGCTGCCTGAAGCTGCCCTAGCTTGCCAGGAGCACTGGGTTTATACTGGTGATTATTGTTATAATGCACTTGCAGGAAATTTTCAGGACTTTCACACTTTACTCACCATTACCTCTCACCCAGGCTCCAAAATAAATAAATTAGACTTATAGGACAGTTCTATTCTGGCACAACAGTGTTGTCCTGGAGCTGTGAGCTGACTGCAGAAAAAAATGTCCGTGAAATTCTTGGGGTACAGCACAAGGAGGAAAAACGACAAGGAAACTGGGGAAGACACAGACACAAAATTATGATGTTGCCCGAGTATTTTTTAGAAAATATTTGAAGGGAATTAGTCAGGCAGAGTAGGGTGCTGGCCAACCAGATGAAGGTCGTGTCACCCCTCTGAGCCGAGAGCATCTCTTGAGAGCCTTCGCTGGAAAGCAAAGCACATGACGGAGGTGCCATGCAGCTCCCACCTATCAAACTACCTAGGTCCTCTTCCTATCAAACCTGTCCAAAACACCCAGAAAGTCTCGGGTCTGAACGGGAAACTCGCGCATCTCCTTCCCCTCAACATCTCCCCCCCTCCTCTCAGCATCCTCCCCGCCCGGGGGCTGCGGCTCCGCCCGCTCCGCTCCGTCCGGGCCGGGC
>VZRH01003435.1:1022934-1041678 GCA_013397555.1 Urocynchramus pylzowi
GTGCGCACCCGGCACGGGCCGGGCCATCCTCCGGATGGAGCTCCGGGCGAGAAAGGGACGGTGCTTGGCGAGGGGAGGAACGGAGGGAAGAGTTACGGGATCCTCTTTGTGCCGCAGGAGCTAAGGCGCGCCAGGGTATCCCAAGTCAGGATTCAGGGCTGTCCTGAAGATGTCTGGAGAAGCAGCTTGCTTGTGGTGTAATTGCATGTCTTGATCTCAAATTGTTGGCCCAGAATTGCCCAGGATCCGCTTCAAAGCCAGAAACTGAGACCAGACCCCAAGCCATTGTCTCATATGGTTGTCAAAACACCTTGTCCCTGCACTCCTCTTTATTGTGTGCTTTTCATTCCCCTACCTGTTAAGAATCTTCCTTTCAAGTTCTCTTTTCCTCTCATTCAAAAATACTTCGTCTACAAAAACCTGTAACTGACAACCTGCTGCAGAAGCAGACCTTGGTTTATTGTAATTAAAAAATTTCTGGTCTTTTGCTGTCCTCTGGATGGTTTATGAAATCTACCACTGTTATCCACTTCATTTAGACTGCAAAGACATTGAGACAAACCATTCTTTACAATGCTGCGAAGATGCTTAAGGGTGTAATCAGAATTTCTGCCTGTTTTTCTGTAGTCAGTTCTGGATTGCTACCTGTGTGCAGCGCAAAGTGTGAATTGTTTGAGCAGAGCCTTAGGAGATAAATGGTTTGCACTTAGAAAGATTTGCAGCTGTTATTTAAAATAAACAGACACACCAAAAGGAGATATTTTGTCTTGGGAAAAATCCTGTTGTTCATCCTGGTTGAACTTTTGGCCTCCTAGCTCTGTTATGGTGGCTGCAAATAAAAGGACACAATTTATTCTTGCTTGTTTACAAGATTCACTTCCTTCTTCATCCCACAAAGACACTAGGAACTGAAACAGAGAATTAAATTCTGGATGTGTGCACCCTCAACGGAACTGCCTCCGTTGGCTTCAAGGGGCTTTTGTGTCTCTTGCCAGGACATTTTCTCTTCTGTCAGAATGGAAAGTCTGCCTGAAGTTTTCAGTGGTTTTCTGCAAAGAGCAGAGTGCTGGGCTCTCGACTGACACCAGCCCATGCAGATACCACATTGCCAGTGGCCTGCACACTTTTTTCCCCTCACAGGGACTGACTTTGGCTTCACCAGCCCAGAGCTCAAGGGTTTAGCTCAGCCCTGATTTTGTGGACCCTGGAAAGAGCAGCTGCAGGCAGTGTCTGGAGCAGGTAGTGTCTGTCACTGAGGCCTGCACAGGAAGTGTGGCTTGGTCTCTTTTGTGGCATTTTTGATAATTTTCAGTTGTTTTGGTATGTTTTTTAATTTGGCAGATGGAAGCTGAAGAGGAAGGGGCAAAAAAGCTGTCAGAAGTCAACTTTGAGGACTTACCTCCCAACTACCATAACGAGTCCAACATGGAAACCAGAGTGGGCAACAGAACTGTTCAGACCCATCAAGAAATTGATAAGGTATGAGAAAACTTGTGTATGGTGAGTTCTCCATTCTTAAACACATTTTCTTCAAACCTGCCCCCCCCCACCCTCAGCCCAGTTTTACATGTTTATTCACAAAATAATTTGGAGTGTAAATTTTCCTGATGGTAATTTCTTTGGGGTTTTATTGTATCTTCTGTGCTTGACTACTCACAGTGTTAAGGACACCTGTTATGAAAGGTTAGGGTGAAATAACAATTTATTTTGAAAAAGAGCTTGCTAAAAATAGGACACAGCTACAAGTTATTGCATGGGGAATGAAAACCCAATCATCTCCTGCTCAGCTGGCTTCTTTACAGTGTCATTTTAAATAGACAAGGAGGTAGCTCTGTCATCTACTTTCCCTCTCAGATTACTGTTTATTAAGAGTGACAGCAAAATGGGAAAAAAAGAGGGGGTGGGAGTGGGTTAATTATTGCAGGATGAAGGACTGAGAGTAACAAAGGACTAATAAAAACTGTAGTTTGATATTTTGTTCTTTTCTGGTATCAGGTTACAGATAACAAAACTGGATCAACTGTTTTTTCTGAGACAGTTATTACATCCATAAGAGATGGAGAAAACAAAAGGAATCATGTAAGTGAGCACATTTCTTTCCTTTTGAAAATCAAACAAAAACTTTGGGTTCCTTGTTCAGAAGACTGTGACAGAGCTCACATAACAAAATTTTGGAATGTTTTGAAACACACAAAACTATTGGGGTAAGCAGTCAAAAATGTGTTTTTTAATTGGTGTTTTCTGTGTTTTTAAATTGGTTTAATTGGCGTTTAAAATTGTGGTTTTTGTGTTTTTTAATTGGCTTAACTTAGGAATACTATGACTTGGAAACAGAGTTCCAGTCTTGTGCTTAGTAGACATGTTTGACTATTCAATTTGTCTGTCAAATGTAAATGTTAAATAGCAAAGATAATTACACAGCCCTTTCCAGGGAATGTGGATAAATCCCTAGTATCTTAGTATCCTCAGTGATCTTGTCTTCCATTAAAAAAATTGCTTCATAGATTTTAACAGTTGAAAATACCCTCAAATCATTTATTTGTGAGGAATCTTTGGAACAACATATGGCCCTATTTGCTTTTCAAGCCTAACACAGTGATGGACAACTGGTTATGAAATGCCACTTTGAGGAGAAGGGAGAGAGATGGGACAATAAATCCCCCTCCCCTCAAAATATGGTTGTTTAAGCACTCTCAAAGGAGTTTAAGAGATCAGGAATACTCTTTACATGAGTCTTGCAAGCACAGGTACATTTGTTAAACGTCAGTAGTCACATGAGAAATTCAGCACATACCACTATTTAAAAAAAATTGGATTTTCTTTGGTTATAGTCTTAACAAAATGGATTCTTTTTTGTGCTCTTACTAAGACTGAGCTTGCCAGGTTCCCTCTGATAGCTGGCTTCATCTGACTAATAGTTTGTGATTTGATTTACTTCAACATACCCTGGCTTTTTTTAGAGTAACTTACCTCCAGTTCTTTCACAGAAGCAGCTCTGTAACTATTTTATAAATATAATTATGGAAAAATTATGTCAGTAGTTCCAGTTTTTAATGGATACAGAACCTGAAATTAGTGCCTCTTTTCTAAAGTTTTTCCTCTTGCAGGCTCATGTTTTTATACTGCTATTAAAGCTTGAAAATGGCAAGTAGCAAAATATAGCACACACAAGCAACTTTACTTTTTTTCTTTTTACTATTTTGGAAAGCTTGTAGCTTAAGTGACAACTCGAGGTATAAAATAAATTGTAACTATTCTAAACTACAGCTGATTCTGTACAAAGTGTTAACATTTTACACAGTGCTTTTTAATAATGAGATTATGTGTAACAAAGACAATCCAAATTTTTTTTTTCCCAAGCAAATGTGATCATCATCTTTAAACCCAGTGTGCAAAGGCAAACTTTTTAACCTTCTTAGCACTGCAACACAATGCTGTAGTGGTGTTTCATAATGTATTTGGCTTGTCTGTGGTGTCTGATCATTCTCACAGCTGTAAAAATTATTTCTAAATTAACTTTCTCCAGGTTTCTCTTATAAGCTTCATATATCAAGGTACAGCTGCATTTTCCATCTGGGAAGTTTGCCTCACTGACCAAGCCAGTGCTGCATCCCGAGCTCTCACACTGTTCTCAGTGCTCCAGCTGAAGGATGTGAGGGCTGACTGCAGATTTTTGTCCCATGTTGTGGTGGCAGCCTGGATGCAGCTCCGAAGGCAGAACAAGCAGAGCTGGTCCCCTCAGCTCCTCCTCACTCACATCCCACACCCCTTGTTCTCCAGCACCCCCCTGCAGGAACAGAGCTGCAGTTGTTAATGCTTATTTCCCCCTCACACTCATTCTGAACTTTCAGCATAACCACGGTACAAACACCTTATTTAGAGGTTGCCAGCTTAGAGGAAAAGCAGCCTTCAGATGTACTTGGTCCTTATTTAAGGAGAGCATGAAATTAATGCAACTAAGAGATGCCTGCCAGGAGTAAATCTGAAAATGCTCGCAAGCTTTAAACATGAAGGAGGAATGTGAATCACTTTAGCTATTACAAGGGCAAAGAAATATTGTAGGAGTAATGCAGTTAAGAATTAAAAGATTTGGGTTACAGCAAGGAAAGAAGTGGTGCTGGGGAGAGATCTGTGGAGTAGAAGAAAAATTTTGTCCAAATTAAGAGGCACTGTTGCTTAGATCTGTAAACTTAAGGTAAAAGTATTGGGAGATGAGTTGCAGAAACTTTGCACTGGGCCCTTAAGTCACTTTTATGTACACAAATTTTCATACCTGAAGTTTTGTGTGACATTGTGACATGTCCTGGTCACTCTCCAGGCAACAGGCTTCACAGACCACAGGTGGTGGATTCCACTGGTTTCATAGGCTCAGTTTGTAGGCTTAACTTATAAAAGTTAAGGATTCACACAACTCCTGTTCTTTACAAATTTAGTTGGTAGAAAGAAGAATTTTCCAAGCACTGTCACAAACCACATGCTCTGAAATTTAAACTCTGTGTAATTTATTACTGCAGTAATTTGTGATAACTGGAACCCTACTCCTCCTCAGTTTACCTTTATTTTCTGTGCTGAGTTATAAGCCTCTGAAATCACTAAAAGTTTTTCATGTGACGTTTTTGGGCTTTTAGAGATGACACAAGAGCCTTACAAGAGGGCAAAGAAGTGTCTGCATTGCAATAATAAATCCACTTATTGGCAGAAATGAGAAATCCAGCACTGGAGAAGCAGCTTCATGGAAAACAGGTTGTGCCTGCATTTTAAATCACACTGCTTGTCCTCCTGAAGCAGGTACCAATGCACACACAAATAGTGCATATAAATAAATGTACACAAGCATGTACACGCACATCATGTGCAGATATTACAGAAACATGAGGGAGAACCCTCCACACACAGGCTTTTCCTTTCAGACTATTTCTTTCTGGCTCTGCATCACAGCAGCATTCTCTTCCACACTGCTCTTTGTTAGCGATGGCTCCTTTGGCAGTGCTTTTGTGGCTCTGGGTGTTTTGAGTCTCCAGAAGTGGAGTTGGGCTCGTTGCCATTTCTGGCAATGCAATCCAGTTCCTCAGAGGCACTGCATTAGTGGGAGGCCCCATGCACATTCCCAGACTCACATTCACTTTCTCAGATGTCACTGGGGGCTGGCAGTCACCCCTGTAGATGTCAGGCTTCAATGCAGCAGTCTTGTGTCTTTATAGAGGCCAAACACAGGCAAGAGGTAGGTGGATGGGCATAAAGTCTGTGGAGGGCTTGACATCCATTTGTTCCTGGATTTAAGGCTCAAATACTCTGTAATTTGCTTCTTCAGGGAGCACTGGGTAGCTTGCAAATTAATAAAGTATTTCCAGTCAAAAGTTCAAGCACAGAGTACAGCAAAAATAACAGCATTCCTCATTATCCTATGAAAATCAAAATCTTTTCTAGCTTGTTGGCTAGGCCTATTTCAGTTGTGATATATTAGCCTAACCAAGGGAAAGCAAGGATGAAAAATAAAAGGAAGCAAAACTGGTACTGGTAAGATTTGCTGCAGAAAGATGAGTTGCATTTCTTCTCACTTCTATTCAGAGCAGCATTTTACTCTCTCTTCTATTATAAGCTCTCTCTTCTAATTCAAAGCTAGTGTACCTGAGCTTTTTTTCTTGTCTCTAGTAATATGATAAATAATTTAAATAAGCAATACCTCTTTTTAGCTAGGTTGTTTTTGTGGGTTTGTTTGAGGGTTTTTTTTTCAAATTTTAATAGAAGTGTATCTGTTAGCTTTCAGTTCTCTTTTTTTGAAAGAGATTTTTAATGATGCTGGTGTGTAGGGAGAGTGAACCAGGGAACTGGAAGAACACAATGCATTTCTCATTTCACTTTGGCACAGATTTCTTTGTTTTGCTTGCCCCTGGTGCCAGAGGCTGTTGAGGCAGGGCTGTGCCTCCTCTTTGGTTACACAGCACAGGTCAAAGTTTCTTTGTGGGAGGGTGAGGAGAGCTGCCCTGGGTGTGGCTCTGTGCAGGGTGCTGTTCCTCCCCCAGGGTGGGAGTGCTTGTGTGCACAGGTGTACTGGGGCCACACCTTCTGCAAGCACAGCAGCTGCTCTCTCAGGGATTTCAAACACCAGCACATTGTTAGGAGGAGACCCTGGGATGCCCAGGCCTTCATTTCTATGATGAAGGATGCTGTTTGCCCCCCTGGAGCTCTGGGCAGGGAGGTATCACTGTGAAACAGCTTTTACAGGCTGACCTGGCGGGTTCTGGTTTATCTGTACCGACAGAACAGGTGGCATCCCTTTTGTAACAGCCTCATTTAAACCCTTTCTCAGCCTTTATCTTTACTCTAGCAGGAAAGTACTGTAAAGAAAGAAAACAGTTCAATTTCCCCATTTTCTAGAGGAAAAGAGTGGTTTAAATGGTTGGGCTGCAGCTCTTCAAGCTCCCACTTCGCCGCCGATATCCAGAATTGCCCAAGTAACCACTTGGATCCTCTTTGGGCACCTTGTATGTGATTTCACCAGCCATGTTCTCAGCCATGTGTACTGGAGCTGCTCTCTTTGAGGCTCATACTGCTCCAGGGAGAAGAGTTCCTACCAGTGCTCTGTAGAAAGGAAGCTTTGTAAATTGAGAAGGAAAAATCAATGGATTGGAAGTTGCAATTTTTCCATCAGCAGCACTGCAGGAGAGAAGTCAGTGGCAGAAATTTGAAAATGCAGCATCTTGGTGTTGACTTCTGCTCCCTAAAATCTCAGGGAGGACACTTGTTTTGGGCAGTCTTATATTTGGGTCCAATTTTTTTGTTGCTTTTTTCACAGAACTTTTAGTCCCTGGTGACCTGTACTCAACAACCTTAAACTATCAATAGACACAGTAAGTGCATTCCTGGGTTGAAATCCAGGCTTCTGTCTAGCCAAAAATCACATAATATCTAAATCTGGTAGGTTTTGTATATTTAATAATTTAATTCCCTGGTATTCTAAGTCTGCTTTTCTGTTAGATGTCCAGCCTGCGCTGCTCCATTAATCATTGGGCCAGTGCAGTTCTGTTCTGCACAGCACCCACCCTTTAGGTAATCCTTGGTGGAAGAGCAGATGGGGCAGATTGCACTTGTTTTAGAGAGCCATGGCTCCTCGGACAGGCATGGTTAGACATCCTTAAGCAATTCTTAATGTTTTACTGAACCCCCTTTTTTGGTTCCCTTTTCAGTTTTGGTCTTGGCATTGTAGAATATGAAGCTTTGGGACAAGTGTGAATACTTCCTGGGGACAAGTAGGCTGTGTTTGTTAGGGTAGAAAATTATGTGGAGAAGGGTGCAAAGGGAAAGAGGATTTAGCTAAAGATGAGAAGAATTGTTCAATTAACATTCTGAGTTTCTCTTATTAATCTGGAGTGTTTTCAGGCTGTGAATCTTGTTGTAGAGAGGGACTTATTCTTTTATAAAAGGAGTGGTGGACTGTGTGCATATCTCTGAGACTTCACAGATAGCTTCATAAGCAGCAAATGCTCCTTAGTGATGCAAAAGCTATTAAGAGATTTAATGTGGGTCATGGATGAGAGGATGGCCTTATTGCCAGTCACAGTGTATCTAAACCCAGTGGTTTTGACAGTCATCTGATGTTCTCTGGGCTGAGGCCAAAAAAAAAATCTGAATGTTAGCCTCAGTGAATGGAAAGGGCTGCCAGAAGGAGTTTGAAATACAAGTGTAGAGTCTGATCCTATACAGAGAAACTTCCTCTGAGGAGGAAGGTGGGAAATCCCTGTAATTACCAGCTGCCTGACACACTTCTCAGTGTCCCCATCTTTGTTTGCTAAGCTTGGTCCCCCCTGAGCTGGTATTCTCTCCATGAAGGCTGCGTGGGAAGCTGTGGGTGCACACAGAGCAGCAGGTGTGGGCAGTGGGCACAGACAGCAGGGACTGGTGTCACCCTGCAGGGTGCAGTGGCCACAGTGGGAGCAGTGAGGCTCAATTCTGGCTGAAAACACAACCAGCCACGGTCAGAGAACACTGATCAGTATAATTTTTTTTTTTTTTTTTCTCCTAAATGGTGGCTTAGATTTCCAGGCAAGCAATCTGATGCAACAGCAAAAGGGTTACTCCTAATTAAAGGTATCAAATCGTGCTCTTGTTCATATCAGTGGGAGTCTGAAGCAGTTTAGATAACTTTAGTAAATTTACTTGGTTAGTAATGAAAAAAAAGCCTAAAAGAGTGATTAGGATTTCTCTCATATTTCCTGTTAGTCTAGTTTAGTTTAAGTTGGTTTGTTTTCTGTCGAGTTAGGGAAACAAAACTATGTAGTACTAATAGATATTCCAAAAGTCTTCATTAGCAATTCCAGTCTATGCCTGTATTTAGAATTTTTAAGAAATTTGCCCAATCCTCATGTGCTGTAATATGCTATTTCTATTCCAGCTAAACCCCAAAGAAAAAGAATATTTTTATCAAGTTGGCTGAAGAGCCACCTCACTGTTTTTCTCTCCCTGGACTGTTACCATTTGAGTAGCTAAATACTGAAGAGAGAAAGCTCTTGTGATAAATTTCTCCTCTCCAGAAATGACCTGTCACTGTAATACAGTAGCAGTGCTTAGAGCTGATTCAATGTTCTGGGCATGGTTAGTGAGAGAAGATTGGTAAACCAGTGAGTTCTCCTGAAGAGTACAAAACTCTGTCTTCCAGCCAGTGCTTCACCAGTGTCCATGCACCACTTCTAAAGCTCTCAGCATTCTTGTAGGTGGTGGGAATAAATCCTGCCTTGTCTGAAGCTTTCCATGTACGGGGAGGAATGAAGCTTCCTGCTTCTCCCTTGTTTGCACACTGGTTGCCGCAACTCCTCTGCCAACAAGCCGTACTAAGGCAGCAGTGCAAGTCACAGGGAGGCTGTTTGCCTTTTCCCTGTGTTTGGTTCAGTTTTTCCACTCACAACACGCTGAGTTTGGGGACCCAAGGCTGTGCAATTGTATTTTATAGATCATGTCCAAGGGAGATACAAAAATCACCATGAATGAGTTTACTTTCTGCCTCTCCTAGATTAACCTATTTATTCTAAGAGAAATGTTTGGGGTTCTCTTTATGGTAACATCCATTCAGAAGAGTGAATCTTTTATGTGGGCTGGTGGCAATTTTGTGATCTAATGACATCTGTTGAGAGATCATAGTATGGATTTTCTTTATTGAAGGTTCATCAGTAGTGTTTCTTTCCTCTTGCCATACACATGTAGCAAATTAATCATGAGAGGAAAAGCTTTAAGGCCAATGAGAAATTTTTTTTCCACTGGTTCTGATTACATGACTTAATCCGTTGGCTCCAGCAGCTGCTTATTTGAGATTTTAGCTGAAACCATGTTATCTAATTAAGCAGCAAGCCTTAGCTGAAAGGGTAACAACAGTAGCTAAGGCTTTAGGAAATACAGGCTACAGCGCTGGATGTATTACAGAGGTATTTTTTTTAATCTTTTATTTGCATCGGTTATAATCTTGGAATGGTTGAGATAGATACAGAGGGTGCAGATAAGTGGGTTAAAGCTGGTTACATCTGTGTTGTCATAGGTAAGGTGACAGAATTTGCTGTGGCTGGGAGGTTGGCCCAATAACATGTTGTTCCATGTATGATAAGCCCAAGTCTTATGTAATCTTTGCCTGGACTTGAGGAGGGTTAGATTCTACAAAATCTGTAGAATGGTACTGGTTTTATGCCAGTGAGTAGGAGGAGAGACAAGGAACGTGATCCGTGATTGCTCAGCCTTCTTGCATTTGTGTAGAGTCAGGAAGAGGTGTGAGGTGCTACCAGTCCAGCTTAGAGGTGTTTTGCACTATGATTTAGTGAGCTAAACCATGGAAATTGAAGGAAAGTGGTGAATCAAAGTTGTTTCTATTTAGTTCTGTTTCATCAAAGGTTTGGCGAAAGAAAGAAAGAAAGAAAGAAAGAAAGAAAGAAAGAAAGAAAGAAAGAAAGAAAGAAAGAAAGAAAGAAAGAAAGAAAGAAAGAAAGAAAGAAAGAAAGAAAGAAAGAAAGAAAGAAAGAAAGAAAGAAAGAAAGAAAGAAAGAAAGAAAAAGAAATCTAGCTCTGTAGAATGGTGGTTTGAAATGCAATGCCTCAAGAAATGCATTTCTGTGTCAGCTGATTGAGTCTCAACTTTGTCCTTCCTCCCATATGATTCACAAAGAGCATTTTGGCTTCTTTTGTGGAGTGAGTGTCTGCCTGGCCTCTAAGGGGCTGAGTCACTGGTAGCACTGAGGGATAGCACACTGGTGACTGCATCAGCTGCCATCTCGTGGTTCTTCACCTCTGCAACTTACACAGAGAGCCCCCCTCACCTATCCTACCTGTCCTGAACCTCATAACAAGTCCCTTTCTCCCTTCCAGTCATATATATTGTAATGCAGCATGATTGTACTAAAGGTACCCAGGATGGGGTGTGAATTCTGGGTCTGTTTACTTGTTATTCTGTATGGAAATGACTCACAGCCTGCTCATGAATTTATATCATATGAAGAATCCCTCAAACTTCTTCCCTGAGAAAGTTCAGGGGGAGAAGCAGTATCTTAGGAGATGTGGAGAATTTGACATCATGGTGTCAGGCAAAGGGGAGCCTTAGTGGTTTTCCTGGGTCCAAGATATCTCACATCTGTCAGCAAGGGAAAGTTTTGGTCCCCTGGTAGGTGTTTGTCTTGGACTTCGTACGTGGTGGAAATCTACAATACATTAATATTCTTATGTTCCTTCTGGAAGGACAAAAAGAGTGTGCTGAAGACCCTTTTTCATTTCTTCCTCATTTGTGTTTGTTTAGGAAATGAGATGAATATTCATGAACAGTCATCATCTCATGTTGTCGATATCCTCTAGGTACATGATTTCAGATGGAAAATTAAATTAAGGGAATAATAAAATAAAAGAGGCTCTTTTGTAATCCCAGCAAATGCCCCAAAGAGGAGGTCTTGACAAAGCTTCAGAGAGTCAACACCTATGACCTAAATGCCTATTCCATTCTTGGGCAGATAGGGATCTCATGTTCCCAAAATCCTCATGTGCTGGAGATGATTTATTTCAATGCTGTTGCTGTAATTCAAACCCCTTCTTCTTCCATCTACACCTCATGGAAAAGAAACAATTCCATTTCTTCTGTAGTAAAAGCAGTCTCCTACACTGTCAACTCTGCCATGGGCAAAACCCATTGAATGTGGATCCTTACCAATGTACTTCTGTTCCAGTATTATTATCTTAGGCTGGCACCTTAAACAGAATTAATAAGTCTGTTGAAACCGTAGACTGCCAAAAAAAGTATATTATAAAGGAACAAAGCCCATAAGACTCAGGGTTTGAAATCAGTTCAGTGAGGGATGGGACACAGGTCAACATCTTACTCTCAGTGTGCTACTCTTCTAGTGATGAAGATTAGCCAGCAGCTATTAAGTACAGAAATCTTGTTTTCAAAGGCCTTTCTTTTCATCCAGCTGTTTCACATCCTTGCTGTGTACAGCTAGGCTGCATTGTTTTGCTTTTACAGATTTGCAAAACTGACATAGCTCAGTAGTGAATCACAGAAACTTTTTAGCTGCCAGTTGCAGAGACAAGAGCAGCCTGCATTCAAACTCAGCTCCCGGGGAGCATCACTACCTCAGAGCTGTGGCTTTGTGGGATCGCTACTACTCACAAATCATGGCACTTCAGAGTTTTGTGGCACAGCCCTACAGTGGCTTCACAGCTGCTGCTGGAGCTCAGGACATTTGGAATAAAACCCAGGGTCTCTCAGACCACAAGTGTTTAGACGCATCTCCTGGTTATCAAAGAGCAAAGAGTTGTTCTCCCATCAACAGATCCACAGGTAGATGCATTTCTCAGTTAGGACCATTAATTGCAAACTCATTAGGAAAACTTTATTTTTAAAGTGCCATGAGTATTTTGACCTCACATATACGTAAATATACACACACACACACATAGACACAGTCCTTTTCTCCTTTCCTAGTTAGATAGCTCTTAGTTTCCAGACTCAGTTAATTACCTGACAGATATATAATTTATTAGGGATTTATACTAAATTATAATAGTTCTCATGTGCCCTCTTTGATACCTCTGCAGAATAGATTGAAATGAGTACTTGGCACTGTGTTTCCTACACACGAGCATTTGCAGAAGCTGTAGTCCTGCCAAGATCAGGTTATTATTACTGAGAAAAAAAAGGGTGAGTGAAGAAAATGAAGTGGCTGCTTCTGCAGAGTGACCTGCTATTAAATTATTACAAGGCATACAGAGAGATTTTGACCAAGAGTGAAGAGAGCATGATCTGATAGAGGACCTAGGCACCATTTTTCTCACTATTCTGAGGCATTTGCCAGGAATTTTTTTGGTTTTGTTTCTTCGGGGTTTTTGGGTGTCGTTTCTTCTTTCATTGGAGTAAATTCCTTGAAGCCATGAGTAGGATTATATTTTATTTATTTCCTCTTTTGACATTGAGCATTAGCTGCATAAGGGTCTGATCAGGGACAAGATCACTGTTTGTGTGGTGGGAATAAGCAGGTGGTGTAGAAAGGGATGCAGTTCTTACACAGCCTGCCTCAATAATTCCCTTTTTGACAGCATGTTAAGGCTAATGTAGCTGTGTTGCTTTGGGTACCTAAAGCCAAGCTCAAGTACCTTCAGGCCACTTTCAGTTATGTTATGTAGACAGATTTTGCCTCTATTTATATTGTGTCATGTGGAGAACCAGAAATGAAGTTTTTCCAAATAAAATGTTTCTGGGAAATGGGGGAGAAGGAATTGGATGAGATTAGCTCTATGGAGAGGTTCAAGACGAAGCCTAGGGACTTGTTTTCTGTTGTTTATTGGTTTTGAGCTCAGCAGTCACATTCCTGTTGAACAGCCACCCAAAGAGCTGGCTTTTTCCACAGCACTGGGATGTGGCCCCCAACACAGTTTGCTGCTCATGTCTGCTCTTTTTAGGATGTCTTTTTTTTAACAGAAGTTCCTAATTTTGTGAAATGTTGTGTGCTTGGCAGGACAGCAGTGAGAGATTTGCACTGCTGGAAAGTATTACAGAGATTTTGAAGTATTTCAAGACAAATTAATCCATATCTCATTAAAAACAAATGCATTACGGGCCCTGTCTAGACAACTGAGATATCAGGAACTAGAATGCTACTGCATTTCAAGTTATGGTAGTAGTTTCCATAAAACAATATTCCATTCTATGTAATTCTGCCTTTTTTTTTTTTTTTCTTTTTTTTTTTTTTTTTTTTTTTTTTTTTAGTACATGTAGGATATAAACCAGGTTTTATGCTTCTTTTTTGTCTTTACTACTCAGCAGTTTTTGCCATCTGCTGCAGTAATGGAGAGCAGCCCTGCGTGAAACAACTTGCAGAAGTTGAAACAAAACCTAGAAGGGGATTTGTAAACACAGAACCATTAACTCTTAGAAGGACTCATTGCTGAGAGATGTCAGTTCCAATGTGACCATGGCACTGCAGCCACAGCTGGAATTGTTGTCTCACATGTGCAGCTGGCTGAGCTCTGGCACTGTTTGGGAACAGTCTGTAGCTGTGGTTTATGGAGGCTAACACTGAATTTTACCCAAGTTACAGCTTTTTGAGAAGGGAATTACTTTGTATGAGGAATTTTTAATAAACATGTAAAGGGGCTTTTGTTCAGAGAAGCTTTTGGAGGACAGTTGTCTCGAAATACAGTACAAGGCGCTCCCATGCATTTCCAAGGTTATTACTGAAACTCATTTTCTAATTGTTACACCAATTGCTCTAGTGGCATTGCTTCCTGTGCTGTGTTTCTGCTGGCAGAACTTCCTCACCTCTCCAAAATCATTGATTTTTGCCTCTATACTTCATGGCTTGGGAGCCTGAAATGCATAGAGGGTTAGGAATGAATGCTTTGGAAGTGCTGTTTTGGCTTTCCAGCTGTGCAGAAAACAATCCTGCTTCTCCCCTCAGCTCCTGCAGAAGTTTATAGACACAAACTTTGCCTGGATCACAATAAACCACCAAACTGGGCCGTGTAGATTACAAAGGGAGGGGAAAAGGGGTTCTCTTGAGTCTCACTGTTCCCATGCCAGAGAACCACAGAAAAGTTGTATATTAAGTCATGGCCATACCTTCCTCTGCTTTCTTGGGTTCTAAACTAAAGAGTAAAGATCCCAGGAGAGAAAGTCTCACTCAAGACAGTCCCTGACAAATATTGGCTGAAGGTATGAGTAGTGAAGAGTTTTGTTTAAAGTTATCTTTGAAGAAGAACTTTCTGAGAATGTGGAAGCAGGGAGTGGGGAGAGGGAATGGATAAATCAAATGCCAGTTGTGAATTTAAAATCAGTGAGTCCATTTTGAAGGTTAGACATCATCAGAATAATTTTTAGTCTACAATTAGGATTTTAATTAAGGATTAAGGGAAAAAAGATCAAAGCAAAATGAGTGTTATTTCAGTACATACTGTATCACCAGCAAAACAGCATTAAAAGTACTGCCATAGTGAGGTACAGAAACCAGATGAACACTGCCAAAGACAGTGGGTTTCTGTAGGAAAGCTGGTTAACTCTGGCCTTGTAGTTCTGCTTTTATAACTTGAAATGAGAAATTCTTGGCTTGTCCTTGTTTGTCCTCCTCGGAGTGCTGTGTGGGCAGAGAGTGACGTGTGCCACACCAGGCTGGGGGGAATGCAGTCCAGCAGCCAGCCCAGTCTGCAGAACTGCCTGCAGCACCTTCCAGCCCAGCGTGGGCTCTGGGCTGCAGGTTGGCACATCACACAGAAAGAAAACTCTTTTCTTTTGTGTCTTTCCATGTGTGTGAAAGGCCTGAGGGAAAGTGCTCCTGTCAAAGCTTGTCCCACCATCTCTGACCTGCAGTCAGACCTGCCCCAGCTGTTTCAGTGTCTGGGAGCTGCCATTCATCTATCACCAGCATCACTCACTGCTTTATTTTCAAATAAAATGGGCACTTAACCATTCTTTAGGAAAGCAATAATCTTTGACACAGTCTACCAAAGACAAGAAACCTGAGGTTTCCTTCAGCAGCAGTTGCTTCAGCAGACTTAGGAATCTTTTCAATTATTTTCTTTTTTTTTGTTGGGTTTTTTTGTTATTTTTTTTCCGTGTTGGTTTTGGAACAGATCCTAATGCCCAAACAGCTTCCAGGTGCTGCAGGATATTCACTGCAGGGAACAATATTATAATAAGAGTCCACAGGATGCTGAGTGTGTCCTTACAGGTACATGGCATGGGATTTTCCATCCTGGCCTCTGTTGTTGATGGGTCCCAGTACACCCATTAATAAGTAGGCACTGCTGCTTTCACTCTGTATTACTCCCAAACAGCCTATTCCTTTGCCACAGCATTAACTGTTATTACACCAAAATGGATTTCAGAGAGATGTACATCATTATCAGTGTGCCTAATTCTGTCTGTAAGTTATCTGCCCAATTTGTATGTTCTGCTGCACATCTGAAACCAGCACTCCCTCTCCTCAGTTTACCCAGTTGCTCCTGCAATGACAAAATATTCTGAGAGATAATTTAGTTTGCACAGTTCCAGGAAAAAAATGGATTGTTCAGAATCTGCTGCAGCTGATGAAGGCGATCAGATTTACTCCTTGTCCAGCAACTATTCTGTCTAAAGGTAGCTGAATTAGAAAAGGTCTGTTGCTTGATTAACTAAGGAAAAATAAACAATTAAAAAAATATGTGGTTGCACCTCTGCACGTAATCCCAACTGAGTTCTGCACTAACTATGGGTGTCTGGGTGAGGTAAATTGGTGTGGAGTGTGGCACAAAGTTTCACAAAGCACATATGAAGGGAAACCTTTGCCATGCCAAGAAAGAAAACCACAAAGAGATTTTTTTTCCCCTGGCTGGAAACCATCATAAAACTGAATGTCTGAACTGGTGGGACACAATTCAGTAAGAGGAAAAAGTTTTCTTGGTGTGGGACTCATTAATTCAGGAGAAAGCAGCAACTGGAGAAAGCAGCTTTGGTGTGAGGTGGTTCTAGAGCTAGAGTTATTCCATGAGCTTAGAGCAATCATGGCAAGATTTCTCCTTTGTGGAGAAGGATAGTTGGAAAACCTGACAACAGTGAGACCTGGCTGTTTGCCTGAAAGGGGATGGAACAGGAGTGAAATATTATAGTCTATTCTGAGTATGGTTTATATAGGGCATTCATAAAAGCGGCTGACAAAGCCACAAACAGAAAGTTGGCCTAGAAGAGCATAGCTGCTGAAGAGAAGAGGCTGGCTGCTCACTTGGAGCCACAAAACCTCCAACATAGTGCATAATATTTGGATATTTGGATTTTGATCCCCCTGATTACGTAGCAACAGAAAAGAAAAAAAAAAAAAAAAAAAAAAAAAAAAAGCAGAACACACACAGTACTGGGATAATGAAGTTGAAAAATATTGCAATAATTTATAGCAGCCTAGGCCTGGTGATACTAATTCCTTAAAACAGCTAAAATGATCTTCTGAATTACAAACACATAACTTGAATGTTGAGTTGTGGACTGGAAAAGAGTCAGACCCCAGACTGTGTTTAGCTTCTGTTCTGGGTTCTGAGTAATCAGTCTCAAGCTGTGTCAAGTGAAGTATAGGTTGGATATTAGGAATAAGTTTTTCATGGAAAGAGTGATAAAGTTCTGGAATGGCCTGCCTGGGGAGGTGGTGGAGCCACCATCCCTGGGTGTGTTTATAAAAGCCTGGATGTGGCACTGGCTGCCAGGGTTTAGTTGAGATGTTGGGGCTGGGTTGGACTCGATGGTCTTGAAGGTCTCTTCCAACCCAGTGATTCTGTGAATTTGCACATAAATGAACATAGTAAACTGTTGGAAAATACCTGAGGTGGCCAGAATGGGTAACTTAGACAAGGCTGATCCCTGCAGAGCAGCCTTGCCTCACACAGGGCAAGAACCCCCCTAAAGGCTGACTCTGGAAAAGATCTGAAGAAAACTAGAAGCTTAGTGGGAACTTTCAGTAGAAGTTGCACAGATGATTTGCTCCAGCAAGTGAGATCTGTGTCTGCCAAAGAGTAGTCAAGTGCTTACTTCAGACAATTCAGAGATTTTTATGTAATCCCTTTTCCTTTTTTTCCTTTTTTCTTTCCACTGACAATGGTACAAACCAGTGCTGGACAGGTGACAAACAGGTGACTCAGAACAGCTATGAGTTATTCTTCTGTTGACTAAATTGTTTCCAGCCTGGAGAAAAAAAAATAAATTAGAGAAGAGGGTTAATGACACAATTTTTGAGAGGTAACCCTTACATGGGAAAACACCCCCTCCCTGTGAACCAGACATGAGGGTGCAAAAATGTATTAGTCTCACTCTCTGTGTTCTCCTCACTGCCATGGGCTCAGGAAGTGAAGCCACCCAGCAATTTGAGGCCAGAGGAGGGCACTGGTCTGTTACAGAGCTGTGATTGAATGAAGAACCCAAGCAATCTTTTTGTCTTGGCTCCCAAATAAGAAATATAATCAATGAAGAGCTTCTGGTATTTCAAGGAGAGGCATGAGTTTTGGTAAATCATGCTTTTGTCCTTTCGTCCAGGAGTGTATCATTGACGAAGACTGTGAACCAGGGAAGTATTGCCAGTTCTCCACCTTCGAATACAAATGTCAGCTCTGCAAGCCCCAGCACACAGTAAGTCCTGAATAAGATGGGATTTCATGTGATCTTTAGAAACTCAGTAAGTTATTGTTGCTAATGTCAGCAAGACAAAATTGACAGAAAAGAAGCTGCAAAGCTTTCTGCATGAGGGTAAAAAAATTTTCATGTTGACAGGGAGTAATTGAAAATCAAGATTGCGATGGCCTGACACCTACCCCCTCCCCACCTTTTCTTTTCAGTTCTCAGCAGAACACTTGTAGGATAAAGAAAGTAAAAACTGGATCCTAGCTACTCTTGTGTTATAAAGTGAGCTCAGGCTGAAGGAGGTGGTATCAATTCCCTGACCTAGAACCTCAACAGTTACACAGCATTTTTCTCTTTAATTAGCAGGTCTTAGTAGTTCCAGTGTAGTGCTACTCCCTGCCCTGTGTTAAGCACTGCCTGTGGGATCCACTGGAAAAGAAATCCAGGTTTTGTATGGCTGCCCAGATGGGGCTTTACACAGACAGGAAAAAGCTGCTGAAATGCTGACATGCTAGGACTCTTAAGGTTGTTAATCAAACTACCTAAAAAAGGAAACAAAGTGACACACATGGCTTTTATTAGGTTGATTTCTTAGGTGTGTGTAGTTGAAACAGTGGGGCAGTTGTCATACAAAGCAACCTTGTCATGGGTTGACCCTGGCCCAATGCCAGTGCCCCCATGAAAGCACATTCCCGAATGTTTACTGTGAGATGTGACCCAAAATCCAGCAAAGCAGGCTCCATCATCTCAAGGGTAAAGGAATAAAGCTTTATTACATCTACTATAAACACAAAAAGAAAAGAAAAAAAAACATACACACACACAATGTCTACAATGGAAGTTTTCAAAACCACTTCTCCTCCCCCCCCCACCTTCTCCCATCAACACCATGAGTCAAGGCTTTACCTTCCCAATCCAGCAACCACCCCTCGAACACTCAATTCTCTGCCCAGTACCATCTCTCACTCTACCACCTCCCAGTTCATCAGGAGAGAGAAGTCTCCCTCTCGCACCACAGGCCTCCCCCCAGAAGCACAGTCGAACCCTCCTGCACTTCCATCAGCACACCTGGCAGCCATCCAGGGAAAATCTGCCAGGGTGCAAATCTTCCTTCCATGTTCAGTGCTCTCACCACTGACCATGGATCCAAA
>VZRH01003435.1:1042693-1101133 GCA_013397555.1 Urocynchramus pylzowi
GTAAAACTTTTTTTTTTTTTTTTTTTTTTTTTTTTTTTTTTTCCTTTGCTCTTTGAAAACAATTCTTCTGAAACATAGTAAATTCCTGACGGCATTTGACAATGGAAAAAAATCAGTAATGTTCTCCGTTGATGACGTTTCATTTATTAATTTTTTGTTTCCCTTGATTGCAGAAGAGAGGACCCCAGGGAGAGCTTAGAGCAGCATTTCAGTACCTGAAGGGGCTACAAGAGAGCTGGAGAGGGACATTTGCAAGTGCATGTAGTGAAAGATAAGGGGAAATGGATTTAAATTGAAAGAGAGTAGGGTTAGATGGGATATTGGGAAGGAATTGTTCCCTGTGAGGGTGGCAGGCCCTGGCACAGGGTGCCCAGAGCAGCTGTGGCTGCCCCTGGATCCCTGGCAGTGCCCAAGGCCAGGCTGGATGGAGTGCTGCTACTCTGCTGTGGAGGTCCCTGTCTGGAAATATTTCCATGTGTGCTTCAATCAAGGAATTAAGCAGTTCTACTTAAACAGTGGGAATATGACATATATTTAAAGTACACATTGTTGTCTTCAGGCCCAGGGCCCAGTTCTGAGCGTAGCTGTGAGTGATGACATGTGCTGAGTGCTAAAGTGCCAGTTTTGTCCCGTGCCTTTGCCTTGGCAGCCCTGCTCACGGGACGTGGAGTGCTGTGGGGAGCAGCTCTGCGTGTGGGGCCAATGCAGGAGATCCACTTCCAGAGGGGAGAATGGCACCATCTGTGAGAACCAGCACGACTGCAACCCTGGGACGTGCTGTGCTTTCCACAAAGGTACACAGGGCTTTATCCTATTTATCTCAGCATGCAGGAGCCTTGATATTTGTCTCTTTTTAGCCCGGGGTAAGTGGTTAAATCTCTACAGAATCAGCAGGTTGTTCTTCCTTGGCCTGTGGAATGCACTGGATTAACTGCATTAGAAAACTTGGATAGAATTAGGAGTGAGAATTAGGGTATTGTGACAATGGTCCCCTGAACAGGTAATGATTAGCACTGACTCCATGATTGCAGAAGACTGATCAATTGCTTTATTCTACTATACTATATTAAACTGTACTATTAAGAAGCTTGTAACCCTTACAGACAGTCCAATACAGCTTTAATCTAATTGGTCAATCAATCCAAACACCATCCAGTGTCCAATTAAGAAACCATCCTTTGGTAAACAATCTCCATAACACATTCCACACATGCACAACAACAGGTGCTGCAAATGGATATAAGAATTGTTTCTCATTCTCTTCTCTGAACTTTCTCACAGCTTCTCACAGCTTCCCTGGAAAATCCTGAGAGAGAACTATGTCTCTCTCTGTTCAGAGGATATGTGATTACCACAGATGGGGTGCATGCTGGTGAAAGCAAAGCCTGTTGCACACTAGAAATGAGACCAGCAGCAGAAGCACAAAAATGTACATTTCTAAAGGAGAGTTCTGTGTCAAATTTACGCACAATAGAGCAAAAATGATAGAATTACAAATGTGCAGAAGAAATTAATGAGCTGGCTGCAAGTGGCTTCTCCTTCCTCNTCTCTGAACTTTCTCACAGCTTCTCACAGCTTCCCTGGAAAATCCTGAGAGAGAACTATGTCTCTCTCTGTTCAGAGGATATGTGATTACCACAGATGGGGTGCATGCTGGTGAAAGCAAAGCCTGTTGCACACTAGAAATGAGACCAGCAGCAGAAGCACAAAAATGTACATTTCTAAAGGAGAGTTCTGTGTCAAATTTACGCACAATAGAGCAAAAATGATAGAATTACAAATGTGCAGAAGAAATTAATGAGCTGGCTGCAAGTGGCTTCTCCTTCCTCTCAGCAAGCAGCTCATCAGAATCAGGCTGCAGATACATTTCATACTCCGAGTGTCATGTGAGCTTTCCAGGGCATCACACCAGGCAGCCAAGAGACACAGAGGAATGATGTCCCAGATCATGTTGTCAGTCCACATGGGAATGTGGAACTTGATTTACAGAAAGGAGCACAGAGGAGAAGGTCTTGGGCCTGAAATCAATTCCCAATCCTGTCTGGTTGGGGTCCAGCTTCTTCTACTGTTTTATACCCACCAGCTCCTCACTGCATTTATCACAGTTCACCTTCTTTTAGTAGTGACAGGACACAATTCCAGCCAGCTCCCTACACCAGGTACATACTTCCCTAGCTTTTTTCCTTGCTATGAGCCAGAGCAGATCTTTTACTGATGGCTGGGCCTGTCCCACTCAGCCTGCTGGTGTATCAGGCTGCAGGGCGTTCCAGGAAAACAAAGGAGAAAGCTCCAGCTCCATTTAAAAATGAAGAGGATCTGCTCAGCTTCCCCATGTTGATGTTGAACATTACATAGTGAACCTTCAACGCTGAGTAAGTTTGGTTTGGAAGAAATAAGATACATAGTTATTGAGAAAATTATATATATATGTATCTCAATAGGTAAGAACATTTATGTATATTGATAGAATACTCTTTTTAGAACATAAAATAGTGCTATTGATTAATAGCAATGAATTTTCATTCTCTATGGCTGTCTGCTTTAGCAGGGCTTTAGGGTTTTCCATGTTAGGCCTAACCTCAAGGCCTTTCTCCATCACTAGAGTATTGCAAATGATTGTCCTAATAAAGATGTGTATTTTTATATAAAACTGTAGTAAACTGTGGAGTATTGCTGCTCAGTATATAATGTTTTGAAACTGGGAACTGATAGGTCATGTACATTAAAGCACACGTGTCTGGGCATACACACACATATGTGTGTGTTTTGACCAAATCTGATGAAAAAACTTAGAGTTTGAATTCTTCTCATATTTCATCCTGCCATATGAGGTGACTGAAGACAAGAGGAAGAAGGGAGGTTTTCTAGGAACATCTGGAAGAGCTGAATTCCTGACTGCGACTGGGAGTTACTCACATGAGGAAACCCAAAGGACACAGCCTTCTTAAATAATTTCTTACATAGGCTGAAATTCAGCCCTGTGTAAAAATGAGGGTCCGGAGCCCCAGATGCCATCAGACAGCTTTGCCCACAGCAGAATTGATAAAATAAATTAAACGTCTGAGTTGTAGTTCTTGTAAGCTCATTAGTTTCTGAACAATTGCTCTGTATTTTCAGTCTCTGCAAAGAAATAGAAAAAAATAACAGAGTTTAAATAGAGAGGTATGTCTCTATTCAGATTTCAAACCATTAATGCTACTCATTGCAAAGGATTCCCTGTAATGTTGGTTTTCTTGGGATTAGAAGAGTTTGGGATCTCCAAGGGATGGAGCTGTGCTGTACTGCCTTGAGAGCAGACTCTGGGTCAAGCAGATCTTGCTCATTAAGGATGAACTTCAAATGTCTTACTCCCACCTAGTGGAAAAAACATGGTTATGGATCCCTATCACGTAAGGGAACATAAAAAGAGATTGAGCCTGTCTTTTTATATCTTGCATACAGAATTAAACATGGGGTCACCCCAGTTTAGCAGACAGCTAAGGACTTCTCCTAAAATGCCTTTCCCTTGGCCTGCAGAGCTTCTGTTTCCTGTGTGCACACCCTTACCTGAGGAAGGTGAGCCCTGCCATGATCCTTCAAACAGACTTCTCAACCTCATCACCTGGGACCTGGAGCCCGATGGAGTGCTGGAGCAGTGCCCCTGTGCAAGTGGATTGAGCTGCCAGCCTCAGAGGTGGGGACCAAAGCTGGGCAAACAAGTTGCTTGGAACTTTTGAGGGGGCTATTCTTGTGGTAAATAGAGACAGAACTCGCAGATTCTGCCTCACTGGAAAAGGTTTTGACAGCTTTTCTCATCAGTAGCATTGAAACCTTTTGCTTTGTCCCACACAGATGTGCCTGAGTTTGGCAAAACATTAATCCAGTGTGAATTAAGTGTGTGAATTAATGAGGCTGGTACTGCTTTTTAATCAGTCAGTGCTACCAACTGTTGAAATGCATCGTTCCAATTTCATACTCTGCATACAGTCCCTGTTCACCAACTCTCTATGTGAGACTGGGCTTCTGTCATATTTTTGCTTGTTTTAGAATGTAAGATATGTTAAAGGAATATTAATACAAACTTTCCATAGGTCATGCTTTTAATATTTCTTTAAAATGAGTTATTTGTATTATCAGCAACTTCATTGGCAGAAAGTGAGATCATTTCAGTTTTGCTAAAAGCATTTTTAGAAAACCAACGTTTTCTATGAAATAAATTCTCCAAGTTTTCTCCTACACTTCCAACATCATATTAACTTCCAACAAGACATCATAGCTGGAATAGAGATGCAGATTAATATTTCTTTCTTCTGTGTCCAACTCTTTCTACATTTTTTCATGCTTGAAAAGGAATTGGGTAACATTTTGTTTCATAAATGTCATGTAAGGAAGCAAGCAGAGCTGATCCCATCCTATCAGCACCAAAATTTTTGTTAATGCGCCATTAACCTCAGGGAATGTCTGTCAGCAAATGTCGGGTCTAGTAAGAACAACATTTCAGATGAGGATACAGAAACACAGAAATTAATTGGAGTGTGAATATAGCTGAACTATCCAGAAGTTTCTATCTGAATTTGAAGATTCAAGTAACTTTTTTTTTGTTACCTGTTTATTTTGAGGGCCACTGCTCTTGTTTACTGCTCTTGCTCAGGATCAGACATTTTGTGCTGTTAGGATCTCTATATGGGGAAATCACATTTGTAACTCACCAGCTCTCAAGCATGTAAGAATCAGGTGCTTGTGAAGTCAGCTAGGGCAGATCCATTGTGCATTTAACATGTTTTCATATGGCTAGGGAATGGAGAATTTCATAGACTAGCAGAAGAACACAAAATGATGTACTGTGTGACCAGATATGCCTTTTCCCCACAGCCACAGCACTACATCTGTGTGTCAGCTGTCTGCCAATGAAACGCAGCACACTGAAAAAGAAGATTCCTTAATCATGGATGAGATGCCCTTTCTCAGCTTGATCCCTCAAGATCTCCTCTCTGATTATGAGGAAAGCAGTGTCATCCAGGAAGTGCGTAGAGAATTAGAAAACCTGGAGGACCATGCAGGTTTGCAGCCTGAGCCTGAGTCAGCTCAGGAGCTGGTTTTGGGAGATGAAATCTAAAGCCCAAAGCACCAGTTTAGTTAGTTATTTCTAGTTTTTGTTTAGTGTCTTGCTTGTATGAACCCTGAACACACACTACTGGATAGAAGTGCAATAAACAAGGTTTTCAAGGAGCATCCTTCTCTGTGCACCAAACCTGCATGTCCCTGTGGAATTCATGCTACTGAAGGAAGTCCCTGCCTTCAAACCTTCTGCCAAATGGGAACCATAGGAGTGCTCTTCTGGATTTGTACTTTCCTCTTGTATGTCAGAAATAAACTTCTTAGTACTTGTACTCATTAAAAAATACACACAAGCATAAATCATTTTAAGTTACTAGAAACTATAGAAGTGATCTTTGAGTATGGATGTTGAGCATTTTATTTCTCTAGGGAAAGAACCGTCTACTCTGACACTGTCGCAGTCATGAATTTTAAGGAATTTTTAAAGCAATTTTAATTCTTTTCTTTAGAATTGTTTTGTGGTTTTAATACACTTCATAGGCATAAATCTGTGCATGTTACAAAATGTGATTATTTTTACCATCTTAAAAGGACATTGATTTAAAAAATCAATAGCAAGCTAAGAGTAAAATCTGACCTCCCAAACTCTCCAGCTGCCAGCTGTCTAACCTGTTTTCTACCATGGCTCCTCCACTATTAATGGCTTTTTGATAGATTTCACCATCTGTTGTTGCACATGGTAAAATAAGATGTGAGGTTCCAGCCAAGTAACTTTTCATGGTGCTTCTTCACAAATAATCCCTATTGCTCATGTCTAGTTTGGAACAGCAGACCACCAATAACAAGAACAGGTGTAAGACTGTGCTACCAATCTGCACATCTTTTGCCACTTCTGGGGTAAGAAGGCTTTTCAATAAATTCCTTGGGTACCAGAATTAATAATCAATAGCCATTATCATTACAAACAGGGAGGATAATATTTCATTGTAACTATCTTAGTTTTGGTTTAAGGATTCTACAACCCATTCTCACACCAACACACACAGATAGACATTGTCTCTGGGAGTTCACTGAGTCTACCCTCCCTTTCTGTCACTAATAAGATTATTATGCTTTAGACAGCCTCATGTATACGAAGAGAAAGAATTAAATGCCACTGCTATTTTCCTGTTTAAAAACATATCCATGAGAGCAGTAACTCTCTGTAAATACTGCCCTCTTAAGGACAGTATTCTCAAGTTTTGGTGCTGCCATCCCCGGATTTAATCTCTACATTTTTGCCTTTCCAAATATCCGAGTTTGAGGAAAATTCATGATCCATTTCTCTGTTCCAAAAGCTCTAAGGATGCTTTAGCAGTCTCTATCTGTGGTAAATGGTAGTTCAGTGAAGTACCCTGCCTTGGGGATGGTACTTCCCTCTGTTCCCTTTGCCCCCACTTCCAACCTTGCATGTGTTGGCCAAGAGGCAGCATAGGACAGTCCAAAGAGGAATAATGAGGGAGTGCCTCTGTGCAATGCCTGCTTCTCAAGCTGCCACATTCCTCAGTATTTTTAGGTTGCTGTGGGCCAATATGCAAGGAAGAACTGAAGGTTCTGTTATTGAACACCCCTTTCCCTCTGGAGTGGAATTTAGCTGCCAGTCATACTTGGAACTTGGAGGTTTCACTGGTGAGAAATCCAGTTCTGGAAAAGGAAACTCACATTTAAAGAAAAATCTGGTGTGAATATAAAGAGGAGCAGCAGCCAGGCTATAAAACAGTTCCTGTAACACTCTGTACATGGACGGGGGTGTGCACATACACACAAACAGACAACCTTGCAATTCCAGCACTGCTTTGGGGAAGTCTGTATTTCCATGAAACAATTCCATAATTTTTAAAATAAAAAACACAGCATTTAATGATTAAAGTAACACAACAGAATGAACAAATGTTTTATTGGCATGTTCATTGTTGTAAACAGCATCTGGCATGAAAAAGTTTACCAAAATCTTTTGATTGTTATAAATTAGGTGGTTTTTCGAAAACTATGGAGAATTATTCTCTATTGATCTTTATGGACCAAAGCAAAGAATTGCTGTTCCTAGGCTTTGCAATGAAATCATGTTGACTGCATCAGTCTCTGCACCACAGCCTGAACTACCAAGTTCGTACGTTGTGGTGTTAAGAGGTTGCCCCAATATTTGACTACATATAGCTATGGAATCAACTCTGGGAAAAAATAAACTGACTTTCAGCAGGTGGAGAAGATGCAAACTTGTAATAGTCTTAAAAACAAAATGTACAAAAAGTAGCAGAACAGAACAAAAACTTCATTAACAAGGGGAAGTACAACCCTAAAGTACCCAGCATCATCAAACATAAAATGAATACAAATTTAAATAGGCAACTATACTTCCAAATGTACACAATGAATGTTGATATGTGTAAAGAACAGCATGGTAAATAGCTGAACTGCAGTTCTGGTAAATGGATAGGGCAGATTTTATTTACACATTGAACGCAACACACTAGAGCTGCTCATTGGTAACCTATTAAAAACCACTTTACCTTACAAAAGCACTTCTGCAAACAAACAACCAACGCCTGCCAGCAGCTTCCTGCAGACGCCTCTCAGACCCCCTGTTTATGGAAGAATATTCTAAAACCTGACACTTGCAGCACTCCCACGCCCGGCCCTTCCCTGCTGCTTTCCTAGAACCAATGTGTTAACATTTACTCAGACTCTCTGATGAGGTAATGCGTGTATCAGTGAAACAAACAGAGAAAAGGATTCTTTCATGGCCTTTGCACAGCTTTTATTATTAAGCTATGAGTATCCTGTTGGAGGCTAGTTTCACTAGCTACTATGTGCACACTGTCCTCAACAATTTCCACTCGTTTCCCTCCCCGCCCACTTTTGAGTTCTAATCTTTTATTTGCACATCCCTTTTAGCTTTACAGTACATTTGACTATAGTGCACAACATGATTCCAAGTCCCACAGTGCCCAGCGGGGCCCTGCCTGCGGCCGGCACCGCCCGGCTGTGCTGGTGTCAGCGCTTTACACCTAATGAATGTCCTGCCGTAATGGCACTACACAGTAGTAGTGAACCTTTTGATTGGAAACAAAAAAAATTCCCCAGGGAAAATGCTATAGCAAGTATCAGTCTTGAGTCAAATCTTTATTTGGTGCTCCATCCAGATAAATTTTTAGTGCTTTTTCTTTACGGGGAGAGTAGGTTACCCGGTGTCCAGTCTTCTGGAGTCTGCTGCTTTCTTTTTTCATCAGTTCATTTCTTTGCTCATCTGTTAATTCCATTAATTCTTCAGTTTTATCCCTAAAATGTAAACATATGATCAAATTCAGATCAATACAGTAACCACAAGTAGACTTCTGCTTTTTTTTCAGCTTGGAGCAACTTAGTAAAAACCACAACTAAGTGTAATACTTCTCAGGGATTGCTTTATTCTGCAGGAACAGGCAATGTGTCTAAACCTGCTTTTCCAGCAGAAACATTCACTGTTCTGCCTGACTAAAAACCAGGGCAAGAAACAAGCCCATACTGCTCCATCTCTCTTACTCCTATTCTTTATAGACAACCACAGCTCTTGGTCTCAGTGCCAACAGCTGGAAGCAGTGTGTCAGCCAGTCCTTACCAGATGTTCTCCCAAGTCATTTTCATCAGGACCAGCACATTATTAACCAGCTTTTTTTCCCCAGCTCACATGCAATTATGCAAATTGCCACAGCAATGTGTCCATGAGGTTGCCCCCCCACCAAGTTTAGGAGAAATGACAATATTCAAGATCTCAGTCCTCAACTCCTGCCCCAGGCTACTGCCACAAGCTGATCAACATTTTCCACATTAACAGAATTTTTAGCATAACAGGCTTTTAAAAAAGAATCCATACTAATTTCTCAAAGGAATAAACTCAGACAATAAAATCCTTGCTCTCCAAAACCTACAGCAAGACTCTCACTAACTCCACATGGGATATGGTTCTATTTTAAGAAATTAAATCCAGATACACACTCAAGCATAGCAACTAGCTTTAATTTCAGTGGTTTGGGAGGGAGAATTGAGTAAAAAGATGAAGTGCTTGTTTTCTTAACCTTAATTAATATTCAGGCTTTTAGGAAGCTGAGGAGCATAAATATTTCAGCTGAATGTTTCAAACCTTTTCTTTAAGGTAACAAAGAGTATTTTATGTTCCTGTCCATTACATCACCCCACAAATGTTAACCGCAGAGTTTTTTGCATTGTTTATTATACTGTAATGAAATACATACCTATAAAATATTACTGCACCATCATCACAAATGTACAGGGGCCAGACATTCAATGTAGATACTTTTGGATTCCAGTCCAAGTCTTGATGAATCTCTAGTATGGAAATGTCGCAGGGAAAGGTTCCTCTACCCTGAAAAAAGCAATTACTTAGTGAATAAAATAAAACTCATAATTACACATCTGTGCCATTAAAAGGTAAAAAACCATAAAATCTTACTTACCTTTGCAAATTCGATGTTTTCTAAGGGTATTCCACTTATTTCACTTAGCTGTGAAGACAAATGGTGGATTTAATACTATTCCAAAGTAACAATACACAGTGTCTACATAAAGTCAATAGCTGCCAAATCTAGAAGTCGAATTATCTGCAAGTCCTCCAATGTACAAAATTAAAGTGACAAGCACACATTCTTAACATTTCTGAAGTTACCAGTGTGTGTCACAAGTGACGCTTGCTGTGACAGCATTTCATCACACTTCTCTTAATACTGAAGGGGAGACAAAAAAAAGTTCATAGAAACAATTAATAACATTCAAGTTCCAAGATACAAAGAGACCAAGTGCCTCATGTTAAACCCTGTGTGACATGGAAGGTGTTATCCAGTCAATCTGGGAGCAGACACAGCTGGAAAATATGCATGACTAAGACCCACCTCCACACACCTGCACTTCTACCAGAACCTTAAAAAATAAAATTGCTCCCTGCACACCAATTCTTAATGCAAGAAAACAAGGGCAGCCAACTCTTTCTTCGGATACAAGTGAGGAGGAATTCTTGACTGCATGCAAGAACCTGTAGTCATGACTTCATTTCTACCTGAGGAATGCAAGAAAGCAGCCCATAGCTTAACCTGTGTACAACACAAACCCAGTCTGTGAACTAACACCCCTAATTTATGAATTCTCAGGGTCAGTGACCCTGCATTCTTACTGGCCTCAACATCCAAGGTGGCCTCCTAACAACTGGGTATTGCCACATATAAATAAACATTTCTCCAAGTGTGGAACCCTGTGATACGCTGGATTAACAAAACAGTCTCAACAGCAGACACTCCTACTCCAGATTTCTGCTGGGATGACACAGGTCTGCTGTGACAGGTCTGCTTACCTGTTAGAGAAGCCTGGCCTCAAGTAAAACCAAACCATACCACAGCCAAACCATACCTCCTTTTCAACCAAAACATAGTTCAGCCTACTTGATACAGCAACACCACTCCTCAGCAACAGCTGTCAAATTCAAATATGAGGAGGCTGAAAGGTTTGGTATTTTGGAATAACAAAACATTACCTTGAAAAAACACCAAGAGGCAACAGCTCAGCTTTTCTTTCATGTGTGTTTTTTGAGGATAAGAGACAAAGGTATTATTAAGCTGCTTAAACTTCAAGACGTGACTTCTTTTTTTGCATGTATTCACTTGAATACTTTCAGACCAGACCATTGTATGAAACTACAAAATAAAGTTGATAATTCATGTGGTTTGGTAATGGGATGGGATAGGACAGGTTATCAGTTCCTGGGGAAAAATAATCACCATGCAACAAGATTTTTGGAGCTATGACATCCTTATGCTTCCTATCAGAGAACATCAATAAGGCTCGTGTCATCACAAGAAACTTGCATCATGTTACACATTTTACCTTCTCTTTTAATTCTTCAACACTGCTGCTTTCTAGTACTACTTCCTGGAAAGAATCTAATTTCATCTCTGATGGCCTCCATCGTCTCGATAAAACAGCAAGTTGTGACATGGATTTCATCTTTTCCACTCCTAGCAAAGAAAGAGAAATTTTTTGTATTAACATTGCAAAATATCCTATTTTAAACTAGGGTTTGTCCATAGCTCAAAAATACTCTAGTATGGAACACTGCCCTAGAGATACATACACAAATTAAGTAACCCAGTGTGCTGCAAGCAGTTCACTTGTAAAAAAGGGGAAGAGGAAAGGACTATGATTTAGTTGAAGTTTTCTGTTATCAGCTCCTACAAAGGAATTTTTCATGGGCAGAATCTCCTTGAAGCCATAGAGCAGAGTTTTCCATAAGGCCCAGCTCATTTATCCATGGCAGATCTATCCACCAAACCAGAGGCTGACTCCAGATCTGGCACCTGCATGAGACCTTCCTCAGCTATCTGGTATTGATCCATGTGCTTCACTTCCTTTACCAAAATAAGCTTTGCCCTTTTAACTCCTAGATTTCCCTCACCAACTCCACACTTGTTATAAAAATCTTCTTTCCACCCACCACCTTCAACAGCTTTAGTATGTGCTGCCTCCAGCCTTTTTATACCTTGTTCCAGGTGTCAGAGCTGTCTCTGGCTGATGAAACAATACTGTTTATACTACAATTTGATAAGCAGAAGTGATATCCAAGGGCTGATTCATTTTTTATTTTCAATTAGTCTATACTTTTATCATCTAGTATGAAGAACATGTGGCTTAGAAATTTATGTCTAACATTACATGCTTGTTTTGCATGAAACTGTTACAGAACCCTTGGAAGCCCTGTGATCTACAATCTGTCTGTGAGTAGGTGGGCTGCACTGGCTAAAGCTGTATCTCCAAGAGCTACTCACTACAGAAACAGCACAGCACTTATCTAAATCTAATAAAAATTTTGAACTGTAAAGTTTGAACTGTAGCAGGAGCTGATACATATGTCCATAGGAATCTGCAGGCTTCCTGAACCTCCCAGGTTCATTTCAAATTTTTGATACTTGCATTGGCACAATTCT
This sequence comes from Urocynchramus pylzowi, assembly GCA_013397555.1. NCBI lineage: Eukaryota > Metazoa > Chordata > Aves > Passeriformes > Fringillidae > Urocynchramus > Urocynchramus pylzowi. Next base: position 1,054,738 of record VZRH01003435.1, read on the forward strand.
GTTAAAACTGAAAATACCAGAATTGAACACAGGTCCCAAAATACTTGACTAACAGCTAAGTGAGACTTCCTAAACCAGGTTAGGAAGAACCATGCTTAGGAAGAAAATTCCTGAATGAATGGAATTCACATTCTTCATCTATATATTAACTGCAGTATCTGTTAATCTAGAGGCAAAAGAGCATGGCCTACTGTTCGAACCCTTAAATTATGCTTTTGAATTCAGAATTAAAATTTTAAATGTATATGCAAAGGAATGCTTAAGAAATGACATAATTTAAATGGTATTTAAGCAGAATTTCAGAAACATTCTGCTCTCTAATATTTGATTCCAAAATTGCTTTGATGAACAGAATATTTGATTCCAAAATTGCTTTGATGAACAGAAGTTTCAATTCCAAATTCCTTCATGACACAAGTATTTTCAATCCTGTCTGGAAACTACTAAATGACTGAACTGCTGTGTCAACTTAAATTCTACAAATGCATTATGTATCTGCACAAATTTCAGCTACCTAGTCATCACCAATGCTAATTTAAAAATAAATAATTACCATCAAGTATTTCTAGGAAGACCTCCCAGTTGCTGGAAATATTGATATCTTCTTCATAGATATGATAATCCAGAAACACAGTGCCTGGATTCTTCCAGGTTTTCTTTCGTAGGCGAAACCTATAAATACATCACAAAAAACCCCAGTGAATTTCTATCTGCTCATGAACACTTAGTACTGCCAGAGATCAAAACTGAGTATTTTCTGACAAAAGTGAAATACTACAACTCATTGATCCAAGGCTTGGTAAAGTTTAACAGGAACAAGTTTAATGTTCAGAAACAGTCCTGACAGCAGGGTGTCACTGCTGGCTTAGTGCTGAATCATTCATAAACACAAGGGAAACAAGTCTCTATTCCACTTGTTCAATGCAGGAAATATGTAGGGATTTAAAGGAATAAAACCGTTTCCTAATTAGAGATTATCCAATTATGGTAAAGGGCAGACAGCCCAGTTCAGTGCTGTACACACAGATGATGATGCTGCACAAGCAGTTTGCTGCAGTGATCTATGCTGGGCTTGCATGTAGAGAGCAGGTGGCTCTTTTAAGAATTGATTTACTTAATGTTCCCCTTTCTGAAGGAAATCATCATTAGAGAGATATAAAGCTGCAGACATGTTGCACACAGGCTATTCTATGCAAATATTATCCCCTATAGAATTCATTCTGTGTGGGATGAAAGCTAAGAATTGCTGAGTTAGCATTTGTATTCACAAACTGATTCAAAGACCGCAGCAATTTATTTCTGCTTCTTTCATTACTTTCTTTCTCCACAAGAGGAAAGAAATCCCCAAACACATTTTAAAATGATATTTCATCAGGTTTACCTGTCAATTGTCAAGTCTAGGCCACATTGTTCTCGAAGCTGAGGAAGCAGCTCCTCTTTGGACTGTCGGACAGTCATTCCTTTAGCAAAAACTGCATCTAGAAGAAACTTGCATGGCTGTGAACACAAATAAAAAGAGGTAAAATACAGAATTATTTTGAACAGAAAACTGTACCACTGTTTATGCTTTGTAACCAGTCCCATCCACCTGGCAAAAAGATCAGTAGGTTTCTCGTTAACAAGGTAGGCAATGAATTCATTAAAATGGGACTTAACTAATTAGTGTAGCAGCAGCCCTTCGGCAGGGCACTCCAACCCCCTGACTGCCTGTGCAGAAATACTGCCTGTGCTGTGCTGCTAACTGGTACTGTTACATTCACATTCCACACAATGGCAAAAGAGCTTTCAAATTAAATAAGCCACATCATCACAAGAATGCCACCTTCTTGGCCTTCATGGATCAGACACAGCTCCATCCATGGAAGTTGATTTTAAATTTATCTTATTCCCTGCTTTAGTAGTTCAGCTTAGTCTCTTATCCATTATTAATAAATACTCTGCAGTTTTGTCCAAAAAATAAAATTAAAGTGCATACAAAGTCAACTTCTAAAGACTGCAATCTATCCAGTCTACAGTCTATATAATCACTTCTGTATTTTTCATGTCCAAGAAGATGTAACAAGCTTATGAGCCGCTTTACTGCAAGAGATGCATTTTTGTTTCAGGCTTGCCTTATGCAGAGGGGACCATTACCCAGATAAAGCCCCTGACTACCTGCACATGCATATCCTGCATATCTGCAGCACATGAATGGGATGAATTAGATCAGTTCAGCATCACTGAAAACCACAGCCACAAGCAAACACAGTTTCTTCTTTGGAGAGAATGCTACAAGACTGTCACACATTTAAGGGAAACAAAGAAACAATTCACTTGTCCTCTATTTACACTACAGAAATAAAGACACTTGAGAGATGGTATAAATCACATTCCAACTGCTTACTTGGAACAGAAATAATCTCAAACTTCCTTTCTAAATCCCTTGCACAGAAATATGAAGAAAAGAAGGAATTTCATTTTTTCCCAAGATTTCAAAACAAAACCTTGGCCAAGGCACATATTAATATTTTCATGAATCAGCTTTGAAACATTTCAATGCCTTACCTCAGGATCATTTACCAAGAGTTGATAGACTTTAACTCTGTATTCACCCTTCTTAAGGGCTCTTCCAAGCCTAATAGTTATCTAGAATGCAAAAGGATTATCTGTTAGAACTGGTATCAAAATCAGAATTGTATTTTGTAACATGCTACCAAGACCAAAATAATTATTTCACCTGTTGTAAATTAACTTTACTTTATCTATATTGTACCAAAATACTTTCAATTATTCAAAATAACTTCTAAATAACCTTATTGTCATCAGAAAATGATGAAAGGGTCTCATTCAGCCGAACACTCTCAAACTCTTGATTGCTGGCATAGACTCTAAAGACTTTGAAGTGAGAAGATGGAACTCCAACAAAAGGCTCCAAGTGTTGCTTGAAGGCAGACAGTGTAATTCTTTTATCAACATGCACCATCAGCCCTAAGCAAAAATAAAGATAAAAAATGGTATGAAATACCTTGCTACCAAAAAAAAGCACTCTCACATACAATTTCCATATATTCAGAGTTAGCACTTGCAGCAAAACAATACTGAAAAGCCTGAATTATGGTTAATGGCTACATTTACATTTTATCTAATGATGTTATCATAACCTTTAAAAGCTTTGCTGTATTTTAAGTGCTTATGGGCAGATATTTCTGGGGGACACAGTAGTTCCAATCTGCCCTGGTTTGCATTCAGTGACATATCACAGGAAAGCAGTACCTTGTCTGTTAAGAAAGAAAACAAACAGAATTCCATGGAGCAACTGCTAAATCCTCCTACAGCCTTCTCTGCCACAAGGGACAGGGAACTGCTTTGGCCGGGCACAGGCCACCCAACCCCTTCTCTTTTCCTTCCTAGCTTTCAGCATTAAAAAGGTAAATTCTGTGTTATGGAAGGCCACAGGGTATCACAAGACAAGCTCAAATCCAGATTAAGGGACTTTTTCATGGAATAATGTTGTAATTAAGCAAAAACTAGTAACGTGAAATTCTGGAACATGAAGGGAATAGTTGATCTTTAGAAATTGTGTTTACTAATACAGGCAATTTGTACTACACTACAAACTATGTTGTGATTATGTAACATCATGATACTCTAGAATAAACTATTCAGAACATTGAAGTGAACAAATAAATTATTTTAATTATACTAAAAGTAAATAAAAGCTTTCCCCTCAGGATAATGGTTTATGCAGTGTACTATGATAACATCAAAACTACTGCAAACAAGTAGTTCCTCAATCCAACTAGGCTGACCGAAACAAAACAGGGAAAAATGAAAGCAGTTCAGAATTAGCCCCAAAGAAAGAACATTCCAAGCTAAAGGAGTAATTTTATCAAAGCTTTAGTAGATGCAAATCAATTTCCCTGTGAGAAATTCTTCTTTATCTATTACTATTAGTATTAGTATCAGATTTCTGGATTGACATGAAAGCCTTTGCCTTTCAAAATATTTATCTTACACCCTGCTATTCTTTTATTATTATTCTGTTAGTTATAAAGCACATGCAGGTACTGAGCACTGTTGAAATTATTAATTTTTATGACAAGTATATACCACTTAGGCTCTTACACTGAACTTGTTTGAACACTTTCATGTCAGCCATATGCCTCACTGTACCCACTATATTTCAGTTAGTGAATAAAATTGTCGATATCAAGTATATTTGAATTTTCTTTACAAGTCAAATGACTAAGGTTTTTCAGGTTTGTTAGTCTAAATGGTAACAGAAATATGATGTTTTAACCACATTAATTAAGTACATTCTGAAACAGGTGAATCATTAGCAGCAGATGCAACTATGATCCTTTCACTAGAGGACAACTCAGCTTGCACTCCAGGGAACACTATAAATACATGTAAGTAGATGTTCATTTTCTTAGAAACAAAAGAGTAAAACACTTTTCAAATATGTAATCACTTATTACAAAATCAAAATTAGGCTAGATTTTTGATGAACACCACATCCTGTATGCACTTTCATTAGCTTTAATTTGACATTATAATCAAGTTTTTCAATACTGCCATTAGACTTTTTTAACACAGCATATGAATTAAGTAGTAAAACCCACAGAATTATTTTAAGACACTTAAAAAAGAATACATACATTTTTGCCCTTCTCCTGAACCCTCCTCTGCAGTGTAGGGTTCTGATTTAAAGTACATATATTGTGCTTCTCCTCTGCTCTTGCCACTTTCATCATATTCACTGTCTGTTCCAGAATCCTCTTCTGCTGTGTCCCAGGTTTCCTTCTTGCCCTGATTGGCTTTTGATCGCCTGCTACTCGTGATGCTGTGGGAATCCAGTCCATTAGCCAGGGGGAGGGGGGCATTATCCACGTTGCACAAAGTGTCACTGCTGTGGCTGGAGCTGAGGATGTCACTGTCCACTGAACTCGTGCTCCTGTCGTTATTGACATCTGAGTCCGACCGCTCCTCAGACTGCAGATTCTCTGGATCAGAAATCTGAATTTGGTTGTCAAGTTCTCTGTTTTCTGCTGATGCTGAAGAGTCTATTTCATTTAAAGGTGACTCAATGTTTTCAAAATCACTGGCTTCTGTGCTTTTGCTGCTGTCTCCATTATCTCCCTCCTGCTGCTGCTGTTGCTGCAGGGACAAGCTTTTAAGCTTTTCAGTGCTTTCTTCCAAAATTGCCTCTACAGATTTCATATTACCTACAGGTCCTTTTACTCTTTCACAAGGTTCATCCAAGTTGCCTGCACCCCCACCAGACTTCTGATAAAGCGCCCGTCTGAGCTGAGATGCAGGAGCTTGCTCTGGCAATGAAACATACAGTCTGATGGTGTTTGCATGGCGATCCAGAAGTTTCCATAGCTGAGAGTCTGTGTATGTCACATGACGGTCCAAAGACTCTGAGCTTTCAATGAACACCTGAACAGGAAAGAAGTGTTGCATCACATAGTGTTATTTTAAATAAATGCAACAACAGCAAACACAGGGTTGAGCACAATTAGAAATAATGCCATCAGGAAACATCACCTTTTATCAAAATGTTAAAATACATGCTTACAAAAAGACAGACCAAGGAGTCTGTAGTATAATAATGATTTCACTTTTCCTTGTTTTCATAGCCATGTTAAGATTGGAGTGAACTGTAAGCAGACTGACCAGCTGCAGGAAACACATTCAGAATTGGATTCATAAATCACTCCATATGCACCCTTCACCTGTGCATAGCACTGTTATGGTAGCAGTGAGCCCTACCACTGCAGCAGACTGTGTCGTTACTTCTAGTACAGTGTCATAAGGAAGTTTTAAATGTATACATGTTCAAGTGATAGTGCAAATTGAATGTCTCTCTTCCCTTTGTAAAAGGGCTCCATGTGGTAGCAACACTGATTGCAAAAGGCCTCTAAGTAACTGAGTCACAACTCAGTGCCACTGCTCAGTGCCAGTTCTGCTCAGCTATGAGCCATCAAAGCCTTCCTTAGTCTTTTTTCATTAAGAAGACTTAATATTGAGCTTCAACAAAGAGAGAGGATGTGCAAAATGTGCTAAAAGATGGACTATTTCTACTGTAGTAAAAAAGGGCAATGCATTTAAAATTATGAAGTTATTTGAGTGCTAAGTTACTCTTCTTCTGAATGCATTACACAATTATTACTGGAAATATTTATTAGAAGTCTTTTTTGAAAAAAATAATGTAAATTGTCCAGGGGGAATCTTCATAGTGAAAACTATTGAGTTACCCACCAAAAACTTGCTTTTAGTTTTGATATTTGTTTTTTAAGAAGTTTAATAGTACTAAGAGCAGGTACAGTTTTTCAGGTGGTTTTAGCAAAAACATCCAGCAGGCTTCATAGCAATTTATCAATCTTTGCTCCCTAAGAATGCTTGACTATTAACAGTCTTTCATCATAAAGCTGTAAAGCTCAGCATCATCTGAACCGGAGTAACAGCCCGATGTCTGAGTCTCAATCCACTCTCTCCTATGTACACTCAGTTTCACACATAGCCTAGAGTATTCATCAGCACCGCTGTACCAGGCACAGAAACCCCACACACTATAGAGCAAAATAAAGGACAATTATCCATTACCAATTCCATACATACTTCCATGCCTTTCACCACACAACAGGTAAACACAAACACAAGGAATGAACAATTTAAAAACCAGAGCATGTACCTTGTTGCTTCTAAAAAAGCCTTCAGCTTTCAGTGTTTTGCTGGACACGTTCAGCAGACGCAGGTCATTGTAGCACCGCTCCAGCACCACCCGCATGGTTTCGGCGGGCAGGTGTGTGGCCTGAAACAGGACATGGACAGGGAGGTAACATGTGCATCACACATACCTTCAAAACTGTGCTTCATTTCTAGGATTATTCACAGGGAAAGGAGCAGGTTTGTTTATCAACTTTGAAATTGCAGAAGAGAACACGGGGGAAAACCTCCCAAACCTGTTCAGTCCCAGTGCCTTTCCTCCACCCTTTAATGTAGCGTCAGGTTTTCCAAAAGGTCAGAAGCATAAAATGGACTGGCTTTGCAGAGAACTGGAAAACCATTTATGACACTGGTCTTATCTTTAACGTATGAACCAACAGAAAATTAAAAATATTCTTGAACAACAGGTTTTGCATAGTGTTCACTTAATTGTTAAACTGAACTCAAATTTCTGGAATCATATTTTATAGCAAATATTATGAAGTTACACCATCTACTGAATTATTTTACACAGAAATGAGCAAATGCAATCTCTGTCTTCCAATGCAATGGAAACAGTAACGTCCCTTGGTTTCAAACTATGTAAAAATCTATTTGCATCTTGGTAACAAGTGGCTACTGGGATGAAAAGGAGAGCTTGTACAAACAACATGGGCAGCTTTGGATGTTAGGTGTCAAATACTAAAGCTGGGGGAGAAGTTACACTTTGGTTCAGTTGTGTGGTAACAGTTCATTAGTTGTGTCACCAGCTGGACTCTCAGTGAGGTTGTTAAAGGCACTAACTCTGGATGGAAGCAAGAAGCAGCCTAAGCAGCCTGCTGCTTTCAGCAGGAGTGAGCAGGTGAACAAACTCAGCTGTAGCATCTAACTGAACCCTGCTGGACAGGACTCACAGCATGATCTGCAAAAGGTGCAAGCTCTCATTTTAGGTATGTAAATTATGACACATTTCACAGTCACAACAAATGAAAACTCTTTAATACAAGTCCATAAGGACTGTAAATTACCTTTGAAATTAGCTGTTTAAACTCTGAAACAGTTTGATTTAAATAAGCTCGCACACTTATTGGAGGAGCAACAGATTCAGTTTTTAGGTCGACTACATGAACCTTTACCATGACCTCTGCAGGGAGGAGAAAAAAGAAAACAAAGTCACATATATACACAGAGAAAATTCAACAAAGAAAACACACGTATGCTTGTCTGATGTAATAATTAAGGGGCTGTATTAAATACAAACAATAAGAACTTGAAAAGCAGTCCAATTTCAGAATTACATTTTCTGATCAAATTTAATGCCAAAAAAGAAAAAACCTTCCAGTTTGATCAAATTTTAGCATACCCTAGACTTGCTTCAACTAGAAGCAAGTCAGCAGCACAGCACAGCACATTATGTAGTTCTGAATATTGACAGTAAAATTTAGGTTTTCTTCTTGCAACACCTCAAACTGAAGCTGTTTTACAACTCTGTGCTTGTGCCATCACACAATATAGAAAAGCATAGACTAAAAGCATACATGTAACTACATGTCTTACCACCAGGTTTATAGCACTGGAAAATTTGGTCGGGCCTTCTTGTTTCCAACAGTAAGTCAAACATGTAGGTTGACTTGACCCCTCCAAGTAACAAACCCATTGGGGTATCCTCTTCTCCTTCATACGAGCGCTCCAAGTAGTCATGGAACTCATCGTATTTGACAAGACGACAGCAGTTCAAGGGAACAGCCTCTTCTAAGTCCATTAACTACAACACACACAGAACCCCCAAAACATTAGTAACACCTTAGCTGTGAGCTTAGCTCTTAACTTGCAAGCCAGAAATACCTCACTGTGCCTACATCCAGGAATCCCTTGAATTCACAACAGTCAATTTGGTTTTAGAAAACACATCATAGATATTTTGCAATATATATACATGTTATATATGCATATATACAAGCAATATATATATGCGTTTCCAAATTCAAATAGAAGCCTGCATAAAAATGCACAAAAGAGGGAATTTTGGAAAGTATGTACAGAGGCACGTGAAGACAGGTCCCAGAAGTATTTTCAGAGGAATACATTGCCTATCACTTATACCAGATGGCATCTTAGAGGTCTGAGGGAATCACATCCACTAATTACTCTCTGTGCATCTAAAGGAGATGTTAGCACATCCCAAATATGTAAGTGTCTTGCTGGTGCTCTCCTAGCCAAAAACACACACAGCAAGAACCAAAGAGTACAAGTAGGTGAGCAAGAATTGATGTCTTCAGCTCCCACCTGTTTGAGGAAGGCAGAAATCAACAGATGCCTTGGTGTTCACTCCTGTTACTGAATTAGCTACCCAGGAAGATCCTCAAGAACTCTGTTATTATGTACCTAATACAAGGTTTTTACTGCAATGCCAATAAAAGTGTTCAGAATTCTTTCAATTTGCTGAGACCATGGGGAGTCTAACAGCAGCTCTCACTGTCTAATTTTAAAATAAGGGTATGCCAGGTCATACTGCCTTCTACAAGGGCATGCTGCATCACTCTAATCAGCAATCAGCTGATGGCTACTGGCAGAAAACTTAGTCGCTAATGGCAAACTAGAACACCTTTAAAAAAAACAGAACAAAAAACCCAATCATACAGAACTTCCCAAAAACCAGACCCCAAATCCAACCCCCCAAAAAAACCCCACAGCCAAGCCCTATCAAACACTCCCACAGTACTACAAATTTTAAATCTGAAGACACAAACCAGAAAACACTACATCAAACAATTTAACTATCCTGTTACACATGGCATACCTTGTAAGCTATTTCCACAGCTTCCTTCAGTGTTCTGTCCTTATGAACTTCCAATTTGTTCTCCATCATTATTTGCTTTGTAGGATGCATGCAGAATAATTTAATCTATGAAATACAAAAGGAAGAAAAACTATCACGAAGACATTTTCAAATGTCTTTCCATTCAAGTTGAAAATACCATATTCAAGCAATCTACATGAAATACACCTTTAGCTTTGCTTCATCTGTGGGGTGGTTTCCTTTCAGCTGGTTACACAACTGCAGACAGAATATGTCAAAGGCATATGAGGTATATGTGTGTACCTGAATCTTTCTCCCAGCTAGGTACTATGTTCTATAACCAGAATGTTATGTTCTTATGTTCTATAACCAGAACATCTTGCAGCCACAGGCAGTGAGCAAATGCTCCAAAGAAAAATGCACATATGAACAATGAATTTGAAATTCCTTTTTCACATAGAGAGTTACACATTTTGCAATGAGTGAATTCCTCATAAAACAATCACTTGATTCATAGAGCAGCTGACTGCCACGCTTGTAAGGCACTGAGGTCCTATTTTGTTTGTTACTATTGAATCTAGAGTTGGAAAAAATTCTGCTCTTTCTGCTAAGTAACTATTTAGAATTAGTTTAAGAAACAGCACTGCACAAAGTCAAGGGCCACAATATGAAAAGATTTAACAGTACAAAACACAATGTGCAGCATTACACATTCTTTGGAAGTAATTCTGCTTAAAGTAAGTGATAAGTTGTTTTGGTTTTAATACCAATTCAAATCCACATGCAATATATGAATTCAACAAAAATGTCTGGTGAATACCTCTAACAGATGCCTATACTATGTACAGCTTTCCAACAGGTGTGCAATTCATTTAAAAGAACTGTTAGTGCAAACATTTATCACAAAGGAGTCCTTGTATTGTAGTAAAAAAACACTGTTTACTATAGAAACATTTCCCACTACCAATGTATTGTTACTCAGTCCAGCAGAAGTTCTAACCTTGCACGTGTTGCGTTCAATTTCACGTTGCCTCTTCTCTTGTTCTTCTAATTCTCCCTCTTTCTGTACCAATTGTTTAATGTGCTCTGGATATTCATGTGCCTCAAGGAACTCTGCCAGTAAAACAAAGCAATGGTTTTAAAAAAATACAGTTTTTCCACAGCAGGCATTACAGGTATATTTGAATTATCTTTCTTGCCTTTTTACCCTATCCTTTTTCCGCACAAATTTCCCACTATACCATGCCCTGTTTCATTCTTTTTCATTATTTAAATTCAACTGAAGTCAGCCTCTTATTCCCTTTGCTTATGTTATCAGCAACACAAGAAAGTGATAGTAGCGAAAGATTCCAGTACTGCTACGCAAAGCTTTTCTGCAGTAAAGAAATACACTAAAGCTGATTACTGCACTTAATCCTGTTTTTACTATAAATGCAAATACTCTCCCAGAAAGTGAATCGGTTGATAATTGAAGTGTCAAGATATCATCTATATTGTGATAAAATAAATATTGCACTTCATGCAGATTAGTGTACTTTATGACATTGTTTCATAACAACAAACAACCACAACACGCAACAGTTAAGTTTTAAAAAACCCCAACTTTTGCAAATACAGTTGTCGAACTTACTTGCATTTCTTGTTGGATCTTTCAGTCTGTATATTAGCATGTAAGCATTTGTGGAGCTGGGGGAAGAGAAGAGAGAGCTGAATTTACCATTCAGGAGACAATACTGGCTTCACAAGCTGCTCTGGTTTCTTTATCTTTCAGTAAGGAGCTATAGCATATTTAAGTAATACACAAACCAAGAAGGATTTTTAAAAATAAGTATCACATTATTTTAATGATCTGAAACAGCAGTCAAGGTAGTTCTTACAACTACCTGAAGCATCTCCTAATAATTCTAAGGCAACATGTTAGGCATACGCACCTTAGCCATTCATTTAATTACACTAAAACACTACCAAAAAGAAAAGTAATATTACAGTATTACTAACCTAGCAAAAGCACTGGAATAATATCCTCTGCTTCCAGAAGATCCTCCATATGTTTTCTTAATATCTTCCTGAGTAATCTAACAGAAAATCAATGTAATGATTATTTGAGAAACTTGAACTAACCAAGATGCATTTATTCTCACTAGGAAACATGGCAATACACAACACACTATACTAATAATTCCAATTATAAAAATATTTCTGCTTATTTGCTGAGTTCCAAAAACAATTTCAAAGTGATTTGCTTCTCCATTTTACAATGAATGCACACATGCTTTTTCAGTTTTTAAATTAGGAATTTATTAGAGAAAAAGATACAGGTTCCTGATTGCAATAGTAGCTATGGATGATAGCTGGAACACCTCCATCAGCTAGACAGGTTTAACAGCACAATCTGGACTGCAACAGATCTACAAACACTTCTCTAAGCAAGAAATGTTCTTCACATGTACAGAAGACAAAATTCAAAATACAGCCTGGTCTGTACATGAATGGAGGCTTCTTTAGGAACCATCCCACCATCACTGCTAAGGAGAAACACTCCTTTCCCCACCACACAAAAATACATAGATACATAAATAAAAACTCTCCAAACCCCTAGAAATCAGTTAAGCTAATGTGTGAAACACATCCTAATGTCCTGCCATGTACATAAGAGGATGAAATCAAGGAAATACTTGAAATACATATAATGAAACTGGTTTTACGGGCAGCTAAGTGGAAAACCACAAACCAGAAACTTAGTGGTCTATTTATGAGTAGAAAACATAACTAAAAATACTAATTTTACCTTGCTAACATGCTGATCATTAAAGCTGTACCACTGATCATCACTAAAAGATTTTATACAGGCATAATAATGGCCACCAGCAGCACTTCCAGAATGAACCATGACAGAAAAGAGTTCATACAGCAAAGAACTCTGTGGAGAGAAGAAAAAGCGTGAAACGTATCCAGTGAAGAAAAGCTAAGCAAACGGTAATTTTAAAAAGTTTTAAAATAAGGACACCAACCCAGGTATGTAAATAGTTGGATGCAAAGAGTGGATTTGTGTAATAGAAATTAATTAATGCAATAGGCACTGAACAAAACCAGAGCTCTGCTATGCTAAACTTTACTCAGGAGTTTGTAGCTACAAAGCTTAGGTCTATTTGCTATCACCCTTGTCTACCCTTGCTGTCATACACTTTCTTTTTCATAGATAAATGGATGGAAATACAGGACACTAAGCACCATGCCTTCAGTGCTGCATCTAAATTAAAAAATAAAACTGAACCATACTGACTCACAAGTGTTACAAGGATGTTTTTAGACTATGTAGAAGAAACACTGTATGTTCTCAACATATCCCACATCCATTATTAAGATATCCAAACCAAAAAGCTTGGCTTGACAGCTTGTTTGCCTTGAGAACAAGTAGTATAAAATACCTGGCCAAAGCTACTGTCAATACTTGGACATTCCACTTGCATTACAGACACATTTAAATATTCTGGTCTTGTTCCAGTCAAGTGATTAGAATTAATTTTTTCATCATTTCCAACTAAGACTGACAGTATTCAGAACATATACCAAAAAACCCCCTCTCATATGGTTCAAGGTAAATACAAACAGGGCTAGATGTGCAGATTAATATTCAGGTCAGCCTTTAAAACTGTTACTTTACGAAAGTAACCAGTACCAGATGAAGCCACACAGCTTTCTACCAAGGCTCAATGAAAGCTACAGGCCTAATTTCAGATGAGTTCACTGAACAACAATACATGAAGTACATATTGTAGACATTACCATAAAGTTTAAAATTTTCCATGAAAACTCAACCAAGTTGCTCAGCGATCTCTATCAACCCTGATGTCCCACAGCAGGATGGCTGCTATCCTGGACTGACCTGCCATTTAACTCCTTTATATTAAAATTACTGAAGGAATATTTAACGTTTAGACCTCTGGCTCCATCTATAACACTGATCAAAACTTCCCAATCTTCTCCTACTACTCTGCAAGATGCTTTTGCAGCTAAATCTGGTAGACTTTTGACAGCTGGTCACAAGTAAAACCACTGCTCACAAGGCAAAACAGGTCTTTAGTTTAAGGGTCTGCTGTCAAAACAAGTTACTCGAAATTCTCAGTCTGACAAGCTGGGAAGACCTTTATGTATCTCAGGTGACCTCCAAATCAGTTGAATTCTTTCCTTTGTTGCAATGTCAATTTTTGAAAATTGAAATAAACTCACACACTCCTAACCTCTCACCTCACCTCCAATGTCAGAATTAATTATATTTTTATCATTTACATTTGTGGTGGGTAGACCCTGGCCAAGAACAAAGCATCCCTCCAGCCAGTCAGTTACTACTCCCCTCAAGGAGGATGGTGGAGAAAATCAGAAGAGCAGAAGTGGGAACACTTGTGGTTGGAGACCATGACAGTTTAATGGATAAAGGAAACACACAAAAAAATTAATAGTGCAGTAATGCAAAGGCATTACTCAGCACCCCCCCATCCCCCCCAGCAAACCAGTGCCCAGCCAGTCTCTGAACAACAGCAACCTTGGAAAGCCCCCAGTTTTTCTCCTGCTGAGCATGATGGTGCACAGCAGGGAATCTGGCATGGAATATCCTGGTGGTGAATCCAGGTCAGCCTTTCCAGCTGTGCCCCTCCTTCCAGCCTCCTGCCCACCCTTGTCACACCCCAGAGTTATCATACCTTTTCACTGCCAGCTTTAGAGATCCTCTCTGCTGCACTATTACTTTCAAGGCAGATTCCTTCATCAACTCCATCATCATTAGAAAAATCATTGCTCATCTGATCACTGTGACAACTGCCTTCATTTTCGGCTCCACTATCAGTGCAACTCTCAGTCTGAGGAGACTTCTTAAAAATAAGACATACACACTAACATTATACAACATTAAAAGTTACATGGAACAGGAAATAACAGTGTTTCTGAAATGAAAAAATACACTCTATGACGCAATTCAGTTCCTCAAAAAACTAGAGACCTCTGCAATTCAGCACCAAGAACAGACTTGTTTCTCTTGGTGCCTTCAGTCCACCTCTTCAGTATTCCTGGGCTTTGTGTGCAACTGAACAGTAATTAGGAGCTTTCAGACATGGCAAAGTTATATTTGTTACTAGCCTATTCCATGCAATAGCTTATCCCAATTCAGTACCTGGAAGTCTGATACCAAACAACAGATCTGTCGTAATGTGGCCCTGTTAATCAGAACTGACTGGAAATATTTTCAATCACAATCAAAGATTTTTTTTTTCCATTTCATCTCACTGGACCGAACCAAGGTATTACAGTAAGACTGATTAGTGTTCTGCTAGTTTGACAGCATGGTGTCACCAACACTGTGAATGCAGCTCACTCAGTATATTTATCTCTTACCTGATCCTCTTGCCTCTGGATAATTGTTTTGATTTTCTCACAGTCCTTAATTTTATCTGAGTTCTATTCTTCCAGATCAATCTTCATTGTCATTTATCCCATTCAATCTAAGAGGTATCAAATTGTCTACATGGCTTCCTTCCTAAGACAAGGGTTTGCAGAGAGCCAGAAATGCCTCTCCCTATGCACATCCAGGCAGTATTTCTCTTATACTAGTGCAAGCCAACAAATGTTTTCAGGAATGAAATTGGAGGAATTACTTTGGTCTTCAATGCAAAACGCAATAAGTAAATACTTCTTGGTGAATATAACTGCACAACATGAATTTTGTTTAAAACCCGAAAAGTAAAAAGCCAGAAGACTGATGGGAAAAAATAAAACTTTCAAAATCTTGTTTCTACAGTACACACTACATGGTGATTCAGAGGGAAGAAATTCATTACTAGTGATTACTGGACTAACTTCAGTATACAGAGTTTTGAAAATTTACATCACCTCTTATGACCAACACGATTCAGACACAAGTTTCAGATAAATCTTCCCTTCTGGAATTGCAGTATATATGTAAAAGCCCTGAGACTCATGTCTTTAAAGCTGTCGAGTGAAAATGTAAGAAATCTGAAACAGCTTCTTTATGGAAGCAGGAATGCCAACTACAGAGAACATGTTTGTTTGCAATATTAAAAAAAAAGATAAATCCACATGGACAGATTTAAAATTTTCAAATTACAGCACTAGCAAGGCTAAAGCATATTTTATGTAGATGAATAATGTGGTTAAAATGGGTTTATAAGACTGGAATTTTGTTTTTCTGAATGAGAAACCTGAAGGAAGTTAAATGCTTTTCTCTGAAACCAAATACTTTACCTCATCTTCAACATCAATAAAGACACTCATGTCCAACTCCTCTGGAAAAGTCATGCGATCATTGAGTTTAATTCTGTGCATTGTGGTATAATCAAAGTCAAACCGCTTCAGCTGTAACGTCAGCAGGTACGGAAAGTGCAAGAACCGCAGACCCTAAGTGAAACAAGGACAAGATTATGCCCCTGTTATCAGGATTGGTATTTATTAAAAGTAATTTTTGCAAATCATTCGACCAGTCTTTACCTTCCTTGCATCACATTTCTTCTTACATCGCTCACAAAAGTACTGATTTGGGCCATCAAGGATCTCAGGCTGAATGAAAGCATGCAGTGCTTCCTCCTAAGAATAAAAACACGTTACCCCATTTTTAAAGAGTGTTTACTATGCAGGCATAAATTTACAATGAGACTGCAAACACAGATAAATAATTCATTTAAATCTACCACCAAAATTTGATTGACAAACTTTGGTAGAGACACAATATTCAGGTAAACATGACCAGAAATCACCTTTCTACCCAGCCTGAGGTAAACAGTAAAACCACAATCACTGTTAACTGTATCTCGTTCAGTATTTGATGAATCCCAACTGTCTTTCATTTAATAGCTACATTTTCTCCTGTTACCTTGCACATCACATTTAGTCATGTCTGTAAAGTCATCTGCTGTGAAAATGAGCTTATTTTTAAACCCTGCCTTGTCCTTGTTCTCCCAGAATTTTGAGATGGTTCTTCTGCATTTCTAAAAGAGTTTTTCTCAAGAGATCCAATCTGATATTTAGAGGGGGAAAGAGGAAGCAGCAGAAAAAAAACATTGCTCAGTTTCTCAGTGCCCTGCATGAAGATAGCCACAGTCCTGTTCTACCAAGGGTCTTCGGAAACTACATTTGAAGATCCTATTTTTAAGTGAAAGCTGGTAAAAGGACAGAGGGAAGAATGCTTGAGTTTTGTTCCCAAAGGAATGAGAATCAGATATGGCCTATAAAGACAGAAGTAGTTTCCTAGCTAAACCTTATGAGGCAACTAAGCAATAACTGGAATTTTGTCTTCTGACAGCTGCCTAGTTTGGGGTAGTTCAAAAAACCCCACAAGTTCTGTCACTAATGCTTACACCCAGGACTTCAATGATTTCTATTTTGTTCCTCACTACAGCAATCCGTATTCAAAATACAACCAAATTAATCATTATTCCTCTCCCTAACACAATTTGCAGCAATGACACTGCACATTAAGGTGTAAATACTTGAGAACAAACTTGTTCAAACAGAATTCACTACAAGTATTGAGATGGGCTCACTGAAGAATTTTACCCAGAGATTTTCAAAGTTAAAACCTATAACCCAGTCAGTTTGCAAGCCAATAGGTTCCGAGTTTCTGAACTCCAAGCAGAAGCCAGAAGTTCTCTGTTCACCCATGGAAGTGAAAACAAATACAGCTTTTTAACAACATTTTTTAAATCATCATCTGTTAATGAAGGTCTGTGGCTGTTCCCCTGAAGTCTGAATAAGTAAGAAGGGGCTTAACTGGGCAGAGTAAACTCAGCAGTCATAACATGACTGGCAAAGAACCTAAGACTGGTATCTAAATCATGTTGTTTGGCAAATCCCACTTTGGGAACAAATCATGGATATGCCAAGTTCTTCACAAAAGCCCCCAATTCTTCCCTCTTCCCTTCTTTCTTTCCAAGAATGGAGGCAAGCAGCAAGAACAACAAAGCAAGTATTTTCCAAAAGCTCTTTGCTGTTCTAGGAGAAAGGACTTTTAAAAAATGGACTCTATTCCAGGTAACAACTATTCACAAATGAAGGACCTGCCAAACTCCATAGAACAACTGTACAGTGAAGGCAGTCATCTCAATTTCCCATTTTTTGAGCCAGCCAGAAAGGCCTTTGAACAGCCCTGAAATCACAGCTCTTGGGCAGAGACTCTCCAGACATGTGAAAACCTTTTAGAGTCTGAATTGAACTGCTGTCTATGTCTCTACTTCCTAAATGCTACAGAGGCTGAGTTGCTCCAGGGCACAGACAGCTAATGTTTAGAAAGATTATGTACTGAAATGTGAGGAATCTCATTCTAAAATGTAAGAAAAGAGACTAAACAAGTCAGAACCTGCTTAAAAAGAAAGCAGAAGAAATGCATTGCTGTATTTTGACTATTATTCACAACTATTTCAGTGAAAGCAAAGAAGTTAATGACCAACACAGAAAACATGAATCAGAAAACATCACATAATGACATCATAATCAATGACAGAACCCTCTTGTGAGCCAAATGCCATTTAAGGCAAGAAAAATACATTTCAAGTGTAAGAAAAAAGTTGCAGCTCATGTATCAACATGAATATAAATGGGAATATATGGAGGATGGGACATAAGTTATTATGTAATGCTTATGTAGACTCATGCGATGTGCAATTTAACAAGGCAACATCCTACAAATTTTTACATAAGGCAAGAAGTGATGATGCTTTAGACCCCTGAGAAGGCAATGAAGCGTTACTACATCACTCTTGAGGTTTCACTGCTTAGCACACATAGTGAGCTGTGCTTTGAAAGGCCTGATTGAAGCTCCTGGGACCTCCATTACTTTTGAGTTATATATATAGCCACGGATTTTTCAATCCTCAGATAATGATCATTGCTGCTCCCCAGGCTGACTCTCTTGCCTCTTACATAATCTTTGCACCAAGGTTAGTTCTGCTGATTAAGAGGTTTCTTAATACAATTCCTATTCTAGTGTAGTTCACTGCTCTCTGCTCTGACAGTTCACTCAGCAAAACCAGGGACGAAGCTGCCAAGCTTCACAGCCTATCACAGCACACATCCCAGTGTTACCTTAGGAATTACCTTCAAAGTAGCAGCTGTTATCTACCCTTGGAATTACTGAGCATTTCCAAAATCCCCTACACACACACTTCAAAATAAAGCCGAAGTGATCAAGGTACAGATTAGGATGACAAAAGCTATTTAAACTTCTTTCTAGTTCAAAGAATCAAAAGAACAATAGACGCTGAAAGAAATTTCTGGAGATCATCTGATTATAATCCTTTGCTCAAATCAGGTCAAACTTTAAGCATACTGCTCAGAGCCTTGTCCAGCCAAGTGCTGAGTGTATCCAGTTTTTAATATTCTGAGTTTTCTATCACTTACCACACTAAAATGCTGTAACAATTCAACCTAATATTGTCTGGCTCAAGAGAGGCACTGCAGAGAACCTTCCCCTCCACAAAAATGCATTATGATTTAGTCAGTAGTTTGACAAGTGCCAGAACTTGTCAAGCATTCGCAAGCATTCGTAAGTGTGTAAATTTGTAAAACCTGTGACTAGGAGCTTTATGAAACCTTACACAACAAATGGCATTTAGGCAAAACTGCTGTTGGAAAAAGCTAGAAACTAACTGCCATCTCAGGTTTTCAGAGCTCATCAGTTTTCCTGTGTTCAAAGAGTATGTTCAATGAAAAATACAAGACCTCGTTGTTTAGCCTTAAAAACAAAAAGGAATTACCACATCATACATATTCTGCCTTCAACAGTTTGGCAAGGACACCACAAAGTAAGTTCACATAAAGTTCGAAGTAATTTCTGCCCTAAGAAGGACTACACATGCTTAAACTCTCAAAAGAAAAGCTATGCTCCAAAAGATCTTGAAAACTAACAATACTTAACAAAACACAAGTGCATTTGCTACACCTCCAGAATACTTGGATCATTACTAGTTTTCTGGTATTACAAATCAACTCTCGCTGTTTTAGGATCATAATTTCAGCATCACTGCTAGTTCCCAGTTGCATCTTTCTCTCCACTGTTCATCCTGCAAAATATTTTTTTTTACTGCAAAACATTTCAGCTTATGCCTATTGCTGTTAAATTCAGGCATCTATACAAAAGACACTAGTACCTACAAAAATCAGAATGTGAATTGCTGCTCTGTTTGCCTCCCTGAAATAAGCCAAATATTTTTATGCCTGGATTTCTACTGACCTCAAGAAAAGTCTGATTCAGGGTTTTTTTGACACCATACCCTTAAACAATGCAGATTACATAAGTGCTTTTTCAGAAACCATCTTGAGTCACACACTGACAACATCTCAATGCCCCAGAGCTGCCATAGTGAGTTTGCAGCTATGCTACATGGAGTAGGGGGATAGAGTGGGGAATCAGAAAAATTCCAAATGCAAACCTTAAGACCACACTGAAGAATTTCAGAATTAGTTCACAGTAGGAAATAAAGAAAGCATGACATTATCCTTCCCAGTTCTTCAATGTCCCCATGTATTGAGAAGTAATACATATATAAATTAATGCAACATTTCAAGTATCTGCATTTCTTTAGTAATACACAATGTCAAACAGTGGGATAATGCTCTTTAAATGGCATTCTACAGATGAACCTTATTCAAGGCTCATTCATCCATACTCTCTTATTCAAAAGTAATGGAAAATCACTTACCTCTAACTAGAGTTCTTTGAAGGTAGTATCCTCCTTAGATCCCCTATCTTGGGTTGTGTCGCCTGCTGCAAGTTCCCTCAGGAGCTGACTAGCAAGGTCTAAAAAGTTTTATATTCCCTTCCATAAGCCCTATTAGCGCATGTGTGGAGTTTTGATCTCACAGACCCTTTTACCTACACCTACTAAATCACATCATCTATGGATCAATGGAGGATACTACCTTCAGAGAATTCCATTTAGAAACAGGCGATTTTTCCCTTCTCCAAAAGCAAGTATCCTCCATATCTCCCCACTGTTGAAGACTACAGAACTAAAAATTACATCTGCTATCGATCATACATATGTAGGGAGGAGAATCAACTGAATGTAATCAGAATAGGAATTGAAAAAGCTCAAAAATTGAAGCATCAATACAAATTGCAACCATGTAAGTTTGTGTAACAAAAATCTTAAAACTGCTTTCCTCAATGTAGTAACCCAGTAAATGCTGACTGAAAGGAAAAATATCATATACTATTAAAAGTAATCTGATCTTTAAGTCCTTAATTCCTTCAAGTTTTCTGTTTTTACAAATAGACAAAGTCTTTTTTTAGCATTGCACTACAGACTTGTCCACTAAAGGAAAAATTTTCCTTTTGTGACACAGGAACAATGCATTCTTAAATGCAGAATTAAACTACATGAACTGAATAGTTTTCATTACTTAGTTTTCATTACAATAGTTTTCATTACTTTTAATAGATCACAAAAATCTAATTACAGAATAAAAATTACAAAAAATAAAATTTAGTTCAGGGAATACTGCTAGAAATTAGGGTTAAAAGGTGAAAAGGGAAGCCATCTGTATAAAATATGAATCTGTATTAAGACAGCTTCAATTAGGTGGACAGTTCCAGAAAATTTTAATGCAATCTTGAAAAGAAGTTGAAGGACGTTACTAACTTGAATTCTTTTTCCGAGATCAATCTCCCTCACCTTTACTACTTCTCAAGATTTGTATTTAAAGTTTCAAAGTATAAAGTACTTTGAAGCTATACTGCAGTTTAAATTAATTCTAACAATTCTTAACATAATTACTGTTAAGAATTATGGACTGTTAGTGCTTTAAAAATATTGCCAGCACAATAAATATAGAAGGAAAAATATTTAATGTTTAATAAACAAGCCAATTACACAAGTGTTTGTTTAAAACAACCTTTACTGAAAGACTTGTTTGATTTAATCTTATTCTTTCTCACAACTCCGTCCATAGTATACTGTGGAATTTCATAGTTTGTAATCTTTTTTTTTCAGGGTGGAAAAACTCAAACAAAAGAACTTCCCACAGATATACTAAGCAATAGTTATGCTTGCCAGCATCAGTAAAGCTGGAGCAAAAGAGACTACAAACATTGATGTAAAACAGGATTTTTGAATCATCATTAAATTGCTTATTAAAAGGAGATGGTATCTAAGAACTGATCTTTAAAAAGCACAGCAACAACATGGCAATTAAAGTAAAAATTTTATGTCAATGTTCTGTTCTTTCACTAACACTTTCAATAATGCTATGAAAATTTAGTAGATGTGCCAGTAAAAAAAACAATCCAAATAAAACTTTGTGATCTCATAAAAATCTCTCAAGTAAATGCTGAAGATTTTATCAGGAAGAAAATAACTGATTACTGCAGCCCTAAGGCAATAAAGTTGCATTTCCCCTCCCCTTATACATGCACCAGTAGGACTCATTGAAGGGCAAAAGAAAAAAAAACCAAAACAAAAAATAAACCAAAAAGCCAAAAAAAAAAAGAAAAATCTTCTAGAACTTGCTAGCTGGTTCACTGCACAAAGACGAACACCCCAAGATGGAGTATCTAGGATGATACTTACCAGGGAACCAATTCTACCACTGGGGCATTATGTATTCTATGTGTGTATGGATGCACTATTAGGACCATAATAGTACACACCACGCTAGCAAACGCCTGGCTGGAGCCGTAGGGCCGGATGACCAGAGGGATATCCAGGTACGTGTCGATTCTCCAGCCTTCATAGCCACACTCTAGGCACCTCACATAGTCCTTCAGTTTGCCTTGGTACAGTTGATTTATAAGATCAGCCTGAAACAAACAGATGCAGCAACAGGAATTTTTTAAAAAATCACCAATATTGTATTTCTTTGGTTTTACAAGAAAATACCTTTTTGTCAATGAAGTCTTAATTGCATGGCTACACATTTAAAAGACCATTCCCCAGAAGGATATCCATCTCCTGATTTCTTACTTTCCCCTGCCCAAAACATGTATCAAACAAGCTTCTCAAATCATGTTACGTAAGTTTCAGTCATGACTTAAGTGACTACAAAAGCACCAAACTGAATTTTAAAATGAGCCTAATCTTGCAGACATTGTTAAAAGATTGACCCTGCAGTCCTTTCCTGTGTTTCCAGAGACAATTTACCTATTATTCCTATTTACCAAAACTGGCCTGCAAGAAGGTGGCCATTTACACAATGTATCCTGCCAGGATATATTCCTAACTTTCTCCTGCATTAAGAAGGGAGAGCTTCAAGAGGCCACAACAAAGCCTAATAAATACTGACAGCAAGGAAGTTATTGTGGGAGTTACACAATCACTTTCTGTGCTTCAAATAAAGACTGAGTATAATATTCCAGAGCGCAGAATATTCCACTTTTAATTGGAATTAAATTCCAATTAATTCTAGAAAACTGGACAAAAGATTTTCGATAAGCTGGTATTTAAAATTTTAGTAAATGATTTTTATAATCATTAGAAAACCCAACAAGTACCCACAATACTACACCACTGAATGAAGACAGTTTTTCCAAGCTTACCTGCTCCGTTTGCTTCCATTTCTGCTCCAAAGCATCAAACATGACTCTACAAAGCTCCTGCACATCATGCTGCTGCCACGCTGTCAAAAATTGAAGTTATTATTAGTTAAAACAGGAGATGTTTTTAGTCCCAATACTGACTGTAACCTGAGAATGCTTCCTCAAAAACTACTCATTGGTTCCATTGTGTACCTACACTACTTCCTATTCACTACTGGGCCAGTGTTCAATTCCATAGGCAGCTGCCTCTCAATGTAAGCCAGGAAAACAAACAGCCAGCTTGCTCACTATGTTTACACATAAACAAAAACTGTGTACACAAGCAAGAATATGTGAAAAATACAGAACTGCTAATGTATTCTGGTATAAAACAAACTGCTTCTGATTTCTGTCCCACTTCATGCTGATCCTCCAAAACCCAACTTCTTATCACCAGGTGCTAATGGAAAAAATCAACAGGTTATGGGGCAAAATTACACACACAAGTGTAAAAAAGACACACACAGCGCTTGATTTGAAGTAGACAATAATATGGGTAATTCCATAAATGCAACATGGGCATTTGACATTTGTGATTCAAAACAGAAGCAAGTTTCCTGTAAATAATTACTTTTTTAGAAACAATTAACATGTGTAATGATAGTTTAATTACAAAAATTTAATGCTTTTTACTCGAACAGCCTTAAACTCACAGATGCCATTTCTTGAACAATCAAACACACCGCACTACAAAGTATCCATGTAGGCTATTTTGTTTCCATTGAAAAAGTTGATTCTATTAATTACTGATAATTCTGGTATTTTCCCCCATGAACAGCATGTTTAGTTTAGTCCCTAGCAGACAGCAGCTGAAGCAAACCACAGCAGTTTAACAGCTGCATACTACCTTCACTACTGTCCCATCCAAAACTCCGAGTAACGTCTGTTGTTTCAATTGCCCTTTTTTTGCTGGTCTGCAGTAAAACAAACAGCCTTTGAAGCTGGTATGGGATACTCCTCTCAGGATCCTCTTCAGATTCCTCAAATTCCCACCTATTTGGAACACAAGATATTTGACAAATAAAACTTCTTTGAAAACATTCCTCAAAAAGGCATTAAATCAACATTTACTACATTTCAGGTCTGCCATGTCACAGGTTAACTGCAGCTCTGTCTCTTGGAAGAAGTCAAATGCAGTTGCTTTCCATTTCTGCAGTAAATGGCAAGGATACTCTGCAAATGTATAAACATAAAACCAAAAATTTTGAAGACATTCACTGTACAGACATGAACTGCACTTAGCATTAAATTTAACTTTCAGTTTGATGTTTTCAAAGATTCTTTAAAAAGCGTCCATGCCACAACCAGTAACTTATATTTTACTGAAAAGCTGAAGCTTTTAAGCAGATATAATTTATAAGTCTATCCATCTTGACTTTCATTATGATTTCCAGTATCCAAACAAGGAAATTTTGGCAGGTGAAATTCCAAAAGGTCTCCTAGCAATACGAACCAGCACAAATTTAAGAAGTTTTTGATTCTATATACTCACTTATACAATGCATTTCTAAATTCAGGAGTCATGAAAAGTGTTTGCAGAAGGCTGTTCAAGTAGCAAGTCATTGCTTGATTTACCAGCCCCACATAACCTAAAAATATGAGAATAATGAGATGGAAATAATGCAAAAAGATGTTACATCAATTCAAGAGTTAAAACACTTGACAAAAAAACAATTCTGTGATAGTATTTAAGAACTGCATTCGTCTGTTGTTATTTATTGTTATTTGCACTATAAATGAAGGGAATGTTATAATTTCTGAGAGCAACAGAGAATAAAAGTTTATATAACAAAAATAATTATCCTAAATGACATGAAGCTGGTTTTTGATCACAATAAAAAGCAGTATTTAATGCTGAATACTACACTAATGGGGATGTCGGTAACTATAAATAATAGAAGATTTAAATATTTTACATAATAGACTAGAATCTTCTAAGAAACAATTGTGTATCCGCTTGCTTATTGCTTTATGTCTGCTAAAAGTACCCTAGTAATGTTATTATAATTTGTATCTGCACTGGTTTTATTATTGTTTGCAATTCAGAAATAAAAAAAATAAATCCCAAGTGCCCACACTACTGTTCTAAACCCTTCCCCCTGAAATAACTAATTAAAAAACTAATTGAACTACTAAAACATTGTCATTTTTACTAGCTGAAAATAACATTATTTACTTATATTAATCTAAGCTGTAATTTTAAGATTTTCTCCAAATATGCAATATTAGCAACAACTGATAAGCAAGGAGCATATGCAGAAGCATCGTATAATAAAGGAATTAAAAATGACTGTTTATACTCTGAAAATTTTTGAAAAAAAATAATCTCGGTACCCCACTAGTAATGAAAAGGCAGCTACTTCCCACACATTTTCTGTGAAGAGACTGAATCAGAACATTTGTACTTCATTTATTACTCTACACTATATAAATCATCTTTACAGTTTTAGTAAATGAAAAAAAAAAAGGTAGCTAAACTTCCTTCTTTGCCAAAAAGCCTTAAGCAGGTGAGAAGTAGTGCAACAGAGTGTCAGCTTTGTGGCTGCTCAGGACCTTTACTCTCCTGGCAGCTCTAATTTGCTGTCTCCTCCTGCCCTGCTGAGCAGCCTCCCAGAGCCCCGGGCACTCCCCTCCCCAGGGGGGCCTGCTGGCTAGGGGATGCAGGAGGAGCCCCTTGGGGAATCCTCCTGGAGGCAGAGAAAACTGCAGCCCCTGGCAGGAATTCCCAGGCCAAGCAGAGATGTGGCAGGAGCCCCTCCAGTAACAGGGAATACAGTCCTCCTTCAGCTGGGAGTGAGCACAGCTCGAGCAGGTTACTCAGCTGATCCAACCCTGACTACAAACTAGGGCTGGGCAGCACACCAACACTGCAAAGGAAGACCCTGACAGAGTCTGAATTACCCTGTCCCAGATAGGAAAGGATAGAACACAGTTCTTCCATTTCTAAAGTGATGGGAGAATATCATAAAAAGCATGAATAAAAAAAATGTAGCAGTGATGTGGGTATTTTTAAAATAAATTGCAATTTATTTAAAAAAAAATCCTGAGGTGCTGCTATTTGAAAATGTGCTAAAATAATTGCAAACTAGCATTGCCTTTGCAAGAGAGAACACATTACCTGTCTCTGATTTGCTCAGGACTGAAGAATAAGAATAGCTTTGACTGACATAGTCATGGGTACATCCAATGGAGCCTTCTCTAGGAAGGGGACCTATAAATCTCTCCTGTGCACCGTCCTCTGTTGTACCTGACTCCTCCTGGAAACACAAACACACCCATCATGTGCACAAGTTAGACAACACATTTTTACTGAAGTACCTATGAGTACCTATCTTCTTTTCTCTCATGGCTAAGAAACCAATTTTGATAGGCACATCACACAACTTTTTCAACATTGCAGATACACAGTGTAACTAGCTCTGCCCTCCAAATTCTCAAGCCCTCAACACATTGTTCATAGCACTAGCAGAAGGACAGGTCCTTTGGAACACTGCACAAACAAATGCACTATTACAATGTATACAAAAAGCAAGCTGGCAACTTAGCATCTCCTGTGCCTCAAGTTTTCTGCACAGCAATACAGAATAAGATTTTTCCCAGACATATAAATTTCACTCCATTACTCTTCCAGAACCATTCTTAAATTCTGATCTTGAGCACAATTATTTACACATGGGGTTTTTTTCCCCTTTTTCAGGTAATTAAACTCCCCAACAAAGGCTAAATAAGCCAGCATTACGCTGATACAAGAGCTAAGAAATAAATCTTAATATATCACTAGTCTATCCAATCTTTGATTTGAGTATACTGCAGCTGTGTACATCATGTATTTGAGAAGCAGAAAATTTCAAAGTATTCGTTATGGTAAACAGTGGCTTCTAGCAACACTGCAAACTCTTCTTTTATATTTATTGATTTATTCATTTTTCCATAAAGATAAATGTGGAAGCAGCTAACTGCTGTCAATGCAGGGCTGCCACTTCTGAGAATTCTGCCAGAAAGGCCTAACATTGCTTTCAAACATCCAGAGGAAAGGGATTGGATATATGATCAAGTATGTATTGCTAAGACTTATCTTTGACTGTGTCAAAGATTAATTAATTATATAACCTTAGAAAATTGCTTGCAGCAAACATCACATAAGTATTGATGAGCATGAACAGAATGACAGCAAATCTTTACTAATGGAATTGGTCCCACTCAAGAGAAATATGACCTTAGATGTAAATATAGTGAAAGTCTGTTGAGAAGGTTCCCAGAGAAGTTTAGGATGAAATACTCAGCCCAGTTTTATTTCATATTCTGATCTTACGCAAGCACTACAAAGAATACACACCTCTCCCACAACACTGGCTTATGTAGCTGAGTGAAGATTTTACTCACCTGCAATACATGAGGCTGCTCACCATCCTTGTCTGTCAAATGCAGAAAGTTCTTCTTCCCTGGCTCAAAACCAGCATCAAGAATGGTTTTGTCACTGTTCTGATCTATAGGAGTCTGCTAAAAAAGAGTAAAACAACAGAAACAACACTTCTTAGAAACAGGTCTATACGCAATTAACAGATTCCATCCAAGTGCATTGCTTGATGTGGTTGCTGACACAGTAAGACCATATGAAAATAAATAATTATCCAGTAAACAAAACACACATCGTCAGTACTGAAATAACTTGGAAACAGTTTAAGAAACATTACAGTCTATTGCAGTTAGTTAATCTTATCAGTTGGTTAATCTATTCAGGAGTCAGACACTGGTCTGTAAGTTTCTTGTGAACATCACATTATCCAGTGTCCTCTATACAGACACTTTTTTTCTTCAAAAGAAGAAAAAAAATTACTTTCAGCAGGCATAAACATGACCTGAAATACACTAATATCTATTTCTTAACAAATCTTAGAAAGTTTTCTAGGTGCATCTACAGAAATAATATTCACTAAAATCAACACTGATTTACACTGAAGCATAGGAGTGATATAAATAATTTTTTTAAAAAATATAACATATTCAAATAGGTCTAAGAAACATGAGGACTCACTACACAACATGCTGCTGCTGAGAAGAAAACATTTCTCAAACAAGACTACAGGAAATTGAGACTATCATGGTTGTTATTATTAAAAATACATACCGATAACAAAAATTAATATTGCATCTGAATGATCATATTAGTTTTTCTTTAATGATTAAACAGATGTATCATTAAAGAGCACACTCTGAGACTAAAATTCAGCCAAATCAACACAGTGGCATCACCCTGCCGTGGTGCACCCAGCACAAAATGTACCAGGAATGCAATGAGCACCACGCAACACAGAAGGAGGTTTTCTACACTGTGAAGTGTTTGCTACCCAAAGGAAGCAGAAAGCTCAGCTGCCTACCATGTCAGTGACATTGTCTCCATTGCCCCACATCAAATCAAAAGAGCCATTCACGTAGCCCACTTTGGCAGCCACGTCCTCAAAGAGCCGCCTGAGCGGGGTGGAAGCCGGCAGGTTCAGGGTAATGCGCTCATTCACCGTCTTGGAATTCGTGGTGTCCTGGATTATACACAGCACCCTGGGCTCCTCAGCAGCACATTCTGCCTGGAATGACAGCACACAACAATTCAGGAGCAAAAGTAGGAACATTTATGAGTTTAACTGAAAACCAAAACAAGACTTCACCAATGAAATACATTATACTTTTAAAACCTAAGGTTCCTAAAACTGGACTTTATTTTCTGAAGTGAGCATGAGAAAATGAAGAACCTTCCAGTTCTGAAAAATCTATAAACACAAGCTCCATTTTTATAGAACAAGAAGGAATTTGTACGGGTGTGGGGACAGAGAAACCGCTCAGGTTCCACACAGAATTTCAGCTAGTAAGCGGATAGAAGACTGCTTCAAAATTGGGAACAAACTTCCAAGTCATCACTTTCAGCTTTGACACAATCCTAAATTCTGCTGAGGCAGAATATACCTTTTGTGACTTTCAGGAATGCAACCCAGAAAATTTGGAAGCTTCCAAGCAACCTTGGAAGCTGACCACTGAACTCAAAGTTTCATAATTAAGCCACCAACTCCCTACTAACTCCACTGCTGTCTGAGTTGCAGGAGATATTCTTCTGCCTGAACTAAGAAAATCAGCACTGACAAATGGCTATGGGACAAAGTAAAGAAAGTTTAAACAGAAACTTCAGTGTATCTGAAATCAGATGTTGAATGGAAGTGGTAACGGAATAATAAAAGTTTCTGGACCCAGGTAAGTCAAAAAAAGCGGCATTTTTCCAACACTGAAAACCCAGGAAGTCAAAAATCTAAGCACAATCAATTAATTATTTAAATTATCCAAAACTGTAGAACAAGAAGGAATAACTGATATTTAAATACACATCTCATAGGAAAGGATCAGGTAAGTAAAAGGAATTAGTCCTTCAGGGACTCAGCCTTTTCAAGCTGTAACACACAGAAACATTAGTAATGCATTGTCAGAGTGCCCAAATCTCAGTCCATGGCTAAAGGCCACAGCATCCAAAAAGGCAAAAAACCACATGCGGTGCTATCACGATTCTCAGTGGATAAGAACAACAAATGGCAATAATTATGTTCATGCTCAAACTCTCAGCCACATCACCAGCAGCTTCAAGATCTGAACATCTTCAGAATCCCCTGTATTTCTACACAACCAGCCTCACAACACAGATGAGCACCATCAAAGTGGTACACCCCCTTTAGAGAGCTCTTACATCACCAACCCCTTGGAAAAGGAACACGGACATTCCACCTGACGCTTGCATGCCTTCATTACAGGGGATTGCAAGATCTCCTGGCAGTGTTCACATAAGGATAGAATAAAATGTTAGCTGACTGCAGCATCTATTTCTATCAGCGTCACAAGAAAGTTGTTAGAGAAAGGCAAATAAAACCACCTTTGACCCAATCTGTATGATGTTAGTTTGCTTTTGACTGGAATATTTTTTAAGACTTTGGAGTCCAATTTTTTTAGGTTTGTCAAATGAAATATCCTGTGTGGAAGCCTTCACTAACTGCATGCTCAAAAAGATTCAAAGCACTATTTGCAGCAAATCTGTAACACTTTATACATTTCATCTTTATGGGAGAATTTTACATTTATTAACTACTTTCCAAGAAGACACACAAAACTATTCCTGAAACATTAACCACACATTAAGAAGAAAACACAGTTTGGAAGTCCAAGTAATTTTGACATATTATATCCTCACTTTCATCTACAGCACCCACAGAGACACACAGGGCTGTACTTAAGTAGACTAAAATTAAATTTCACCAGTGATTTCTTCTCCTGGGCTCTTTCCTTGAAATTTCTCAGCGCAGCATCTTTGTTGTTGTTTTGTTTTTTGGGTTTTTTTCTTCCTTTTTTGCTGAAGAAACAAGTTCTCTCTTTCACAGTGTGGTTAGGAAAGAGAAGGTAAAGCTTGTTCAGTGGTCTTATTTCTTGAATTCTTTTTTTTTTTTTTTTTATTTTTTTGAGAAGGTGAGCAGCAGCTAAGACCCAACAAACTTGTAAGATCAACCCATATTTACATGCAGGTGTCTCAGCAATGTCAAAGGCTTGCTCTGGGTGGGAGCCTGCCCTCCTCTACAGAACACTGAAGGGGGCTAAAAGGCATTTACTACTATTCATACAGGATCATCTCAGAAAACAGGAGTTAATTCAGATTTAATTATCCCCACACTGATTTTGTATTGGTGATGTAACTTGATGGGCTACTGTGCATAATCATGTCATGAGTAGTTCTCCACCGGAGACTCAATTCCTTGTGCCTTTACATAACCAACACTTACTCTCCTCCTCCCTGCAGGAGTTCCCTGTGAAGTCAACTCCTCCCACTCCCACTTTCCCTGGTACCCTGGATGGTGAATCAGCTGTGACTTGCATTAGAGCTGCTACTGAAAATAATTAAGCACACAGTATCTGAGGGACGGAAACGACATTAAGGGAACAAATTATAGAGGATTACGGAAGATTTGCTGGTTGGGTTGCTGGATGCTGCACGTCACACAAATCCTCTCTTTCTTGTTCACAGATGTAATTCTGACAGAATGAACTGCTTTAACTCAGGGTCAGTATAGCAAAGGGAATTAAGTTGTCATTCACTCACACTGCCACCACTTCAAGTCATTAGTAGTAAATAGATAAAGCAAAAATAACCTCAGCCCAACTCTACTCACAAAGAGCATTCACACACACCAGCTGAACTAGGAGACAACAATGCAACACCTTGTCTGGGGCTACTTTGCTACAGAAATAGTGTGAAAAGCAAGAGTGGCCAGTGATAGATCCCTCAGCTATTCTGACAGGCTGTTATCAAACCAAGTCCACAACAGAAACAAAGAAATTAATTTGAACCATTACATAATCTTATATATTATGAGAGCAAAACAATTCCCTTTTTAATGCAGAGATAGAGAGTGCCAAAGCCTCACACACCAGTGTAAAAGCATATCAACACATACTCAGTTTGAAGCTACCATTAAGACTGAATATGTACATCATCTTTGTATTGAAGAACATGCACAGAGTTTAGTGTTAATAGCTCATGCTCATGTTAAAATAAATAGAAGCTACAGCATCATGCTGTTACTATGGTTCTTGGTTATCATTTTATAAAGCTGATTTCATCTGTCTACCTGTGAAAACTTCTTCTTCATTTCAGCAAAGATACTCTGTCTGCAACTCCAAAACATATCCTACAGTATATAAAAACAAAATTAACAAGTCATAATAACTGAAAGTTGTAAATTGACTTTTATTTTATATACAGTCAGTTTTATATTATAAAAAAATATCATTACTGAGTTTGGAAACACCATTCACAGAATAACAAGAAGGAATAGCCTATTTTAATACTTAAATTATCATAGGAGCAGTGTTACAGACAATGTTAGTTAAGTTGTAATATACAGACTACATCTCATAAAGAAAGAAGTGAATGGACAAGAAAATGTAAATAACAATTCAAGATATAAATTCATACTAACACTTTCCTTGATTATCTTTAAAAAATGCCACAGACATAGGTAAATATTTTACCTCAAATGGTTCAAGGGTAGGATTACCACAAAACCCTGTAATTCAGTTTATTAATGTATTTATAAATTATGAAGCTGTCCAGCTTCAAATGAAACTGTTCTTTCATGCCTGAATTATTTCCTGTAGGGAAGTTTTATGAGCCCATTTTGAAGTGTGCAGCTGAAGGCAGTAAAGAGAGGAAGTTACTGATTTTATTCCTACCACTCTTAAAGAAAGCCTGCCCTGGTATCTCTGATGTATCATCAAAAATTCAACAACAAACATTAACTGCACAAAATTGTTTTCTGAGTAAACATCAAATTAACCAGTTTCTGAATCTCAAGTGGTGCACTTTGTACTTCTCCAGAAAGGAAAAACAGGAAGTGAGAATGAAGATGCTCATAACATCACTGATCTTCTCCAAATTCCTTCAACTGTGCCCTCGGTAAAGATTATCAAAACAAAAAGCACTGACACAATCTTTACTGACGTGCCCTATTTGCCCCACCAAACGACCTCCAAAAATAGCCCAAAATTAGACTACTGCATTTCATTTCCCAACAGGATGACACATAAGGCAAGATTTTTTTCTTCACGTACTGAAGATCCAGTTTGGAAGTTTTAATATGACAAGATTGTGTCTAGCACTTTCCTTTACACACCAGTCTGTAATTTCAGATTTGAGAGATTTCAGATTTAAATCACACAATTTAAATGTTTTGCTGCCTACTGGTTTTCTCCTCTTAATCAAAAGCCATATACATTTTGTTAAAATGACCCAAAGGTTAAGGGAGTCCCAGAACCACAAATCTGAAACTGCTGATTTGTAATATTATCATTGTTATCACATATGTTGCCCTGTGTTAAGGTTTTAGTTAAGACTTCAAATTTTCCTCCTAATCAGGGACTCCAAAGAACCCTGACTTCAGCCTGAATTCCTTCTCTCCAGAGACAGGCCAGCTAAGTCTGGTACACACAGGGGCACGTGCAATTTTGTAGTGTGCTATTTGACTTGGTGCACACAGTGGAGAGTGGAGGACAGGCTCCAGGTATCACCTCCACAGAACTATCTACAGCTTGCTTCTTTTATAAAAATACTCCTGTGCTGAGTTCTCAGATCTTGTTTTTTCAGTTAAGGTCTGCTGGAAGATTTTCAAGAGCTACTTCACTAAAAAAATTTCATGTAACAGATCAAACAAATCAGATTTATAAATTATACTGTTTATATGATGTTCAGAAATTTCAGAAATAACTGAGAGCTTCCCTGACAAGACAAATCACAGGTCACAGAATCACAAAACCATTTAGGTTGGAAAAGATTTCCAAGATCACTGAGTCCAACCTTTAAATGACCATTACCACGGCAACTAGACCATGGCACCACATCCAGTTGTTTCATTAACACCTCCAGAGATGGGGACTCCACCACCTCCCTGGGCAGCCCCTTCCAATGCTGGACAATCCTTTCTGTGAAGAAATTCCTGCTGATGTCCAACCTGAACCTCCCCTGATGCAGCTTGTGGCTGTGTCCTCTCATCCTGTCACTGGTTGCCTGGGAGGAGAGGCCGATCCTCACCTGGCTCCACCCTCCTGTCAGGCAGTTCTAGAGGGTGATAAGGTCTCCCTGAGCCTCCTTTTCTCCAGGCTGAACACCCCCAGCACCCTCAACTGCTTCTCACAGGGCTTTTACCCTCCAGACCCTCACAGCTCCACTGCCCCTCTCTGGACTCGCTCCAGCCCCTCAATGTCCTTCCTCAATTTAGGGACCCCAGAACTGGACACAGCACTCGAGGCGTGGCCCCACCAGGGCCCAGTACAGGGGGAGAGCCACTGCCCTGGTCCTGCTGGCCACACTATAGTTGATACAAGCCTGGGTGTCATGGGCCTCCTTGGTCACTTTCAGCTGCTGTCAATCAGCACCCCAGGTCCTTTTCCACTGGGCCCCATTCCAGTTAGTTTCCCCAAAGCCTGTAGCAAAGCATGGGGTTGTGACCCAAGTGCAGGACACAGCACCTGGCCTTGCTGAAATCACAAGGATGTGTCCATCTCTCAAATGCAGCATTCTCTACTTTTCGATTAAAGTGTTCACTCAAACATTCCGAATAAACCACTAGCGCAATTCTACATTTTACAAAAAAGCTCTTCTCAGCACGGAAACGTATTTAAAGTACAATTAAGAGACCAAAGGCCTTCTATAGAGCTGCTTAATTTTGCCCCAATAAAAGTTACTCTGGAATGCACCAAGCCAATTACTTATTACATCTCACAAAATCAACAGACGATTAACTACACAGTTCAAGGCTTTCAAATTAACATACACACTATTCACAGGCAAATGCAGAAACACCTTACTGCATTTTCCTCATAAGAAGTAAGAACAACTACTCAGATAGCAAGCACATCTATCCAGTACTTGTGAGAAGTCCTCAAAGCTCCATGCTGCTACTTCGCCCAAGAGTGACAGAGTACACCAGTGGCTTAATAAAACAAGCTGCAGACCCTCAACTGCATGAGCACCTAAAAGGCAAATGCAGACTGTTAATTAAGGCTATAATTCACAAAATCATCCTACAATTATTTTAGCACAGAAGTCTTCTCAGGCTAATATTTTGAAATTGTAATTTCAACTGTTAACTATAATTTTAAAAAAATATCGAAAGACTGACACTTTCATCCCAAGTCACTCCATCTTGCTGAGGGTGGGAATCCCAGGGAATGGAGAGCATCCTCAGCAAGTCTGCTGATGACAATAAGCTGTGTGGTGCTGTCAACATGTTGCATGGAAAAGATGTCATCCTGAGAGCCACTGACAGCTTGAGAGGTGGGGCTGTGTGACCCTGATGAAGTTCAACAAAGCAAAGTGCAAAGTCCTACACCTGAGATGGGACAATGCCAAACACACCTAGAGGCTGTGCAGAGAAGTGATTGAAAGCAGCCCTGAGGAGAAGGACTCGGGGGGTGATGGCTGATGAAAAACTCACCATGAGCCAGGAGTGCAAGCTAGTAGCCCAGAAAGCCAAGTATATCCTGGGCTGCAACAAATGGAGTGTGACCAGCAGTTCAGGGGAGGGCATCCTCCTCCTCCACTCTGCCCTCCTGAGCCCCCACCCCAAGTACTGGGGACATTTCTGGGGCCCACAGCATAAGGAGGACATGAAACTGTTGAAGCAAGTCCAGAGAAGGGACATGAAGTTGATAAGGGGATTCAGGTACCTCCTCTACAAAGACAGGCTGACAGAACTGGGGCTGTTCAGCCTGCAGAAGAGAAAGTTGCACAAAGACCTCATAGCAGCAGTATCTGAAGGGCATACAAGGAAGCCAGAGAGCAACTGTTCATCAGGAACTGTAGTGGCAAGACAAGGAGTAATGGATTCACATTGAAAGGGGAAATTTAGACTAGATATATGGAAGAAATTGTTTACATGAGGGTGGCGAGGCACTGGCATAGCTCACCCAGGGAAGTTGTGGAATGCCCCATCCCTGGAAGTGTTCACAGCCACGCTGGAGGGGGCTCTGAGCGACCAGCTCTAGTGGAAGGTGTCCCTGCCTATGGCAGGGACAGGAACTAGATATTAAAGGTCCCTCCCAACCCACACCATTCTATGGCCCTTTACACTGTTCCATTTCTAGAAAGGTGATGATAATAAACCTGCATGTAGAAGATTTCTGACTATTAGACCAGATTTAAAAAAGACTCTTTACAATAGAAACATGCAATCAACACACAGGTCTGACCTGGGTGGACATTCTAAAGGGCCATGCTACACAAGAATTCACACCCCACGTACCTTTCTGAAATATATTTAATCTTTCTTCCATGAAAGATCTGCACCTTCAAGTTGCAGAGCATAAAGCATGTTGTTGCACTGAAACAATTCAAGCTGTATTTCTGTACATACAAAGGCAGCATTGTTATTAGTGCCATCTGCAAGACAGACATTTGCTTTGACCATATAGGTTCTCTGTTTGTTGAAAATAAAGGAACAATAAAAACAGAGTGTTACTAGATCTGTCACAACAATATTCAAATGTAGAACTGCAGAGGTTTTAACACTGCATTTAGATGTGGCTTGCTATTTTTCAGCCTTGAATCACTGAGTTAATTAAAATTCTATAGCAGCATTTCACTATTTTAACTCCAGCTTTATTTTTATAAAATTACTTTCAGAGATTGAAAGCAAAACCTAAAGCTAAGGTCAAACTCCAACAGATTCTACCCAATACTTCCAAATTCCAGGTCAAGAGTTGAACCAACAGATGTGTGAAGTTTTACTGCCAAGTGGCCTACTGAGATTTAAAAGAATGACCACTAGAGAAGATTCTACATGTCCACACCCTGTAAATAATTCTCACAAATCACTGCAGTACAGAGGAAAGACACAGAGATCAGTAGCAAGCAGCAGACATCAAGCTCATGTTCACAGAATTACTTGGACGATTAAGCCTAAGACTGCAATTCTCAAACCTAATGTAGCTTCAGCAACTTCAGACTCCCATATGAAGTGCACGTAAGTGACTACTGCCTGTCACATCACTGCTGGGCAAACTCTGGGGTGCACATTCCAGGTCTGTGTAAATGACTGGATGCACATTTCCAGCAATTACAAGGATAAGTGAAGTCTGGGACCTTCAATGACACACAAGTAGTATGCATCTGTTATCTTTCACCTCTGAAGTATAATCACATAGTTGAAACAAGCTTCTGTTCAGCTGAACCATTGTTAGTGTCTGAATGCTTCTTTCTTTCTCAGCAATGACCAAATACTATCAAATCAGCTTCC
The DNA here is from genome assembly GCA_013397555.1 of Urocynchramus pylzowi. Lineage (NCBI taxonomy): Eukaryota > Metazoa > Chordata > Aves > Passeriformes > Fringillidae > Urocynchramus > Urocynchramus pylzowi. Next base: position 1,091,621 of record VZRH01003435.1, read on the forward strand.
TGAGAACCCACAACCATAATTTAGGTATTTTGACACCTATTTCAAGAGGTCAAATCCATTAAACGCCGCACTGGATACATGTTGACAGCATTGCTTCCTGCAGAAAACACTAAGCTCAAAGATCTTTCCAATAGACAGCAAATAAGGGGAGAACAGTCAGTGAGCACTGGGGTACCATTTCCACCCATTCCCACCATTCCCCCTCTTTCTACCCTGTGCTTTTGAGCCACAGACTCCTGAGAGTCCTTACAACCCACGACCCCTTTTTAATCCCAGCAGAGCTACTTAAGCTCCACGTTTTTCTCCAAGCCCAAGGAAGCTCTTTTTAGAGGTCAACCTCCCTTACAGCCTTACAGGTAAGAAGGGTCCCTCCCCTGGGAGGTGAGCACAGGGCGATAAAGGTCCTCATAATGAAGGAAGCATTGAGCAGGTGGTCTCAGACTCACACCTGGCTTTATTTCAGAGGAAAGAAGCACCTTCTTTTTGAAATACAGGTTACTAAACTAATCCTGTCAGAGCACTGAGGTGTTACTCAACACAGGTGCTTTGCCACAGCCCAATCTGAGTTAATGAGAGAACAGTGCACTTAGAATCCTGTTACAAATGCCTGAACCAAAACACTTAAAATACATATTTTATAGCACACTTGTGGCAAACTGAATACTTTTTAAAACACAGATCCCAGGAGGTCTTAAACAGAGTAATTTTGAGCTGTTAACCTGATATACTGTGTGTTGGAGTTTTTCCTGAAGCAAAAAAAATTCTGAACAAGTGTTGCTGGTTAGGGGGTCTATGTATAAATCACAAATAGGATGGGATTGCTAAGGAATGTGTCTTGAGTTGTTTATTTTCCAGCATCAGTCTCATTACCTGGTTATGAAAATGGGAAGATGCCAGTAGTTCATGTCCCCAGTAGCAGACGAAGAACTCAATGTTATAATTCACATTGTTTAAAAGTTTTTTGATCAATCACACAAAGTAAAAGTATATTGATAGTAGTTCCATTTAATTACTATAAGCACACGTATTTTTGGTTAAAACAATGTTTGTTTATTTTGAATACAATACTTGTTTGTAAGTTTTAAAATACAATGTATAGAGTTTTATTATTAAGCTTAGAACTTCCTAATATCTCGCTAGATATACTTTTCTGTAGCTTAGGGAGTTATTCTAGCCAAGCATTAATACACAGACCATTGTTCTATTTGCTCTTACTTCCTACATCTTATAAAACCTTTCTGCCGATAAATCTTATGGCTACTGCTTAGCTCCAATAGCAGTTCTGCTGTCTCTGAGGCCTGCCTTTTGCAGCTTTCCCAAAACCTTCTGATTTTAAGGATTCCCCAAACAACCTTCAGACACAATCATTTAATCTTGAATCTGACTGATTCTGAAGTATCAGGCTGGTGAGTACCTCAATAACATACTTTATCCTCACCTTTGAATTCTTCATTATACCTGGGGAGACTTCAGGCAAAATCTAACAACAGTGTTTTGAAGCTAGTGAAACTAAACAGAGGTCTTCTGTCTCTTTACAAATAAGGAAAAAAATTGCTTCACAACAAGCCTAAAATACATCAAAATTCAAGATTATATATTCTGACTCTGACCATTTACCTGATTATTGGATCTTTACCCCCTTCCTGGTTTGTTGGGGGGGTTTTCAGGGGAGTTAACAGTACCAGCAGAGGAGCAGTAGCAGTATTTTAAAGGCATGTACTATATGCAGTAGTGCTTACATCACTAAATACCAACACCACCTGGACATAACTGCAACTCTCTGTGGTATCCTAAGAGACTGAAATGAGACCCTCCATCCTTAGGTAGGGTATGAGTCTGTAAATGGCAGTGCTGCTCACAGGACAAGAGGAGTAACTCCCCATTCTCTCTGGAAAGGCCTAGAAGAGCAAAAAGTGTCACTGCTGTGGCAATGCCATTGCTCCCACCTGCATGCCACGCTCACTGTGTTTGCCAGCTCCTGTGGGTACAGGGCAAGTGCTGCAGATCCCAGAGGGCAGGGGGCCCACACTAACACCCATGCTAAGTGAACCCTACAAATGCTCTCCCTATGGACCCGATTCAGGGAGGAGATACAAAATCAGTCTGTAACAGAGCCTCTGTGATCTTGTTCCCCTTGGAAAATGGGGTGTATGTTTTACTCTCTTCTCTGTCTGGTGCAGATTATTGTTGTTTTCAAAGGCACCTTCTCAGAAATGCTTCCTTAGTAACAAAATTTTAGTTAAAAAGAATTGGAAGTGCCACCTCACTGAATCAGCTGCATGCCAGCTGTCAACTGTCACTCCTGGAAAATGCACAGGGACAAATTATTTTTATAATACATATACACTTCAAAGTCTACTATTTCCAACTTTCCAAACATGTCCAAAAATAACCCTATGCCTCAGAAATAAAGAGTATGTTACGAGGCTAGTGTTTCCCTTTGAGAGTTTGTTCCTACTGCTGTGTATTACTGGGTCATTTGTTAAAAACACTAACAAAAGAATAGGAATGACAAAAAAAGTTGGGATGGGGCCAGAAATAAGTACAAGCCTGGAGGTTGTTCCAAAGACTATAGAAAAATATATAGTGTGAGGGGACACATGAGTGGGGAGAGCTGAACTACGGACCAAAACATCCACCTTTCAGTTTTACAGAAGGTATTTTTCATATTTAAAGTAAGACTTTTAATATGTCTTACTAAGGACATCCTGAAGAACCAGTCTTCTTACATTTATCTCCTTATGATCTTTCAGATATGGCAAATTAAGGTGATTCAAGATTAATTACTTCCCTTAAAAAAAGTCAAACAAAGCAGCTGTCAATAACAAAAGTGTGCAAGTATTTCCTGGTCATACCTGCAGATCACACAACAACAAAGTTTTCTTCAGGGGTAACAAAGAATAGTTTAAATATCTACAGCTATCTCTTAACCACTGGACACTGTATTTCGCTCTTACTCTTAAAGGTTTTAATTTCAGCTGATCCTATTTTCTTTCTTCTGACCCAAAGCTGTTGAACTTGCAGAGGGTTTTGTAACCACACTAAAATAATTGTGAGAATTAAATGTCAATGAGGTGCTCTACATTCACAATCTATCTGCCAGACTCTCTACAATTATTACAGTATAACCTTTACATTCAGATCTGAAACAGCCTCATTTTCACACAGCTTCCTTTGCTTGTAACTTCTCTCCACCTTCCTAATCAGCATGCTCCTTGGTTTTCCTTAAAAAACAAAACCCATCAAAGCTAAAAACAGTGATAGGAGAGCACCACAAGATACTTACTACACTTTTATATACTACTCGATACTTGCAACATTTGTCTCCTACTGAGAGTTGCAGAAGTAGTGGATGAACTTGCCCTTCATTTTTTCAAGTATGAATTTTATGAAAACATTTCCCTTTGCTGTTCCTATTCTGAAGAACTTTCTACTGGATTGAATTACAAATGCAAGACTAGCATAAAAACAAATTAAGAGTCTGAGCAAAACCAGTACTCAGAAGAGTTTTCTCTTCATGGAGAATTTTGAAATGAAGGTTTACTTCCCTACAAAATCACCAACAGACATGTATGCTAAAAAATTAAAATCCTGTACAGTTCAGACATTAAAACATGACTACAGGCATAGTTTTTAATTCTTTAACAACTCTCTAATTTTAAGTTGTCCAGCTGCTGTTGGGGAAGGAAAGACAGAAGCTGAACAGTGAGGTGTGTTAGCAGGCATTCTTTGTGCAGCTCTCTGGGAATTCTGCACAGAATGAAGGGTCCAGCTCAGAATGGAAGCACCTGGACATAAACTCTGCCTGCTGCCACTGCCACCAAGGGTTCCAGGGAGAGCACAGGACTCCAGAGCAATGTCCCCACAGAAGGAACAGGGATGACAATGTGTATGCGAGAAAGGACCTAGCCAATTTTTCCGCATATAAACTGATGAAAGCATTTTATTTACAAAAACAAAAGGTACCATGTAAGAGTTCCTGTATCTGCTATTTTTCCTTTCCCTTCACTGTTATTGATCTCAACCCGATACCTACACAAATCAGTGAGCATGGCTGCCTTCCATTCCTTTAGCTCCTGTAGGACGCTGCCAAACTTCTTCAGAAAATGCTATTTATATGTTCAGACATTATTTACTGGGAAAGCTTTCACACTATATCAAACATATTTCTCATGAAGCTCCAAAACCAGAGCATTCACCAATCCTCAGGAATTCAGGCACACCAGCTCATGTTACTGAGGCAGCTTTCATCACATGTGCTTATTGAGAAGCTACACCTGAACTGCAGCACAATACCCAGCTCTAAGCTATTCACAGAAATGCCAATCTAAAAATAATCTGTTGCCATTTTTCAGAAGCACCTAAAGCATCCTTGTGATCACAATCTCAACAATTATATTGAATCGAATGATCTGTACCAATTTCACCCCTTAGTATTTTTAGAACATGCACAACATCCTTTTTAGAAATTATTTCATCTGCCAATGCTGTGCAAGAGCATTTGCTCAGTGCAAGCTGACTACATGCCAAGCATTGCAAAAGCCAAAGAAAATAAAAATCTCTGCACTTCACAGTGCCTAAAACTGTGGTCAAGTTCATTGTAATTTTATCAGAGCTCCACAAAAAGAAAAAAAATCTGTGACTTACTAGAATTCACAATTATCAGTTCTTTAGTAACAAAATGCTAAATGGCAGCCCACCCAAAGGTACAGCACATAAAATCATAAAGGGCAAAGTGTAAAACAGCAGCTTTAAATGTTCACAAAGGAATTAAAAACTTTTCCAAACTGAATAAAGAGGCTGAATATGTACATGTAACTCAATCGCTCCATTTTCTACAGACGTAACTTTCACCTTTATTCTCTTAGATAAAACCCAACATATTTTCAAACACAACAAAAAGAGAGAATCTGTGAACATTTATGAGCATGTGAACATTGATGAACATATATGAACTTTTGTACATAATACAGTGCATTACAGTACCAGTTGTAATGTACTGGGGGAGGAAGGTCTAGAACAAAACCCTTCCCCTACTCCCATTTAATGCTGACAAGACTGAAACATGAAATTCAAAGGTATCACAAATTCAAGGTACTGGCTTATTTCAGTAAATCACCACAAGTTTTAATGTTATATTGATATCACTACATTCTATCAGAAAAAGAGGCAGCACAACAATAATTTTAATCAGTATGTGTGTTTGTACAACTAACATTTTAAAACTATAATGCAAGGTTACATTGATTATATCCACAGGTTTTAAAAAGAACAGAAAATGGCACAAAAAAAAAACCAATTAGGGTTTATACTTTCACTACTGATGTTTTTGATTCTGAAATTTTAATCACCAGTGATGCACAAAACAGTAATGACATAAAATGGCATTTATTGTTTGTGGTGATGTTCAAAATGTATCACTGCAGGAAAAACAAATAAGTATTTAGTTATTTAGTTGTCAGATTATTCTGCCAAGTAGTAACTTCCGCCAGCAGCAGTTATTGTCTGAGGCTCCAGTACCAAGTGGTGCTCATCAGGCAGCTGGTACCTCTTAGGCAAAAACATTTCATCAGACGATCTAGAGGTGCTGATACTTCATTATCCTGATCATCTTCCTATGCTGCAGATTAAATACCCAGATGATAGCAAGGGAAAGGAAACACTAACTGGGAAGCCCAATGGCTGGGAGCGCTCTCGAATTCTACTCCAAGCTTTATTCACCAAACTCAATAACTGCATGAACATTATTCAGAAAAGTGTCTGTTTGCAAGGAAAAAATTATTTGGTGGACTTCCATGTGGATTTTCTGTTAGTTTCCTAAATTTGATTTCTAAAATACCTTCTCATTCAATGAATTAGTCAGTTTCTCTAGTTGTCACAATCATTCCTTTATGTTTCCTAATGGAGTACGTAAGACGGAAAGCAGGAAAAACTAATAAATTATGCAAGCTGTAACCACTTGTAGAATCTTTTGATACATGGGAATGAAAAAACAAGGATGTCATCAGCATTGAAAAGAACAGCATCCCTTTACTAAAGAGAATTGCAAAATATCTTAATCACATTCCCGCTCTTCTAATGAGGAAGTCAGAATGATATCCATCAAGAGACACATTTGATTTGTTCAGTGCAGAAAATTAAAATGGATTCAGTAGTGCAGGGATGAAAAGACTGACATTAGTGAGCTGAGAGAGAACTCACACCACCTTGTTCAATTTAATGGCAGCAAGTATATATTTATACATATATATTTATTCTGACAGGTGTACTTTAGATAGGTCATGCTGGAACATGTTGAAAAAGCATTTGCACAGAATTTATTTAATCAGCAGCAGAAACACTTCAAACACCTCATAGCAGAACACACTTCCCATATTTTGACCAATACTCACTAAGTTCTCATACATCTTGATTTTCAAGATAAATCTTTGTAAAGTTCACTTATTTTTACCAGTAAACACACATAGGCATCTTTCTCACCAACTGTGTTGATGAGAATATATTATTTTCTATTTGAGGTGGACTTTCCCAAAATAAGTTTAAAGTCAACTTTTCCTGTAAGAAACACTGAGAGCCACAGAAATGTTTTCCCTTCTGACAGCATTATTTTCTTATTTCCATATTTATCTTACTCATACTATTCACTCTCCCTTCTCAGGGTTACTGGGTAAAAATCCAAACTTATTAATACAGCAATTTTTATAGAATATGCTCAAATTTTGCTACCAGGGTGCAGCAATAAACAGTGTTTTACTCAGTACCTTCTGTTTATTGGATATAAAAGAAAACTGAATTTAATCTTTTCATCTTTTAGATGAAAAAAGCACCGTAATTGAGGATTAGGAAGAGGAAGGAAGGAAGGAAGGAAAAGAATAGGGACCAGTTCACACTGAACCCCAGATGCAGTGCACAGGGATTCTCACTGCCCCACCATAAGGAATTACTAGTCACACTATTACAGGAACAGCTGGGAAAGCACTAGGCAGCAGTAGGGATGCAAGAATGAACTTACAAAGTACCTGCATAGCCAGGCAAAAGCCTTTATGCAAAAAGAAATCCTAACACTGGTTTATTAGAAACTGCTACAATACATCTCTTCAAAAGGAAAAAGAACTTTGTCCCAAAGTTATGAGCAAGAGAAAATAACAAGGCCCTGATTACTTGAACTTCAGAGATGCAGGTGAAGCCACGCAAAGTCCAAAAGAAAACTTTCCATAAGAGACTAATAAAATAAGAACCTTTGTATCCACTTTGTATCCATGAAGCATAGTACTACTCCTTACAAAACCTAATGAAAAAAATCCTAGCAATGCTTCTTTGCAAACAGTAACCTGAGCTCCTGTTAATATACAAAAATATGGATAAAAACACAAATTGAAGACTCATAATCAACGTAATAGCCATCCCTCCACTCCACCACACACAGACTGGTAGTGTTAGAGACACCTCCTACCACTTATCTACCAAGGCATCACTAACTTGTAGACAAGAACCAAAATTCTTTTCCCATCCACTGCTTTGGATGATTAGTCATTCCCTAAACCAGCCTAAAGCAAACATCATTATATTTCTTCCCGTTTTTTCACACCGGATTGCCAAGGAAAATCTGGTTGCATGCTCATCTTCAGCAGATGCTGGTTGAGAGCCCAGCTGAGATCTCTGAAGCAGCAGCAGACGGTGAGCTGTACCAGTGACACCACCCAGCCCACCAGCAAGGGACAAAACCATGAACTGTGGTCCTTTAGCCATCCCTGGAGGGCACAGCTGAAACTCCAAACGGTCTGCTTTGCCTCCAACTGTTCCTAGGGGCACAATAGGAATATTTAGGAGCAGGCTGTTGAGAACTCAGAGACCTGGAGAATTCTGTTTACCCATAACTCGGTGTTCTCTGCAATGGGACTATTAATGAATCTCAGAAGGACTTAATGGGAATGCTGCAGAGTAATATTTGTTAAAACTCCCTGTCACTAAAAAAAATGAGGACATACTGAAAAACACTGGAAAAGTTGAAGACAAACTTCTGTTACAACATATATATATAGATATAACCAGATGGGTTTAACGCAACCTGTTTCTTTCTGTTTTCTTTCTCAATTTTATTTCATTAATATTCTGTTCAGTTTCATTTACCTTAAAAATGCAGAGACACAACAAAGAACTTGACAAAACTTAATAAGAAAAAACTCCTCCCGCTAGCATTATCAATGTACAAAGTTTATAGATTTCACACAGTTTATTTAAGATACCCATATCTATAATCACATATATCCATCTTCCTTTCCCCATACTTCCCCCCACTACAGATAAAAGTGCATTCAAAAGCCTCCTCCAATGAGTCAGTTAAAAATACACATCTGAATCATAAGTATATTCTGAATACAACTCTAAAGCCAAGGGGGATACTATTAATACATATAACTAAAGACACAGCCTTGGCTAGCTGCTTTTATTAATATCTTGTCTATTCCACTTAACTACTGCTACTGCCACAATGTTTCTCCTGCTACTATCCACTATCTGTTTCTTTGGTTCTAAAATGAAATCTTTAAGTATATCAGCTACTCTGTCTTCTGACCCTGGCTTTATATTTTTGAAGATTAGTGCTAAAAGTTAATATTTAAGTATATTAACTACTACATTCCATCTCTTTTTTAAAGTTTCTGGAGAATTCACTTTCCTGTAAAAAGACAAAATCATCTTTTAGACATAGTCCTTTAAACCTTAGTAGTCCAAAATTGTAGTCCTTTAAACCTTAGTATTTTAAGAAAGGAAATGAGGCAAAGTTACCTTTTTCCTACATATATCCTGTGTTTACATGCACAACTGCCTGCACAAAAAAAATTATTTCTAATATTAAGTGCTGTTATTTGCTTCTCAGATCTACTCAAGAATACCATTTAAGGATCAGCACCCCATTTTGCTAAGCTCCACAAAAACGAAGCCCTTGCCTGACAAAACTTCCCGTAAGAACACACGACGAACAGGTAAACATAACAAACACTGACGTTTGACGGAAAGCAGTGGGAACGGTTTGAGTAATTTATCAGAACTGCAAAACTGTCAGAAAAGTTCGCAAAACGTGTACCTGCTCAGGAAACAAAGTTTCTGCAGATACTACTCTACCAGTAGCTGTTTCCAAACATTTCATGCCATCACCCGAACTCCTTCCTCTGCACAGTATCGCTCCAACTTGACACGTGTCATTCGCCTATCGCTGCAAGACAGAGGCTTCGCCTTCCTCTTTCACTCGGGCTCTTATCTCTAGCCTATGGCCAAAAACAAGCCTTTCCCCTTCTCCCTACAGCAGGGGAGAGATGAGGGGCCTAAAATTAAGGAAACAAGCCGCTGCTCAACCCGTTCCCTCCAGCAAACACCGCGGGCACTGCCGCCCGTTCTGCCCCGCTCCAGGAGGCCCGGAGCCACCCGGCCCCGGCCCCTCGGCCGAGACCCGCCTGGCCGCCGGGGCCGGCTCCCTGCTCTGCCCCTCGGCGCGGGCCCTCAGCCGCAGCCCCG